>OX637536.1:9854907-10454907 GCA_951800035.1 Linnaemya tessellans
ACAAAATTTTATATACATTTTTGATAATTTTTTTTTTTTCGAACACTAAAAAATGTCTTTGAATCTCACAAACAAACTAAACATGCCAAATAGCTTAAAACAAATAAAATATCTAGTCGCCCGTACGCAGACTGCAACATTTTGAAATTCACATAATATAATGAGCAGACCTCGTACATAGATGAACTCATGAATTGCTTTGAAATATAATAGTAATTTCTTGTCTAAAAAGGAATGCTACACATTTTGCACTTTTCAATAAAAAATGGCAATATTGTGGCATTTGGAAATAGTGAATTTATTACAAATGAATGTACCATCTCTTGCGAACAACTATTTTTATTTTAAAAATCCGCCCAATTGTAGGAAAACAGTGATAAAATGTTACATATTTTTCAGAAAAACAATCACCATAAGACATTTCTTACTATTCACTGTTGCCTGGACTTCACTTACAATTTTATTTTTATTATTTTCTTTTTTTATAAAGGGTGTTTTTCATAGAGTGTCACAAATTCAAATCATAATAAATCAGGGAAATATATTTTTAATATCAATGAAACGGGCTTTATTGTAAAGAAAATTTTATGAAATTAATGTTTAAATATGATTTTTGCCAAGTGGCCGCCATGGCTGGCGCGTAGATGCCGCAATCTGGAACACCAATTTTCAACAATCAAAAAATGTCTGCCAAAAAGTGGAAGGACACCAGTCCAGTTGCTGAGAATCTCGGCGAATTGATTGATTAGGATCGTATGCAATGCTTTCCCGTACAGCGGCTAAAGTTTCTTCAGTACGCCGTTTTCAGCGTCTCACGGGCTTCACATGACCAGTAGCAGTAAATGAGGTCCGCAAACGATCTATCGTTCTTCGAATTAGCTGCTGTGAAGGACGATTATGTACGCCAGCCATAAAATGGAAGAAGTTCACCATAAGTATGGCGAATAGAACAATTATTTTGATTAAAAATTTTAACAATTTGCGCGCGTTGCTCTAGCAATGTAGGGACTTTCGAAAACAGCTGTTATGCTTTGCTTTGTAAATTTAATAACTAAAGTGAATGCCGATTCTCTCTTATTTCTTGGACTAATTATTTCGCCTTTTATTAAGAATATTAGCTTATCAATCCTAATTGAAATTAATATGATAAAGTGATGCTATAGACACATCATCGCGTCAATCGTTGTCGCTGTGTTTCAGCGACCAGTAACTGCATTATTAACACATACCGACAACAACTAATACAACACAAGTCTAAATAATTCTATACAAACCACCCGATTATGTAATTCGTTGGCGTTTACGCCTCAGTCGTATTTTATAGTAGTACATTAAACTGCATGTATGTTTCTTTAATCTTTTACAAAAAGCGCGTTTGTAGTAAACGCCAACGCCTTACACAATCAGGCCGAATATTCATGACTAAATGTGGAATGGAACCTAGACTAGGAAATCGAAGATTTTTTTAGATAATTCAGTCAACAGCACCTCCATAAAATGTTATTGTCACTAGAGATGAGCAAATGTCGTGAATTTTTCCTGCTACGCGTGATTCGCGCGTGAATCGTGATTATAAGTTATTAAAATTACGCATGCGTACGTGGGCGTGATTCAAAAATTTGGAACTGTGCGTGATTTTGAATACGTATAATATTCACGCACTTTCACGTGCGTAAAAAAAATTTGAGTTTCGTGATTTTAGCTTAATTTTACTCACGCGCACATCTCTAATTATCAGTCATGTTACAGAATCCGATTCCCTTTGGAAACGGAATTGATTCCATATTTTCATACCTTAGAAAACAAGAAAGAAACAAAATTTCGGAATAAAATGTCCCTTAATTTCACTGTTCCTGATATAAAAAAATATATTTTATCCCGAAAAATTATTCCGTTTATTATTGTCTGAGTAGCTAAGGAACGGAATCAATACCGTTTCTGAAGGGAATTGAATGTGTCCTGACTGCATGTAAACGATTCTAAAAAGAGCGATTATTAACATAAAAACATCGTTAACAATCGATTATAAGGCCAAACATTCGATTAGTTGTTCACATTTCTGGCACTTTTCTGGATGCATTGAAGTATGTAGAGTCACGCCAATACAAAAGTGATTCTCATCGCTGAACACAGTTTTGCGATAAAGCAACTGATCACTTGCCAACAATTAATGATTGAATCTCAAAATAGCTCTATATAATTTGTTGGCATTATTCAAGCGCCAATCCATTCATGATGATTTGACAGAGTGTACAGATCATAAATGAGCGCAGTATCAAAGACTATAGATACATTTATGATCTTTGACCTTTAACCCTGCAGTAAGTTTTGTCGGACTTAAAGAACACTTTTTGTATTTTTTCAATCAAATCATTATTTTAATAGGTGATTATTTGCCCGAAGAAAAGTATGTGGCACATCTAAGGTTTTATGCAAAACCAGTTTTGTCTTTCATACAGTTTTCATTCTAGTTAGGAAATTCTTTAAGTGTATTCTTCAGCTTTTCAAAGTAATTGCTGCTTTATCAATTTGAAAAAAAATCCCCCATTAAGTTTATTGATATTTTAAAACCTTCTTGAATGCAAATTAGCTTGCAGTGAATCAACGACTGCAATCTCAATATTAAAAACAAACACAAGCACACACTCACTCACTTATTACAAGTGATGCGTAGCGTTTATGGTGTGTATTTTTTTTCTCAACCCTGCAAACGTATAAAGAACATCTCAAAGCGATTTTCTTTTTACTAAAACAGTATTGATCTCATTGTATTTAAAGAATTTTCAGTTTTGATCGATTAACGATTTTTTTCCACACACAAAAACTTTTTTACTACTTTTTTGGACTTTAAATATTAAACGATTTGATCGAATTTCTGATTGGACCTCTACCAAGTGTCTGGCAACGTTGGCAATTTTTATTGTCACAAGTCAAAAAAAAAAAAAACAATTCTAATTTTACAATTTACAATTTTTGGCGAGCTTTGCCACATTCTATCGAATTCGCCACTACCCACAATAATAACGAGGATTTTCTCTTTTCACCTGAAAATTGCATGAAAAGGATTTTTACCTAAAACTTTTGATGAAGTGATCCTTAAACAAATATTTTCGGGAGACCTTCATTACAAATTGTTCATTGACTTCATGTCAAAAAGTGCAAGTATTTAAAGAAATGCCCGCTTATTTGACAAACGCACAGAATAAACTTTCTGCTCCTCGTGCCCATGCATGATCGTATGTGCCACGCAGTTCCATCTCCTCACCGAATACATTTTCTCAGATCGTCTTATATAAAAAATATCAGTCTGCTTTAGTTTTTACTTTCAAATCAAACGATACAAAAAATGGAAAAATACTTCAACTGCAGAAACACACACACACAAACTCTATGCTTTCACTTTCATATTTACAACAGAAACAACAACATCAACGATATTATCGCCGACATTGAATATAAGCCGATAACAGTCAATCATGATGATGAGCTGGTGGGAAACAATAAAAACCGCATGTGCGGTTACGCCGTGTAAATCACCGGACACACCTCCCCCCATCCATCCATCCATCCACCTACTCTACTCAACACCGTTGCCGCGCTGCACTTAAATGCCCTATTAAATCATTTAGTTTGTGTAACATAAAGAAATAATCAAACAGCTGTTTTGCAAGTAACAACTTTAAGGCGATTGTTTGTGGCCTCCGCAACATATTTCGTAGCAGTACTCGTATGGGTACCGTTAGTTGTTGTCTAGTTGTAAGTCGCCGTTACCTGTAGAGGCAATACCAAGAAGATCCTCCAAACAGAAGTTGTAAATGAAACAAAGAACTCGGATCATTTCCCTGCAGGATGATAAGCGTTAATTGTCTTTAAGCTACTGGTACGATTACTAGTATAGCAAGCACTAGTTCAAAAGATGATTGAACATATACAGAAAAGTACTAGTACTTCAAGTAGTTCATTTGTAGATTGATTTGACTTGTAGAATTTCATATTACTTTTTGATCATGTTTTAAAGCGAATTGCTAATTCTCATTTTCATTTATTTTATTTTATTTTTAATTGTTACAATTTTCAAACAAATTTAAATTTGAAACAAAAAATAGTATTAGAAGACTGCATATCAGTTTATTTATTCTATAATTTACAGGGCTGTGGAGTCGTGAAAAAATAGTTGCGACTCCGACTCCGACTCCAGCCGCCGAAATTTTTAAAGTACGACTCCGACTCCAATGCTTAAAACTATAATATTTTGCAATTTTTTGCAAAAATTTTATTTTTTTGTGGAAGAAAGGAGTTTTTGTGAATAAATATTAATATGTATTAAAAATGCAATTATGGATCAAAATCGGTGCACTAACGATTGTTTTTTTCCTTTAATGAGCACTATTTTACCAAACAACTCAGCATTAATTTGTAAAAAACAAACAACTTTTTTTCGCGAAATCTCAAACTTCAATCCCGTTTAGAGGTCCATAAGTACCCTCCAAAAAAAAAGTTGTTGAATATTTCATAATCAGCACAAAATTCCCCTGCTAATGATTAACGCGATTCAATCATCGGGACACCCTAATGTCCATACACATTTAGCATTGGAGTGGGAGTCAGACTTTCTTTCAAAAAAACTGAAAAATAATCCAAAATTAATTTGCATTTTTTTTCAGTAACAACAACGTGTGTTCTAATGTGTGTTTTTATATACATACGTCGTTAGTGCTGAAAATTATTATAATAATAAACATTTGAAGTTACGTTGTTTTTTTGTAAAAAAAAATTTAAACGGTCAATATTTAAAAAAAAATATGATAACGAGCGTTAAAAATTACTCAATTTGGCATCATTAACTCAAATCCGATAAAAATGGATCAATTTAACATTTTGTTTTTTAAATACTTTAATTATTTTTATTAATTCTTTTAATAATATCAACAAAATTAATAATTCAAATTAAATAAACTAAATAATAATTCATTAAAAAGATTAAGTCAATTTCTGTAAAAAGGCCAATATTTGAAAATAGAAAATATTTAAAAAAAAAAATTCGCAGAATTTTTATTATGACAAAATATTTAAAAAATTCTTTGTCGGAGTCGGAGTCGCGACTTTTTTTAGCGACTCCGACTCCGACTCCGGCAAAAACAGTGCAACTCCGACTCTTCGACTCCGACTCCGACTCCGACTCCACAGCCCTGATAATTTATGAAAGTAAGCCGCAGTTTTCTTGTGTGTTAAAAAAGTGACATTTTAAAAAATAAATAAAAGTAAAAGCTAATTTGAAAATTTTTTAAACGTGTTTTTTGTTAATATTTATGTTCATATGTAAAATCAGCGATCTTTTTTAAAATAATAAAAACTGATATATGTATTGTATGTTCATTAGTGTTGTACAAGGTGCTAGTGAATTGAGTGTACCCTGAAGGAACTTTCCATTTCCTCTTAACAAAGAATTGACGAACCAAAAATTGCTTGTGAAGACAAAGACTTAACAAGTTTCATTGGGCTTAAAAAACCAATAAATTTAGGGATTTTTTATATATAAACCACTTCTTAATGCAGAACTGATTGTATTAGTATCCGACTAGAAGAAATTATACTAGTACTCATCTAGTACTAATAGTACTAGTATCCCCCTAGTTTCCATCTAGTACCAACGGCACTAGTAATTTTCTAAACACACTCATTGTTAATTTGAGCATTAACATGATATAGGAAAGTTCACAGTTGAGAACTAATACTGGTGATTTTTGTACTAGTGCAACACTAATTTAATACTAGTTCGATCTCCTCCAGGGTTATTACAAAGTGAGCGTGTTACATTTCAGTTCGTTCTTTTATTCTTTCTAAAAATGCGATTTTTCAAGGCCCTCAAAATATAATTTATGAAATTTGGAAACAAGAAATAGTCAAAAAAAAATCATACCGCTTGCGGAACTATATCCTGGATTTTCGCGCCCACCAATTGCACAAGTTAATTTTAATATTACATTCTCTCTTAAATGTTATTTATGCGATCGAACTATAGCTTGGACGATCGATAAACACGTCGTTATTTGCTATAGAAGTTTTAGGGGTCACTTATTCTCGTTTTTATTTTATTGTCCAGTTAAATGGGCAATAATTTTAGTACATGTTCCCTTGCTTCGGGAGAACATATACTAACATTTTATTGTCTATTCAAAATCAATGTGCGTGCAAAAGTTTATACAATTTGTTTAAAAACTAGTAAAAACGTTATATTCGACCAGGTCGAATCTTAAATACCCTCCAAATATTTAGTAAGTAAAATTAAAATGTTTAACTGGCTGGGATAGAGTTCCTTTATATGATATCGTACGTCAATGCCCACTAAAGGGGGCGGGGTCCAAAAATAGACTACCTCATGTTTTCCACATTTCTCATGTATTCGCATTGCTAGACCTTCTTAGACTTCATCACTGATCAAGAATATATATACTGTATGGGGTCCAATTCTTTTTGGAGGATATTAAAACTGAATTTTGTCGGGGTCTCTCGGGCAAGGGCCGTGGGGGAGACATTTCACCTTTGCCATAAGACTCTAAAAATAAATATTTGCGATAATTAAATGTAAAATTTATTATGTGAGTGAAGATAAATATGCCGGGTTAAACATTTGACGTAAGCAGTTACGAAACAACGTATTTAGCTGTGAAGTTAAATATGTTATGACGTAACGAAATGGTAAACAGTGACGTTTTTCTTTTCATGAAAATCCATATTTAATAACATTTTTGAGCATTTTGTGAAAATATTTACAGGCCATGAAAGGTCAAGTTACATGGCCAATGAGAGAGTGTGTGATCTTGGAGGGATTTTGCCGCCAGTGGCCAAATAAGGAGTTGGCATGCATTGCCAGTATAATCATTTTGTATATAAATATGGATTTTCCTACAAAAAAGAATTTCACTGATTGTCATTTCGTTACGTCATAACATATTTAACTTCAATTCGTAACTGCTTACGTCAAAACATATTTAACTCGGCATATTTATCTTCACACACATAATATTATTTTTAATTTTTTTTTTTTTTTTTGAAAGGGTCATTTAGGTGGCAAAGGAGATGAGGGGGTTACGTCTCAGCTGCTTCATTAAAGCTTAAAAATTTTATTTTTAAGGAATAGAGGCTTAAGAAAAACAATTTGTTAAATTTGTATACTATATTTGCATAAAATAACGCCCACTAAAGGGGGCGGGGCCCAAAAAAAATTATTTTATTTTTATTTTACGGCTCCCAGCTTAACGTGTTGCACCTGCTTTGACATAAAAATATATCATTTGCTTAACAAAATTACGGAAAAAAAACCTTAAAAAAAGAATGTTGTTTTTCAGAGATTGGTTTAGTTCTTCTTAGGGGAACTTTTTTCCCTCTGGCCCGATTCAGCCCATTTACGAACTTGACCTGTGCTATCTTTCAAGGTATATTTGTACCAAATTTCAAGAGTTTGGCTCTATTCGTTTGGACTGAATCGTGATTTCTACAGACGGACGGACGTACAGACGGACTTCGCTAGATCGTCTTAGATTTCACCACTGATCAAGAATATATATACTTTATGGGATCTTAGAGGGATATTTTTAATGGAAGTAATAAAGTCATGGGTTTTATACTTAAAAATATGATCAAGTAAAACTGGTCACAGAGATATTTTAAGTTTATTTTTTATTTTTTTGTTTTTAATATTTTCATAATTAACATGTAACAATTTGACAAACGTGCAATGATTGAGAAGCCCGCCTTTATTGTTTCAAATTACATGAAATATTTCAAATACCACAAACAAACACACACACACACACAAGTAGCACATAGTATGCAGATAAATGTATATACACACACACATGAGTACGCGGCTGTATGTAAAACTATTTATGCATTATTGATATGCATGCCCGGATTTCAATGGAATTTATTTTAGTTTTATTTCATGCAGGTACTCGTATTCATGTCATTGTGTTAAAATTTACACCATTCCTTTTGTGAAAAATATATTTACATACGACTATTTATTTTAAATATTTTTGTTAATTTCTTTTTTAAGAATTTAAATTGAAGTGTCAACTTTTTACAGGAACTAGTTGTCGTTTAAAGCAAAAAAACTAAAACAAAAATTTCTAAATGACATTGACAGCCGAAAATTCTGGCGTAGTTTTTCTGATGGATTTTTCCATTTGATTTCTATATTTTTGTTTAAATTATTTTAGATTTAATTACATTTTCGATGGCGTTTTCTAACAAATTAGACATTTTTCAATTAGAAAAGCAGATTATTGGGTTAATTAATATTTTTAAATTAGAAATTAAAAAAAATAATAATAATACTTGTCCTTTTAATTGGATCGAATGAATAACATATCAAATAAAAACAATTTTTACAATTTGTTTTCGGCAGTAAAATTTGTTTTAAGCAGTAAGAAGAAAAGGCGGTTGGTTATCTTTCCCAGAAAAATATACATATATACAGAAAAAGAAAGACTACGACGTTTCGATGAGCGATTTCTAAGGAACATAATTTTTGGGGTCGTTACTGCACCTAAGATCAGCCAAAAACAAATACATTGTTAAGTCAACTGTATAAAAGTTTGATATGCTCATACTTATTACATACTTTACTAACTTCATAAATTCATAAAAATTTTCGACCACACTTGAACATTTACTAGCATCATTTAATCGGATCTCAAAATATTCCTAGGCCAAATTTCATCTAAATTTGTTTAGCAGTTTGAGCGTGAAGAGATAACGCAATAAATCAAAAAAAGTGCAACTCGTTATGAAAAGTTCAAATCATTATTAAAGGTGTAGGTATATTATAAAAAGTGCATGTCATTATAAAAAGTGCAAGTCATTATAAAAAGTGCAAGTCAATATAAAAAGTGCAAATCATTACAAAAAGTGCAAGTCATCATAAAAAGTGCAAGTCATCATAAAAAGTGCAAGTCATTATGAAAGGAGCAAGTCATTGTAAGAAGTGCAAGTCATTATAAAAAGTGCAAGTCATTATAAAAAATGCAAGTCATCATAAAAAGTGCAAATCATTGTAAAAATGAAAGTCATTATAAAAAGATGAAGTCATTGTAAAATGTGCAAATGATTATAAAAAGTGCAAGTCATTATGAAAAGTGCAAGTAATCATAAAAAGTGCAAGTCATTGTGAAAAGTGCAAGTCATCATAAAAAGTGCAAGTGATTATAAAAAGTGCAAGTCATTATGAAAAGTGCAAGTCATTGTAAAAAGTGCAAGTCATTGTAAAAAGTGCAAGTCATTATAAAAAGTGCAAGTCATTATAAAAAATGCAAGTCATCATAAAAATTGCCAGTCATCATAAAAACTGCAAGTCATTGTAAAAAGTGCAAGCCATTATGAAAAGTGCAAGTCATTATAAAAAATGCAAGTCATCATAAAAGTGCAAGTCATTGTAAAAAGTGCAAGTCATTATAAAAAGTGCAAGTTATTGTAAAAACTGTAAGTCATTATAAAAAGTGCAAGTCATTATGAAAAGTGCAAGTCATTGTAAAAAGTGCAAGTCATTGTAAAAAGTGCAAGTCATTATAAAAAGTGCAACTCATTATAAAAAGTGCAAGTCATTATAAAAAGTGCAAGTCATTATAAAAAATGCAAGTCATCATAAAAATTGCCAGTCATCATAAAAAGTGCAAGTCATTGTAAAAAGTGCAAGCCATTATGAAAAGTGCAAGTCATTATAAAAAATGCAAGTCATCATAAAAGTGCAAGTCATTGTAAAAAGTGCAAGTCATTATAAAAAGTGCAAGTTATTGTAAAAAGTGCAAGTCATTATAAAAAGTATCTACAGTGGCTTTGGGTCAAATATTTCTTCTAATGCAATTTGTTTACCACGACGTATTTTGACTTTCAAATCCTCTTAAAATGTAACGACTAACTGTTGATGACTTCTAGTAAAAGTTTTAAAATTTCCTGATCAAATGCGATATTTTAAATTATAAATACGAACAGACACCCATACATAAATATGTATCTAAGTATGTGCGTATTTGAAATAAAATACTTATTGTGGAATATTTGATTTTTCTAGCGGAACACGAAAAGAATTTGTTATTTCCCATTTCTTTCCTGCTGCAATTCAATAAAATTCCAATTTAAATCCGAGTATTTATTTTTATAAATTATTGGCGACCTGTTTTTGTTGTTACAGCTTCTGATGTTATTGTTATCCCATTGGCAGTTGTTGTCGTTGTTGTTGTTGTTGTTGTTTTTGTTGTTCCATGGAGTTTAGTTGACGGCTTCTTGGCAACATTTTGTAGTCAATTATTTTCTATTTTAATTTAAATATTTTACGAATACAACCTTCTCTTTTTTTATTTATTAAATTGACGTATGCGGTGAAAATTATTTTAATTTTCAATAAAAATGCAAATATTTCATATTTATGTACATCTACATCTACATCACACATAGATACATATATATATATATATATATATATATATATATATATATATATATATATATATATATATATGTATGTGGGTGTACGCATATTAATATATTTTATTGATGGTTTTGTTGTTATTAAGTAAATAGGACATTTCTATACAGAAATAGTGCGCTGATATCATGTGCGTGTGCGTGTAGGCGCAAATTTTTAGCGCCTAGGCTGGCAATTTGAATGTCACATGTTCGTATTTGTGTGATTATCACTCTGTATGTGTGTGTGTAATTTTAAATTTTGTTATTCAAATATTGTGTTTTTTAAACGCAAGATGTCAATGCCAGTTTGACAGCTGCAGGTAAAAGAAACTGACACTTGCCAATTGCTTGTTGTTTTTTATACCCTTCACAAAAAAGTGAAAGGGTATACATAAGTATATAGGCTTGTCATTCCGTGTGTAATTTCTTCGATATGCACATGGGACCCCATAAAGTTTATATATTCTGGATCCTTATGAATAGCGATGACGATTGAGCGATGTCCGTCTGTTCGTCCGTCTGTACGTGAAATCAGGTTTCTTGGACCGTTGGATGGGAAAGCTTAAATAGAGTGCTATTGAAATTCAGAAAGATCCGAAGTATGGTTCCAGAGCTGGGAAGCTTACACCTATTTCTCGACGCAAAATTTATACCAAAAATCAATTATTTTTTTAATGTTTGTAAATTAAACCTATTTCGTGCTTTGGAGAGCCTCAATGGTCTATTAAAAACTAAAAAAATAAAAAAAAATTTCCAGGGATGAGAAATTAAAAATTTTTTTTCGACCTCGTTACTCGAAAGAGCGACGGAGCGACAAATTTTACAAAAGAAATCAAAGTTTCGAATCCAGGGTTGGACAAGTGCAAAAAGGCAACTAACTTTGGTTTTTTACTAATTAAAACTATTTGTTAATTCACGAAAACCCAAATCGCAATCAAAAATTTAAAATATATCAACATTTCCACTCCAGAGTTGGATAACTGTAATATTTTATGAAAGTGCCCAAAACGGCTACAAATTGTAAGTTTTTCTTAAATAATCCTATTTCATTAAAATTTCGTATCCAGGGTTGGGAAATTGAAATATTTTTTATGCATAAAAGTAACCAAAAAGCCAATTGACTAATTAAAACTGTTTTATAATTCAGGAAAAACAAAATTGGTATTAAAATCTTAAAAAATCAAAATTTCGATCCCAGGGTTGGACAAGTTATATAATTTATAGTACATAAATTTGACCAAAAAGCTTAAAAATTTTAATTTTTTTGCCAAGTAAAACTATCTTATACGTCACTAAGGATTGCATTGGTAAAAAAAATCGCTTCCAGAGTTGGAAAATCGAAATTTTTTGGTACATAAAAGTACCCACATAAATACCAAAATTTGCGTTTTAAGTGAATCAAACCTATTTTATACTTCGGGAGGATTTAAATTAGTATTAAAAGGTAAAAAAAAATAAAAATCCAATTTCAGGGTTGGAATATCGAAATTTTTTTATTCATAAAAGTAACCATATAATTTGCTATTTTTGATTTTTATGATGAATTATACCTACTTTCTATATCAGGAAGAAATAAATTGGAATTAAAATCCAAAAAAAATCTAAAGGACTATTCTACGGTTGGACAATTGGAACTTTTTGAGGTACATGAAACGGATTTTTACTTTTTGTTTGTAAATTAAACATATTGTATAATATTTTTGAAAGACGGTATTATAAGTAAGAAGAGCCAAACATTTAGCTTCCTAACCAAAAAACTTAAACGTTGTCTTAAATATAAAAGTAACTGATAACATCATTGTGTTTTTTTTAATTTTTTTTAATTAAAGCTACTTTCTGTTTTAGCAAGAAAGAAAGAAGAAATACATCTGTGAAGGGCACTTTTACTTGTTTAATATAAGAAATTTCAGACGAAAAGTCAACTGTCACGCTCGATTACCAAAATAATATTTTTCAAGGCCAGCAAAGACGGAGTAGAAAAAATTCGTTTTCTTATTTAATTTCTGTAAAACAAATTCGTGCAAGGAATATTATTAAAGCTTTACTCGTATTGCAAGGAGGATGATGTTGCCTGAAGTAGATGATGCAAGATTAAGGAGATAAAAATCCCGAGTTCAATTCCGGACTAAGTCATGAACTTGGTTCAAAACTTGTGTGGTGTTAGTTATTGTTGGGTTATTTCAGTGACGAAGTCACAGCATATGCAGGGGTAATCCCCTGAGTGCTGGTCCTACTATTAAAAAATATTCCCTAAAGTACCACACAATTTCTAATACGTTTTTTTATACCTTCCAAAAAAAAAAGAAATTGGTGGTTATATTCACTTTGTGATTCCGTATGTAACACAGTGAAATATCTCTCTGACCCCATAAAAATTATATATTCTTGATCAAGGATGACATCTAAGACGATCTAGCCATTGCCATCCATCCGTCTGTGGAAATCACGATTCAGTCCAAACGAAAAGAGCTAGACACTTGAAATTTAGGATAGATAAATTCTAAAGGATAGCACAGGTCAAGTTCGTAAATGGGCTGAATCGGGTCAGAGAGAAAAAGGTTCCGGCCTTTAAAAAACAACATCATTATTAAAGTTTTTTTTTTGTAATTTTGTTAAGCAAATTATATCTTTTTATATCAAAGAAGGTCTAAAGCGTTGAACTTGCAGCCGGAAAAACACAAAAATTGAATTTTTAGACCACGCCCCCTTTATTGGGCGTTAACATAAAATATTATGTGCAAAAATAGTGTAAATATTTCAAAAATTTTATTAAAAATTAAATTCATAAGTATTTACGACGAAGCTGTGATGTTCTCTGATGTTCCTCTGCTCTATTCTGCAACCTTTGGCCCCTAAATTACCCTGTAAAAAAAAAAACGTTTTTGCTGTTAATAACCCCAAAGCAAATGCTTTTTAGTGTTTTATGGCAAAGGTGAGATATCTCACCCACGGCCCCTCCCGGAGTGACCTCTGCTATAGGGTCCGCCAAATAACTTTTTTTTTTTTTTAAAATGCTATAAGAAAAACTACTGAATATTTTCTCAAATTTCTTTTTTTATTTGAAAGTACAATCCTTCCAGTTAATAATGGAAAATAATTTCATTCAAATGGCTGCTTGGCCCGATAACGATCGCCATTGACTGTAACGGCCACTCCTCGCTCATTTTGGAAGCAAAATGGCCCAATTATGCCTCTGGACCAAAATCCACACCAAACAGTGACTCGTTTTGGGTGCGTTGGCTTTTCAATGTATGCGTGCGGGTTTTCTGTACCCCAAATGCGACAATTTTGCTTGTTTAAATACCCGCCAAGATCAAAATGAGCTTCATCTGAAAAGATGATTTTTTTTTTGACAAAATCGGCATCTTCTGTATGTCGATTGCAGGCCCACTTAGCGAAGCGAAAACGCATTGGATGGTGAACCATATTCGTTCAGCGGAAGGATAAAACTAATTATCTGTCAAATCAGACATCAGCTAAGTGTTACCATTCACGAAATAAGCACTAGTTGAAAAAAATAAAACGTTAGATTGCGGACCCTATAAATAGAGTTTTCATTTACTCAACATTTGAAGGGTATTTAAGATACGACTTAATCGAATATAACGTTCTTACTTCTTATTTTTACAAGACACGTTTAAAGAGAACGACCACAAATTTCCGTATATTGAAAAACTCATACCGAAATTTTTGACATGCAGTAATAAGATTTTGTTGATACTTCTCAACCAAATTTAAAGCACTTTTATTTAAAAATAATTAAATAAAAAATATTTTGTGCTTATTTACCTAGAAATACCTTTCAGTCCGTATAAAAATCATTTATAATAGACGACGATAAAATATCTAAAAGTGTACCACAAAAATAAATGTCGAAATTTTTTATATAAGATTCAATGTTTTTATTATATTTGTAGCAATTCCGAAAAAATGCCAATTGCATTTTCAACATAATTCGGTTAAAGATATTTTAATAAAAAACCAAGAATTTAAACTTATATTGACCCGTCTAATGTTTAACCCATTTCGTCCCAGTGATCGATTTTTCGAACAGTAAACTTTACACATTTAAATTTTTTTTCTCTGTTTAGGAAAGACTAAGAACATATCTTTTTTAATGAAAATTAAAAAAAAATTGTAATGACAATTAAAAAAAAATTTTAATGAAAATTTTTAAAAAAATTTTTAATGAAAATTTTTAAAAAAATTTTTAATGAAAATTTTTAAAAAAATGTTTAATGAAAATTTTTAAAAAAATTTTTGATGAAAATTAAAAAAAAATTTAATAAAAATTAAAAAACAAAATTTTAATGAAAATTTTTAATGACAATTTTTAAAAAAATTTTTAATGAAAATTAAAAAAAAAAATTTAATGAAAATTTTTAAAAAAATGTTTAATAAAAATCTGATTCGTATCTTCTGGACCCAAATTACCATTTAACTACGAAGTTTTATAAACTGATTCGAAAAAAAATCTCTGGGACGATATGGGTTAATGTCACCTGTTTACCGTGTACCTGCACTGGCATGTTGTATGAACAGCGAGCGTTTCTGTGTTCTGAATCGTATCGCTGAATGTGTTGGCGTTTAAAATAGAAAACACAACTTTTAATAATCAGTCGTTTGTTGTTTCTGTATGATTATTCCTGATGATGTTGCATTCTGGATGTTATTGTGTCAATATTTGAATTTTTATGGTAAAAACAATAAAATGTCCTGGACCAGGACAACGACAAGAAAAAAAAATAAAACAAAAAAAATAAAAATAAAAAAATATATGTAATAATGATAAACAAGCCAATATTTGCCAACGTATAATAACGCATTCAATATATTTAAATATGAGAATTTTTCACTATTTTTTGTTGTTGCAAAATTTATGTTTATCATGGTGTTTGTTTGCTGTTGTTGTATTATGTTTACATGCGTGCTATGCGTTTGTGTGTGTTTGTGGGCCGAGTTAATGTCAAAATATTTAAAATGATTGTAAACACATTTTATAATTAATATTTTTCGATACACTTTGTAAACATTTACTTTATTAATTATTGCGTCTATTTATTTTATTTTCTCGTGGTTTTTTGCACTTGTCTGTTCATAAATTGTTAATAAAACATGTGTTTTATTTATTTATTTATATTTTTTGTGTGTGAATGTTTATTAATAATAATCATTGATAATCTGCAGCTTTCGGATGCTGTTTAAAATTATGAAATTGTAGATCTTCATTAGCCTCCTCGGTGGGCTTAAAGAAATTTGTGTTTCTTTTTGTGGTGTTTCCCTGATGTATTTTACTGTAGAAATGTCCTGACAGTTGTACGAGGTGCGTTCAAAAAATAGGCTGAATTGTAAAATTTCGCAGACTAAATATATTCGCCTCGAACATTTATTTGCTTACTGTTTTCCATTTATTCTTGACTTTTTCATAATTTTTTAGTAATAACTTTTTTAAGCTTGGAAACTTTTTATATAAAAAAATTTTAAAATATTTATACATATTCAATATTTCGCCACTCCTTTGGATGGCTTCTTCAAAAATGATAAGCAATATTTTCTCGGAGATAAAAAGCGCAACGTTTAGAGATCTCAAGTGGGGGGGGGCTGGACTATTTTCAAGGCAACAAAATAGAAACTTATAAATAAATAAATACTTTTTTTTTAATAAAGACACATTCAGGTTATTTTTTGAACATACCTCGTTTATATAAATGTATTGTGTGTCCTACATGAGGAGGGGGCCTATTTTCAAGGCAACAACATAGAAACTTATAAATAAATAAATATTTTTTTTGACAAAGACACATTCAGGTTATTTTTTGAACATACCTCGTTTATATAAATGTATTTTATTACTTGTTATTAAAAATATTTTATTTTATTAAAATATGTTTTTTGGTACTCACTATTCATGGATCTTTCTTTTTCAAAGAACACACATCCATTTTAAAGATTTCTCCTCCAAACTGTTGAATAAGAGTTAGAATTTTTAATGCGGCAAGATGATGGACAAATGCCTTCAAATGTAAATTCAAGAGAATGTTACGTCATATTTCCTATTGGGTCTTCTTTTCAGAAGAAGCTGAATGATAACTTTCTGTTGTTTCCACATTTCCTGCGTGTTTCTGAAACAATAAGTAAAATTAAATGTTGTGAATGGCTAATGGGTTAAGGAGACAAAATTAAATTAAATAAAATACTAAATAAAATAATAATACCCTCTAAATAATTACCCCCATATTCATAAAAAAATAAAACGTATTTGAAATCTGTTTTAAGAAAAGTTTGTATGAAAAAATTTGTTTAAAATACATTTCAAACTCATTTTAAATTTTATGAATACCGGGGTTAGTAAATAAAAACTCTATTTGAAAAAATTAAAGTTAGAACTTCTCATATTCAATTTTCATTAAAAACATTGTTTAAAAAGTTGAAATTCCTACAAAACTAGCAGCACTTGAAACAGTGGAAAAATTGAACAAAGAACGCTGATGAGATGGCGTAGCGGCCTCGAAATCAGTACTGATCCATTCTGCTGGTTTAATGACTATGAAAAATGTTCTTAATATTCCACTCTTTAAAATAAATAAAAATAAATTTAAACAAATTCATTTACTAAATAAAAATAAAAAATTATTTGCAGTTTCGCAGATTTGAACTTATAGCCCGTTGAAAAAAAATTAACATCCTGTAAGACAATTTACATGAAAGAAAAGTTCACTAATAAAATAGAAATTCATACATAATTTAAAAACTCTATTTTGCTGGGGGCGCTTCGGGAAGGGCCGTAGGAGAGATATCCCCTCTTTGCCATAAAATACTAACAAGTAAATATTTAGAGTTATTAAAATAATTAATAAAAAGACAAATTTAAATTTCCAACTTTTTTATTATCCAAAAAAATACCATTAAAAATACACAGCGGCCATGGGAAATACACCAAAATGTTCACCACAGGCCAGAGAATCGAAATTCCATGTAAAATTCCATATTAAAATGTACAAAAATGTGCGACGTGGTCTCAAGGTAACATCTAGGTGTCGCATGAAAACGTGCGACGTGGCAGCCAACAAGAATGATAAAATAAAGATTACGACAACAAGCTGAAATAAAAATACTTTTCTGCGCATTATGGAACTCTGACGTCACTCAACATGTGTTCTGAATGGCTAATAAAATTCAGTTGGAGAACTATTATGTTATTGTAATAACAGGGCAGTGGGGCAAATTGCGATTTTTCAAACTAAATTTGTTTGATAATAAACAATTTTAAAAAATTATTTTATTTTCCACGTTTTTTTATTTGAAATTGTTAATTTATAGTTATTTTATATAAATATTGAACCCAATTGCTAATTATTTTTCTTTTTTCCCCATTCAAAACAAATTTTTTTGCTTGCAAAATATCAGCCATAACTTCCTTTGAGCTTCATCTTTTGGAAAACTATAAAATGACATAGCTTTTTGAAAAAAAAAATTTTTCATAACAATATTACATTTTAACACAATTATTTCTCACTTGTTTTTTTTTTTTTTGCTGTTGCTTTGTTTGCAATTGCCCACTGCACATTTCATGCTTGCTCTTTTTGTTCTCTTTTTTCTTTAATTTAGGTTTTTTGTGTACAGTTTATGAGCCTTAAAAATCAAGTTTTAATAAGTTATTTAATAATTATTTTAATATATTTATTTTAAAATGTAACACAATTTATTATAAAATATAACACAAAACTTGCACTTTCATATATCCGATTTAATTTGCTTGTTGGAAAACTCTCTGAGTAAATTGGAAATCTCTCTGAGTAAATTGTGTGAAGAGTTGCCAAATATAGCATAAAATATTAATTTTGTACGAGAAAGTATTAGTTTTGCATATGATAAACATTTGGCAATCTCTTCGAGGGAACAAATACGTCATCAAACGGTAAATCATGCGCAAGGCGTAATCTTTATTTTATCATTCTTGGCAGCCAACGTGTTAAGTGTAACAAAAAAAAATTTCTTTTCCAGGGTAATTTAGGGGCCAAAGTTTGGGGGATAGGTCGCAGGAAGATCAGAGAACATCGCAGCATCGTCAAAAAAGCTTTATCCTGATATTCATAAAAAAATAAAACGTATTTGAAATCTGTTTTAAAAAAATTTTGTATGATAAAATTTTATTAAAATATTTACACTATTTTCCCATGTGATATGTTACTTTAACGCCCACTACAGGGGGCGGGGTCCAAAAATAAATTTTCCCGATTATCTGGCTCCACTTTAAACGCTTTGGATCTTCTTTGACATAAAAATCTATCATTCGCTTAACACAATTACAACAAAAAAACATTAAAAATTATGCTATTTTTTAGAGGGTGGTTTAGTTCTTCTTAGGGGAATTTTTTCCCCTCTGGCCCGATTCTGCGCATTTACAAACTTGACTTGTGCTATCCTTCAAAATTTATTTATACCGGTCTGGGTATTTTCCTTTGGCCTGAATCGTGATTTCTAAAGATGAACAGACGGACGGACGGACATGGCTAGATCATCTTAGATTTCGTCATTAATCAAAAATTTATATACATTCTGGGGTCTTAGAGGGATACTTCGCTGCATTACAAACAGATTGACAAAGTGAATATAATCTTCAATTCTTGTGTTAAAATACGAGTAAAATTTAAAATAAAGCTAGAATAATGCAACAGTAAGACAATTTCCTTTTTTTACTGTGGCTACTCAATTATTTCAGAATTGTATTTTTTTTTACTGAATTGAGTGGAAACTTCACTATAAAAACCAAAATGCTGAGTAGAAGTACGAGTGTTAAGGTACGTTCACACTTTTCAAATATTTGCCCAAAAAAAGCGTAACCACTAAATAAACTTTTAATTTATTTGAACAAGTGTTTTGATGAGTTAAACAGTTTAAAAAAATGTTGTTATTCCATGACACTGACGTTTAATTGTCAATGAAATTGTTTGACTTAATAAACACGTGTCTGAATCAAAATATTTTTCATTAGTACAGCGTGTTTTTTTAGTGAGTCACAACAGCAGAGCAACGCGTACAAATTGTTGAAGTTTTTAATCAAAATAATTGTTCTATTCGTCAAACTCTTGGTGCACTTTTTGCAGTTTATGGCTGGCGTACATAATCATCCTTGAGAGCGGCTAATTCGAAGAACAGATGTGCTACAGATTATAGTGGTTACCTGCCTCGCGGCCCAACCCCTCTGTGGTCTTAGCACACCGGGTGAATACAATGCGTCTACCAACGCCCCCACACGCAACAGACTGTCACGCATGAGAACCAATTTGAAACCATGTATTTGGACATGCCCCCCCCCCCTTGGTTAGGAGCGACGCCTACCTAAAACTCCTGCCGATCTTTGGGAATTCGAAGAACAATAGATCGTTTTCGGACTACATTTACTGTTACTGATCATGTGCAGCCCGTGAGACGCCAAACCGATGCGCTCTAAAGAAGCTGTAGCCGCTGTACAGGAAAGCATTGAAGATGATCCTAATTAATCAATTCGTCGTCGTTCTCAGCTACTGGGGGGTTGTGTCCTTCCTCTTTATGGAAAATTTTTTTAGTTGTTGAAAATTGGTGTTCCAGATTGCGCCGTCTACGTGGCAACCATGGCGGCCACATGGCAGAAATCATATTTAAACATTTTGTATATATTGTAAATTTATTTATAAGGTATATTTTAATAAATAAATAAATAAATAAATAAATATTTAAACATTAATTTCATAACATTTTCTTTCCAATAAAGTCCGTTCCATTGATATTAAAAATATATATGATTTAAACTGGTGTCACTCTATAAAAAAAATACCCTATATTAAGTGCTTACACTTTTTCGGGTAAATATTTAAAAAGTGTCAACGTATCTTTAGATAAGAAACAATTTTATAATATCAAGTAACTTGAACAAAATATTTATATATAAAAGAAATTTATTGGTCTTTACTGAGTAGTTAAAATTCTTGAAATGTCGCCCCACGACGAAATGGACAACTAATGCAAAAGGTTGGCCAATTCAGTCCATGACAAATAGGCCATGCCAGTTACATGAGCACTAGCAGAATAGAATATTAAAATATTTGTTTTCTTGTTAATTTTTTCAACGGGCTTAAGTTCGAATCTGCATTATTGCAAATGATTTTTTATTATTTTATTAATAAATGAATTTGTTCAAATTTTATTTATTATTTTTTTATATTAAGATTGGAATATTAAGAATATTTTCAATAATCATCAAACCAGCAGAACGGATCAGTACTGATTTCGAGGCCACTACGCCATCTCATCAGCGTTCTTTGTTTAATTTTTCCACTTTTGCAAGCGGTGCTAGTTTTGTAGGAATATCAACTATTTAACCAATGCTTTTTAACGAAAATTGAATATGAGAAGTTATCACATTCATATTTTTAAGTTATTACCTTTTTGGTTAGTACGAAATTCCCCAACCCTGGCGATTAATATTCCCAATATTCCATGTATCTCTTTCGCATTTTCCAGAGCCATCGGTTGCTGATAGCTAAAGCTTCTTTGTTATTTATGTTCAAGTAATTGAATTTAGTTGTCAATTTACAATGAACAAGTGCGCGTGCCCCCGCAATGTTTTAAATTATGTATGAATTTTTTTTATTGGGAATATTAATCGTCAGGGTTGGGGAATTTCGTACTAACCAAAAAGGTAATAACTTAAAAATATGAATGTGGGAACTTCTCTTATTAAATTTTCGTTAATAACATTGGTTAAATAGTTGATATTCCTACAAAACTAGCACCACTTGCGAAAGTGGAAAAATTGAACAAAGAACGCTGATGAGATGGCGTAGCGGCCTCGAAATCGGTACTGATCCGTTCTGCTGGTTTGATGATTATTGAAAATATTCTTAATATTCCAATCTTAATATAAAAAAAAATAATAATAAATAGAATTTGAACAAATTCATTTATTAATAAAATAATACAAAATCATTTGCAGTCATGCAGATTCGAACTTAAGCCCTTTGAGAAAAAAATTTGTTTTGAATGGGGAAAAAAGAAAAATAATTAGCATTTGGGTTCAATATTTATATAAAATAACTATAAATGAACAATTTCAAATAAGAAAAAGTGGAAAGTAAAATAATTTTTTAAAATTGTTTATTATCAAACAAATTTAATTTGAAAAATCACAATTTGTCCCACTGTTCTGTTTTTACAATAACATAATACAAGGCGAATTCATACAAGGTGAACTCATTTATGCAACTCTGTGTTAAATTTATTGAACTGTCAAATAAAATGGAAAAACAATGGCCGCACACAAAAACAGTTCAATTTGACAGTTCAATAATTTTGCCTTGGTAACAACTGATCACCAATTTCTGAACTAAGGCCACCTGGTATGAATTCGCCTTAAAATAATAGTTCTCCAACTGAATTTTATTAGCCAATCAGAACACATGTTGAGTGACGTCAGAGTTCCATCATGCGCAGAAAAGTATTTTTATTTCAACTTGTTGGCGTAATCTTTATTTTATCATTCTTGGTTACAAACACAATACACCTGAGCACTGATGATAAAAGCATTGCGGCTTTTGAAAACAGCTGTTCTGCTCTGCTGTGTAAGTTGAATAACTAAAACCGGATGTTGACTTTCCTTTGTGCCTGGGAATATTTATCATGTCTTTCTGAGTTTAAAACAAAAAAATGTCTAACAATTAGCCTATAAAAATTGTAATTCAATTTAAATAAACAAATAAATTTAAGAAACTTGCTCCTAATTTCTTAAATTATGTGTTTTAAATGTCTTGTGTTAAAACAATTTCTGTTTATTATTATTTTATTTATTTATTTTTTTTTTTTTTTGTAATGGCCGCTGCAGAATTACTAATTCTTATTTTCTCTTACAAAGTGCCACATGTTGCATTATTAAGCAAATAGCTTTCAGTACAAACTCCAAACGGTTTGCCATAAAACCGAAAAGTTGCAATTTCAAAATTCCAAAGGCCAGGCAAAAAATAACTATTAAATAAAAATGCCACTCAACATCTACTAACTACTGGTTAAAATTCTTAAACAAGCCAAACAAAAGATCGCCAGCAAAAACATATTTTAAATCACACACAATAATCCAAAGTGAATCTACGAGTACGACTGTAGAAAAAGTAATAAATCATTGACGTTAAATCGAACAACGGCCGGACATAAACACTTCAGCAGCTTCAGTATATGTTGCACTTTTTACTTCTTTTTCTTTTGTAAGTTTTATATATATTTTTTTTAAATCAGTTTTTTGGTTCTTACAGAAGGAGTGAAGATGTAAATGATGTGCAAGGATGGACGGATGGATGGCGGGCTGGCTGCATGACTAAGTAAATGATGACTGCTGGCTGTGGCCCCAAAAACAAGCAACCACACAGACCAATAGACAGTCATTCAAACAGCCAACCAAAATCTTTAAGTGATGGACAATGGACAGGTAGAAACGTACATGAATGATGATGAACTGTACAGTGAGGCAACAACAACAGCAACAACAACAACAACTTTGTACTTAATGCATACGCAATTTGGTAGAGTAGTTAAAGCCAAAAAGTTGCTGCAGCACGTCGCACTCAAAAAGAAAACAAAAATCAAAATATATGTCTGTCTCGGCCGATGTAGCGGCCTGCCTGGCTGGTATTACCGGTGCCCATTATGAACAAGTAAAAAAAAAAAAAAAGAACAGGATTTGAATGGCATGAGATTGCAACTAGCAAGAACAACAACCGGAGCAACAAGCAACATTATTGGGAGGCAACAAGAAAAAAAAATTAAATAAAAATCATTGCAATCACTACCGAATCTCTTTGATGAAACCAGCCTCATGATGTTCTGTAAGACGTGGCTCTTGCCTGTTTTTATTGTTGTCGGTTTCAAGCTTCGCTTACAATTAGAAAAAAGTAGGCTGGCAGGAAGCTGAGCAAAAAAAAGTGTATATATTGAAATGAAAAAAAAACAAAAATATGAAATGCTTATATTTTATTTTAACAACAATTTATCATAATAAGTGTGTATTCCCTGTGTAGATGGTATTTAAACAGTAGGAAAAATGTTTTTTTTTCATTGGCATGATTTTATTTATGGTTTTTTCCTCAAAATTTGGTTTAACAAAACATTTTTTTTCTTCTAAAGCAAAGTTGCCATACTTTGGAAATGGTGTAATGATAATAAATCTGCTTCTGGTGAGAACGCTTACCACAGACATTTCTCCTCAAGGACATAGAAACGGCTGCATGCAAAAGTACTCCAAAACAAAAGTGGTCAACAAAATTTATGAAATATGGCCCAACTTTAAATTTACCAAAAAAAATCATGAAATATAAACCAAAAATTAAACACGAACTATAGCCCAAAAATTATAAAGCAAGCCATAAAGCGAATAAAATATGACCCAGAAAAACAGAACATGCAGAAAATAATCGAACGGCAGGCAACACGGGTATTAAACGAAAATGTTTTAACGCCATTTTGGTACACTTCTCGTAAGCAATTTCCTAATAAAATTTTTATAAATAAAAACTGTTATCACATGCTGTTGGCTGAAGTAGTAGAACATGAGACTATGAAGCGGAGGGTCCTGAGTTCGAGCCCACGCTGAGTAATGAAATATTGTGTTGAATTCTTCTAAACAGCATTAGTGCGTGGTTGTGTAAGTGTTGCCAACCTGTTTCAATGATGAAGGCATAGTCACTGATCACTAAACATAATTGGCGGCGACTGACATTATCATGTACTAAAAGCAGAGTAACAGTACCCACCTTCGTCGGCCCTGTAGCAAAAATTAGCCGGCGAAGTAAAAATAAAGGTTGAAATAGCTACAAAAAAAAATGTCTATCATCTCATCTTTCCTAATCTATCCCCTCAATACTATCCCCTCGTTTTCAGTTCCGGCGCAATGCATTGTATATATAGGGGTCATCTCCTGAGTGCTGGTCCAAGATAAAAAAAAATAAAAAAGTGGCAACACTCTACCGTACTAGAATTCTATGGGGTGACCCAGATGGTAACAGCACAAAGAAGATCCTAGGATTAATTAGGCCAGCACTACGGAGATTGGTTAATTTGATAACAGGACACATACAGAGTTAAGGAATCACCTGGCACGCATGGGTATCGTTGACGATAATAACACGCAGGGCGTGTCAGGAAGATGACGAGACACTAGAGCACTAATTGTGCCACTGTCCAGCTTTTAGTCAAATCAGGAGACAAATTTTTAATCAGAAGATTATACAGGAGATGGAAGATGAGAAAACTAGATTCTTATCGTAATCAAATCCAGAGGTTTTCCATGATTTTAGTGGAGGCTTCCTATAATAGAATGGGAACTCCATATAATAGAGTGCACAACAGGCCTATGAGGCCTAGGTGTAATCCTGAACGGATTGGGATAGCCCCTTGATTATGCCCCTCTTTTCAACCTAACCTAAGAAAACAAAATACACTTGAGTGCAGATGATGAAATTGTAGCGGCTTTCGAAAACAGCTGTTCTGCTCTGCTGGTTAAGTTGTATAATTACAAATTGATTGATGTTGACTTTCTTATGTGACTTGGAATATTTATCATGTTTTTGTGAATTCAAAAGCAAAAATTTCGAATAATTAGTCCCGGTTTACACTATGCAACTTTTTTTGCAGCAATTCTTGTTTTGTGTAAGAGTCCTGAAATAGGAATATATACCATTTGTATTCCTTTCTCGCTCTTCCTCACTAAATTTCAAGAATTGCTAGGACAAAAATTGCATAGTATAAACCTGGACTTAGTCTATAAATTTTAATTGAATATAATATAACATATGAACCATTTTTAAATTGAAAATTTAGAAATATTTTTATGTGCGGCTACTGAAGGGCTATAAAATGTAGCGAAATGAGTGACATGCATATCATACATCCAAAGGCCGGCCACGCCTAACTAATAATTTTTGATGTATTCGGGTTCAAGGACTTTCTCCCCCAGTGCATTAATAATTTCGATACATTTTGGAAACCGAACCAAACAAATTAAAAATATTCTTAACCATAAAAATTATGAGAGGCTTATAAGAGTGTAATAGAGCAAATTTCATATGAAATTTTGTTTTGTTACGCTGTTATTAGACTCTCATAATTTTTTATGAATAAGGCGGTTAATGTTTAGAATTGGAGCAACAAGTTTTACAATTGATTTTTTCCCAAAAAATTTTAGTTTGTGTCTTATTAACGGATCTTGCCCCTAAAATAAAATTTGTAAACTCTATGTACATTTTCTACTCTATTCCCCACCAAAAACTAGGTGAATAGATTAAAGGGAAAAGTGAAAAAACTCGCGGAAAAAATCATTCACGATAAGGGGAATTTAATTTTCACATGAAGTCATTTACGGGAAATTTTTTTTTCATGATTGCAATTTTAGGGAAAAGGGGAAAATTTCGAGGGAAAAATTATTTACAATAATTGTGTCCATTTGTATTCAAATATTTTTTAAAGCACATTTGTTCCATCAACTTTGGTGAACACTGAAATACTTTTAAGTGTACAATAAAAAATATTTATGGTGTACACATCTACATCAAAATACCTTTCAAAGCATGTATTCATTATTAATATCGATGGATGTTAAAATACTTAAAAGTGTACCACAAATAAATGTGCGCTGTATTTACTTAAAATATCTAAAGTTCGCATTTCTATTAAAATTGAAAAAATAAAATAAAATAAAAGAAACCCACACATGAATTAAACTTTACAACATAAAAAAACTAAATGACAAAAATTATAGGCCACATTTAAGCTCATAAATATTTACAATGATGTTGGCATACACATACGAACATATGCAATTGTATGTGTATGCCTCATTTCATGTCAATGTGTGTAAAAATTACAAATTGCCTCAATAATTTAGGATAACTAATCAGATGAAACATCTTATTGTAACTGAGAAAAGTGTGTAATGATCAATTTCAAGATTTTAAATAAACAGAAAGTTAAGCTCAACTTATCTCTAGAGACCAGATGAACTTCCTCCTTTTTTTTATTTCTTTACGTGCAACAATATTTAGATAACAACACGTTCATATGCAGCACATATACGATTTAAAACCTCACACGTAGATGATTGTGATCCATAAACGAATATTACCTCGAATAATCAAGGAGAAAAAAACACATTTTACAAAATGTTTCTGACACACCTTTCAGAAAAGAACAACAACAACAAGACAAAAGACACATTTTCAAGTGACTATTTTCTTGTTGCTGCTGTTGTTGTTGCTGTTGCTGTTTGTCATTTCCCAATTCACTTTCAAAACATTAGAATAAATACTCATCCGTTTTGTACAAACGAGCGACTACTCGTACTCCTGCTTTTATTAGTTTTTATTTTTTTAAATATTTTATACGAGCATTAAGCTGACTGACTGACTGACTCGAAGCCAATTCGTAATGTGAAAATGCTGAAGAGATGCATGTCGTGGGAGTCATTCCTTATAAATTGACATTGCTGTCAGTCAGTTGTTGTTATGAACACACACGCACACACACACACACACACACACACACACATACACACATATGTAAATAGGAACATAACAATGTTGTAAACAAGTGTAATATTCTACATCTGTGTGTTCATTTTTATGTATGGAAATATTATTGTAACCTCAGCGGCAACAACAATGGCAGTAGTGCTCGAGTAACCCAAGACACAATTGAAATGTCATTGCAGAGACTTGGACAATCGTGACAATTTGTTCGGAATATTCTAATCAACAACGATATTATGTGTCAGTTCCTACTCGATCGGTTGCAGCGTTAAAAGCATTTTAGCCTTCAACTTGAGATAAAACAGGCGTGCAGCGGCACGATCAAATCGGCAGCAGCAGCACTCATATATTGTGTGCGACAATGGATTATTATTCATAACAATTTCATTTTGGCTTGAATAAAAGTTTTTTAATGTAATTTTTTAACACGTAAATAATTATTTAGCAACGACATTTTAATACTTTTGAATAAAAAACAAGTAAAAACGTTATATTCGACCGGGTCGAATCTTAAATACCCTCCAAATATTTAGTAAGTGAATTTAAAATGTTTAACTTGGTGGGACAGAGTTGCTTTATATAATATCGTACGTCAACGCCCACTAAAGGGGGCGGGGTTCAAAAACAGACAATATCATATATTCCACAGACGAACGTATGGGCATTGCTACACCGTCTTAGACTTTATTTTATGGGATCTTAGAGGGATATTTCGTTGCGGAAAGACAAAATGTAAAAAAAATCAATTGTCCTGAAATCGTTTCTTTTTTATACCCTCCAAAAAAGAATTTGGAGGGTATATTCAATTTGTCATTCCGTTTGTAACGCATCGAAATATCCATCTCAGACCCCATAAAGTATATATATTCTTGATCAGTGATGAAATCTAAGACGATCTGAGCATGTCCGTCCTTCCGTATGTAGAAATCACGATTCAGTCCAAACGAAAACAGCTAGACACTTGAAATTTGGTATAAATATAACTTGAGAGATAGCACAGGTTAAGTTCGGAAATGGGTTAAATCGGGCAAGAGGGGGAAAAGTTCCCCTAAGAAGAACTAAACCAACCCAGAAAAAACAACATAATTTTTAAAGTTTTTTGGTTATTTTGTCAAGCAAATGATATATTTTTATGTCAAATACGGTCCAACGCCTTAAACTGGAGGTATAAAATAAAAATAAATTATTTGTGGACCCTGCCCACAAATAGCAAAATAGCATAAAAATTTAAAAAATTGTTTTACTTAAGCCTACATCCTTAAATATAAAATTTTTAAGCTTTAATGACGAAGCTGAGACGATGCCTGGTACTCCTCTGCCCTACCCCCTCCTCCCCTTCACCCCCCTAAATGACCCTACCAAAAAATTTTTTTTTTTAATTTTGTATGTAATCATCCCAAGCATTTATTTTTAGGTTTTATGACTGCCTGTTTCTGCCCTACCCCCTCCTCCCCCTTCACCCCCTAAATGACCCTATCAAAAAAAAATTATTTTTTTAATTTTATATATAATCATCCCAAGCATTTATATTTAGAGTTTTATGACTGCTTGTTTCTGCCGTACCCCCTCCTCCCCCTTCACCCCCTAAATGACCCTACCAAAAAAAAAATTTTTTTTAATTTTGTGTATAATCATCCCAAGCATTTATTTTTAGAGTTTTATGACTGCCTGTTTCTGCCCTACCCCCTCCTCCTCCGTTGCCCCCTACATGACCCTATAAAATTTTTTTTTTTAATTTTGTATGTAATCATCCCAAGCATTTATTTTTAGAGTTCTATGACTAACTGTTTCTGCCCTACCCCCTTTTCCCCGTAAATGACCCTATAAAATAAAATACAAAATTTTATTTTGTATATAATTATCCCAAGCATTTATTTTTAGAGTTTTATGACAAAGGTGAAATGTTTCCCCCACAGCCCTTGCCAGAGCGACCCCGCCAAAATACAGTTTTTATACCCTCCAAAGAGAATTGGACCCTATAAAGTAAATATGTATATTCTTGATTGGTGATGAAGTTTAAGACGGTCTAGCAATGCCCATACGTTCGTCTGTGGAAAACATGATATTGTCTATTTTTGAACCCCGCCCCCTTCAGTGGGCGTTGGCGTACGATATTATATAAAGCAACTCTGTCCCACCAAGTTAAACATTTTAAATTCACTTACTAAATATTTGGATGGTATTTAAGATTCGACACGGTCGAATATAACGTTTTTACTTGTTTTATTTTATATGGGAACAAATTACGACTTTCGATATCGATCGAAATTTCCATTTAAATTGTATTGAAATTTCGATCGATATCGAGTTCTGTAATTTGGTGCCTCATTTTTTTTATTTTTAAGGTATAAATTAAGTTTAAATTGAATTGGTTTTACCAGGTTACTTTTATATACCAAAAAGAAATTTAAATTATGTATGGATTTCTATTTCAATAGTGAACTTTATTTATGTAAATTGTATTACAGGATGCAGTTTCGCATATTTGAACTTATAGCCTGTTGAGAAAATTTACATCCTGTAATATAATTTATATAAAAAGATATTTAAATTTACCTGCTCTGGGTCAGCATTTTGCTGATTTTAAATGTTAAACGATTTGGGAAGGATATATATATTTTACTGGGTTAGCGAAAAATCGGACTTGAGTACAAAATAAGCAAATTCAAATTCAAATGCAATGTGTGCGTGGCTGTTCGTACGAATCTACTCGCACGGATTCATGCGAGGATCGTAGGATACATTTATGTAAATACTTTATTTTGTATGTGTGCAAACGAGTAGCTGGGCTTGTACTCGTACGTGAAAAGCACATATCGCCGCGTAAATCAGTAAATGCTTTTCATATGGTGTTTGTGGTTTATGTTCTGTTTTATATTTTTTCCCCACCATTTTATGGATTTTCTTGTTATTTCTTTATACTTGCGTATTTTGCTTACAAACAACACTCTGGGGTCCAGTGAAAGAGGGACGGACGGACGGACGGACGACAACGTATCAAGAATACCAAAGCAACGAAGATTTTTGTGTTAAGCATGTACGAGAGGACTCGCAGTTACAAGTTTATGAACGTGCCTTGTATGTGTCTGTGTGTAAGTGTATGCATGTGTGTTTATGTAAGCCATCATTGATTGCATCATGTTTATGAAATGGTTGAATCTTCTTGTTGTACGTGCCATGCCACTTCGTGCCACTTGATACCAGCAAACATTACAGTCGAACAAACATTAGCAACTAAATGGAAGCACACACTCACACACACACACTCGTGCATACTACATCACAACCACAAATATCCCGTACAAAAGTACTGACTGCTTGAACTGCCACTTCTATCAGTTTTATAGATACTCTGCCAAGATTTAGGAGGTAGAGAGTGGAAGCGTTCTAGGAGGTTGTGTGTAGGTGGACTCAATTGACACATTGTATGTTTGTGGTCTGATTGCAGAAGAGCCCGAGTATTTGTGTGCGTTTGCTTCGTCATTTCTGCTTTTTTTGCTTTTTTTTATTTCATCTTTTTATTTTGTGTGTCTTTCTTCTGTGGCCTGGCGTGTTGTTGTGTGCTGTGAAGCAGCATGGATGGCAGAGTGGAGTGTAATAACGTAGAAACTATTGTTTTTTTACCTGATGGTTGCAAACACAGATTATTGCACGTAGATAGTCACAGCCACAACGAGATACGCTTGTCTTATTGGATGTTGGCGTTTTGGTTCCCTTTTCCTTCTCTCTTTCTCGTTATAGTATTTATGTTTCCATTCTTTATTTGGATGTGCCATCAGTTAAAAACGTTTTGTCGTATACGTGGAAAATATCACTTTTGCTGATGACTCTCGAAAACAAAAATATATAAAACTATCATTTCCACAATCTCCATTATTTATTCCGGATTTTTATTTCCCTTTTTTTTTGGTATTAAAATCTTTATGTTGTAAAACAAATTTACGCACCACATTTTTTTTTTGCTTAATTTAATCTGCGTGTAGGATTTTCCTGCCGCGAAAACTAATGAGTGGAAATTTGTTAGACCATCCTTGAAAGGTCAGTCAATTAATGCCGCTCATTTGCAAAATATTTAATATGCAAATATTTTCCAAAAGTTTTATGACGCTTCTGCTACAGATTTATGGTCGGGAGTTATTTGACTTTTTTTCCTTAGATCAGATTTACTCATAAAGGGTGTTTTTTTTTTTATAGAGTGACACAAGTTTAATTCATATTCACCCCTATCATGAATAATTTTTCCCTCGAAATTTTAGCCTTTTCCCTAAAATTGCATTCATGAAAAAAATTTCCCGCAAATGATTTCATGTGAAAATTAAATTCGCCTTATCGTGAATGATTTTTTTCCCGCGAGTTTTTTTACTTTTCTCTTTAATTTATTCACTTAGTTTTTGGTGGGGAATAGAGTAGAAAATGTACGTATTTTCTATTATAATTCGACAATTAGAGTTTGCAAATTTGATTTTGGTGGCAACTAATCGTTAATAAGACACAAACTTATATTTTTTGCAACAAATCAATTGCCTGCGTCTTTGTAAAACTTGTTGCTCCAGTTCTAAAGATTAAGAATATTTTTAATTTGTTTTGTCTGGTTTTCAAAATGTATCCAAATTATTTCACCACTAAATATTTAGTCATACTTTTTTTAAATTTTTTTCAATTATTACATAAACTTAAATTTTTTAGCACAAATTCTTTAATTTTTCATCTTGTTTTCGGCTTCTTCTCTTTTTTTTGCATTCACTGAGAACTGATAGCGAGAATAAGTTCTCACGGGAGATTCACGATACCATTTTTCCCTTCGAGTGGAATAAAAATTTCATGTGAACAAAAATTCCCCTTGTTATTCACGATAGGGGTGAATAATTCAAGGAAATATATTTTTAATACCAATAAAACGGTCTTTATGGGAAAGAAAATTTTATGAAATTAATATTTAAATATGATTTCTGTCATGTGGCCGCCATGGCTGCCAGGCGCAATCTGGAACACCTATTTTCAACAACTAAAAAAAGTTTCCATAAAGTGGAAGGACACAACCCCCAGTTGCTGAGAACGGCAACGAATTGATTAATTTTTTTTATCTTGCAACAGCACTCAGGGGATGACCCCTATATATGCAATGCATTGCGCGGGAACTGAAAACGAGAGGATAGTATTGAGGGAAGAGATTAGGAAAGATAAGAAGATAGACAGTTTTTTTTTGTAGCTATTTCAACCTTTACCTTCGCCGACTAATTTTTGCTACAGGGCCGACGAAGGATTAGGATCATCTAAAATAGTTTCCTGTACAGCGACTACAGCTTCTTTAGAGAGCCCTGTTTAGTGTCTCACTGGGATGCACATGATCAGTAACAGTAAATGTGGTCCGAAAAGGAGCTATTGTTTTTCGAATTAGCCGCTCTGATGGATGGAAGAAGTGCACCATGAGTTTGACAAATAGAACTATTATTTTGATTAAAAACTTCAACAATTTGCACGCGTTGCTCTGCTGCTGTGACTCACTAAAAAAAATACGCTTTACTAATGAAAAATATTTTGATTCAAACACGTGTTTATTAAGAAAAACAATTTCATTGACAATTAATCGTCAGTGTCATGGAATAACGACGTTTTTTTAAACTGTTTAACTCAATAAAACACTTGTTCAAATAAATTGAAAGTTTATTTAGTGGTTACGCTTTTTTTAGGCAAATATTTGAAAAGTGTGAACGTACTTCGACACAGTGTTTTGCTTTTTGTACTGAAGTTTCCACTCAATTCAGTAAAAAAAATTACAATTATGAAATTATTGAGTAGCCACAGTGAAAAAAGGAAATTGTCTTACTGTTGCATGATTCTAGATTTATTTTAAATTTTACTCGTATTTTAACACAAGAATTGAAGATTATATTCACTTTGTCATTCCGTTTGTAATGCAGCGAAGTATCCCTCTAAGACCCCAGAAAGTATATAAATTCTGGATCAATGACGAAATCTAAGATGAGCCAGCCATGTCCGTCCGTCCGTCTGTTCATCTTTAGAAATCACGATTCAGTCCAAAGGAAAATACCCAGACCGGTATAAATAAATTTTGAAGGATAGCACAGGTCAAGTTCGTAAATGGTCAGAATCGGGGCCAGAGGGAAAAAAGTTCCCCTAAAAAGAACTAAACCAACCTCTAAAAAATAACATAATTTTTAACGTGTTTTTTTTTGTAATTTTGTTAAGCAAATGATATATTTTTATGTCAAAGAAGAACCAAGGCGTTGAACTTGCACCCCAAAAATTAGAAAAATCCATTCTTTTAACTCCGCCCCTTTTAGGGGGCGTTGAAGTTACATATCACATGGAAAATCATTGGAAATATTTAACAAATTCTTAAATACATTTCTTAAAAATTAAATTTTCAAAGCTGAGCTGTGCTCTGATCTTCCTCTGTCCTAGCCTACCCCCCCCCCCCTTTGCACCCTATATGACCGTATAAAAAAAAATTTTTTTTTTTTTACTTTTAACAACCCCAAATTCACTTTTTAGTGTTTTATGGCAAAGGTGAGATGTCTCCCCTATGGCCCCACCCTAGAAAATAGAGTTTTTATTTAGTAAATATTTGTGGGGTATTTAAGATTCGACCAGGTCGAATATAACGTTCTTAACTGTTTTCTTTCATTTATATTCTTGGAATCTGACAGTTCCTAATGGGCTAACCCCATAATTTTAATTAGGGATGTAATCGATACCGATACCGATTCCGATATGTCGGGGATACTTCTGATTATCGATATCGGCGATATTTTACTGTCGATACGACGATACTTCTTAAATTTTTGTAGAGCTGTTTTGAACAAACAATTCAATTTCCAAGGATTTTTTCTTTGCATAACCACTAAAGCAGCCAATACACGACTGTAGCATGCACGCGCAATCATACGATTGAGCTGTGGGCACGCGCCACATTTTTTGTTAAAAAAACTAATTTGTTTTTTGTTAATTTCAGAATGAATTCAAATATCAATTTTATATATTAATAATCTCTTACACTTTAATTTTGTATAATAAAAGAATTACTCTACTTGAGTTTTGTTAATTTTAACTTGAGTTCAATTTCAATTTGCGTATCGCTATCGGAATCGGTATCGGTGATATTTGTTTTTGAGTATCGGTATCGGATCGGGCAAAACGGCGTATCGTTACATCCCTAATTTTAATATCGCCTCAGCCACCAAGGGATGAATTAGGATATTAAATTGAAATAAATCAAGGACTGAAAAAATCAAACAATTAGCCTATAAATCTTAATTCAATTTAATGTAAATATTTACACTTTAATAAATATTAAAAACTGAAAATATATTCTTCGGAGAAGAGAAAATCTCCTGGTTGGAGGTAAATTTTTTTTTTTATCTTGGACCAGCACTCAGGGGATGACCCCCTACATATGCAGTGCATTGCGCCGGAACTGGAAAGGAGGGGATAGTATTGAGGGGACAGATGAAAGATGAGAAGATAGAGAAGTTTTTGTAGCTATTTAAACCTTTTTACTTCGCCGACTAATTTTTGCTACAGGACCGACGAAGGAGGTTGCTGCTGTTACTCTGCTTTTTAGTACATGATCGTGTCAGTCGCTGCCAATTATGTTCAGTGACCAGTGCCTTCATCATTGAGGCGACAACCCTGCACTAATGCTGATCAGAAGAATTCAACACAATATTTCATGACTCAGCGCGGGGTTGAAGTCAGGACCTTCAGCTTCATAGTCCCGTGTTTACTACTTCAGCCAACAGCACCCACATAGAACTAGACGAAAGTCCTTTGTTCAGCGAATATTTTTCCTAAGCCATCTAAAAAAGTAAATCGCCAATGTTGGGAGACTTTTTCATTGCTTTCCTATAAAATTTCACGTAAGTAGGTTTTATTTTGATATTTTGAACTTATATCTCCCCGTCACATAAAAACATTCCACTTAGCAACAGTAACCAGTTAAAGAAGAAACATACAAACTTCTTAAATTCTCTGAAACTTTAAAAAAGTGTTGCACCATACAAGAGATTGAAATTATATATTTAGCTTTAAAATAAATATGCTTTAATAACTCCATAACATTTTCATTTCTTTCCTATCATATTTGCAATTTTTTCAACTCTATAACTTAATATTTGAAATTTTCTACTTTTATCCCATTTTTTTCCTTGGCGCAGGAACAACATCAAAGTACTTTCAGCTCATCTGTGTGTGTGTGTGTTTTTTTTTCATAAATAAAAACCTTTTATGGTCTTGTTAATATTTTTGTACTTTTTAAAACTCATTTTTAAGCTAAAATCGAATAATATTCCTACTTTGTAAACTGAAAAGCTGCAAAAAGTACAAAAAAAAAGGTAAAGGAAAAAATAAAAATATTATCTGTCGTTTATTTTTTTAATTTCAAGCCAATTCGTAGCAAAAATATAACAAACGGAAGTTCTTAAGTCTTTTTTCTTCTTCTTCTCCTTCTGTTGCTCTGGTGGAAAAGTTCCCTGGTTTGTTTTTTTCTTCCCTTTTTTCATTCGTGTAGAATAGTGTAAGTTTTTCCTTTTTTATTACTATTTCTTTTCTTTTTTTTTTGTTTTCTTGACATCCTTGCCTGCTTAAATAAACTCACATACACCTTAAAGTACACTGAACCAAAATTTATTTAAGCAACAATTTTATTTCACAGTACATATTTGTTGTAGTTGTTATTATCAGTGGGGTACTATTATTAGTTGTATATGCTCTCGCTGTTGTTGTTGTTGTTGGGGACGAAAGTTGAAAAAAATTACCAAGAAAAAAATTTGGTTGAAGGAATATCATAGAGATGATAATAAACAACCGTTATTTTTACACAAACTCTTTTACACATCCATTAACACACACACGCACACCCATACATACAGTGTGAGAGTTTTGAATATTGTTTGTTGTGGAGACTTAGCAGAGTTGCCAGAAATATCTTTTCAATCAGTGTTCGGGAGAAAACTCATAGAAGCTTTTAATTACAACGAAAAGAAATTTGCAGATATTGCAATAGAACATATTTATGGAAAAATAAATGACAATTTCGGAGTTTTTAAATTAACACGGAATATAATTGAAGAAAACACCACAAACATTCAAGCAAATTTTACCGCCAGTTTAAATAAAATAAAAATTTTATTGTTGAAATACTAATTTTTTCTTATTGCATCAAATATTTATAATATATAAATATTTTCATAATTTTTAAACTATTACCCCTACCCGGAACTGAAAGGTGGAGATAGTATTCAGTGGACAGATGAATAAAGATGAGAAGATAGAGTATTTTTTGTAGCTATTTGATTGGAACATTTCGACACAATATTCATGACTGAGCGTGGAGTCGAAATCAGGACCCTCCGCTTTATGGTTAACAGTTTTGCCTCTATAAATTCAACTTCAACGCAGCGGCGTAATAGAATTTATGGAATATTTAATGATTTAATAAAATTATATTTATGCAATTATATTTGCCTGTTAATTTTTAAACTCTTAACACTTATTCATTTGACAAAAGTCATAAATAATTATAATTGGAATTGTCATAATTAAGTTTCATAGCTGAATTTTAATAAAACTGGCCATTGCCTCTCCCAACGGTCTGTCCGAAATATCCCTAAACCAGTGGTGGGCACCGTCAATGTATTGGTAAATTGTGTATGTGTTGAGCTTAAGAGCTACCCACCAAACACAAAGCTAAGCGTTTGAAAGATAATGGTATATTTATACATAATTAGCAATATTTTCTAAGTTGAAAAAAACGTTGTTTACGTAAAATCATTAATTAAAAATAAAACTTTTTCTAAATAAACAGTCAAATGAAAAAAAATTGAAATAGGGGACAATAATTTGTTACGTTTTCCATTCAAGAAAAAATAAATAAATAAAAGAATGGTTGCTTGCTAGAGCATAACACTGAATATTCACCAAAAACAAAAAATACGCGGTTGGATGTATCAAACTTAATAAGTTTTGATATTTGTCGGCATGGAAGATCATTTTCATATGGGAAACATATTCGAAATATTTTTGATAAGATTTTACACAGACTAATTAATAAGACTAAGTGTATTACTAAATAAAGGGAATTAGTATACATAGTTCGTTATTGGAGAAAAATTGTATAAAACGCATTGTATGTTATCGAAAGCATTATTTATGACAAAATATTTTTCGCATATCATCATGACTGAAATTGTTTGCTGGGCAAATATTCTGGAAAAAAATATAAAAAAATTTGTAAGCATCCGCCTGATATTCATTCGTCGCTATCTCATCGACGACTAAATTAAAGAGAGTAAGAATACGTGTGAATGATCTCAGCACAATTGTGCAATGAAACCGCCGTATCTGCCCTAAACTCACGTAAGTATATTCATGACTACAGTCTTCTGCCGAATTTTGGCTTTCTCCCCGAATCCATCATGGAAGTCCTCTCCTTCCATAGACACTTTACCTATCCCTGACCTGCCCCCCAAGGTCCCTAAAGTCAAGCTAAAGTCTCCTTTATTTTAAATTATGAAATTTAACTTCACATTTACACATGGTCCTTCGAACCGGACAAGAAAATATCAAAAAATAGAACAGTTCAGTTACCCATACAAATATTTATGTATTTATGTGCTTATAATAATTTTATTTTTAAAATAATTAAATTAATCTAAAACAAAATCATTTAAAAATATGTAAAATCATTATTGTAGTCTGATATTTTTAAGCTTAAGGTCTCTTTATTTTAATTTAATTTTTAATTTCAATATTTCGTCACTCCTTTGTGTGACTTCTTCAGGAAAATAATTATTTTATTTAATATGAAAAAATATTTTGTTTAAATATTTTGTTTGTTTTCATATTAAATAAAATAATTAATTTCCTGAAGAAGTCACACAAAGGAGTGACGAAATATTGAAATTATAAATTAAATTAAAATAAAGAGACCTTAAGCTTAAAAATATCAGAATACAATAATAATTAAAAAGAGGTTTAAGAAACCAGAAGAATTTAATATGTAAAATCAATATATATCATTCCAACAACATTTTTAAATTGTTGAACTGCCAACATATACTAAAATAAGCAAATATACCGTTAAAGGGATGTGTGTATATTTATATCCTAGCATATGGATAAATATATGTCTGTGTATGTAAGCACACGTTGTAAAAAAACATCTTTGGCTTTTATTCGCAATCAATTCTTTAAAAAGAATTTGCTGCAATAAGCCCAAAAGATCTCCCAACCCCGTCTGCGGATTTAGAGATAGACGCGGAACTTGAACATTTTTCAAGTCTGGCAATCCCAAATAGTCAATCGATGTTCATACGTATGTATGCATGAATGTTGGTATTTTGTCAACGAGAGCAAATAAAGCACATCCATTCACACACACAAACAGACATATAACATTACAAAGTACGACAACAACAAATAAATTTGTATGTATATAAAGAAAAATTTCAAAAAATACTTCACAGCTTAACACCCTGATGTGCAATATTTTTTATGTCAAAAATGTGCTGGGAATGAGAAATATTGTGGGGAATAAATAAAAATCAAAAAAAAAAATTGAAGAAACAGAAATAACACAGACAAGAGACAAATACTAACGAAACTGACAAAACTGAAGGAGACCAACAAGTACACATTAACACACACCCACTGCCACTCTTCGGAAAGAAAAAGCAAATGTGACACAAACACACCATTGACTAACAGACAAAACAGCTGGCGAAAAAAAAAACAAAATAACAGACTCATTTACGGACAAACAGGATACACTTCAATTCAACAAGAACAAGAAGACTAGCGCAACCATTTTCATGTGTAAAAGGCAAAATAAGTTCTTTTTTTGTATTTGAAGCTCATACACCCTCCCATAACGCCACAAACGTCTGTTACAACAGTGGAATATGGAATATATGCAAAGAAATAAAAAGAAACTTCAAGTACGTTCATTGATATATGTTTTGTTGTCTTCCAAACAACATAAAAATCGTACCCTCATATTCACAAAATATTAAAAAAGAAAAAAAAGAAAAACAATATGCACAAACAGAAATAGGTAGATATACATGACAGGCATATTTACACACGTCCATACACATACACACGGCTGTACATCCGTTCTCTCCCAGTACGAGTGTGCCCAAGCCTGAATATGTAAGGACGTATGCATGCATGTCCCAATCTATTCTTGTTGTTGTCCATATTTAAGGCTTGATCTTTGGCTTATTACCGTGTCATGTAGAGCACGAACTATGAAAACTGCCAAAAACACCCACCTCTCTTGATTTCCTTCTTTAATATTTCTTTTTTTTTTTTTTGCTTTCTTTTGTATTATTGCTGTTGTATTTGTTTTTGTTACATTTATTGTAAGAAAATCCAACACACAACCTGAATAATTTTTCTTATAAAAGACTTCGCGTAAAATGCCGAAGGGGCGGACTTTTTTATGTTAAATATGTGTTGGTGTGTGTTTGTTTGTTGGGTTTCAGTTGTGAAAGAGACAAGAAGAGAAGATGTTAACATTTTGGGAGATGCCATTATTTGCTTTTATCGCAGGAAATCCTAGATAAATGGGTGGGAATTTTGAAACAGGAAGTTGGGATTGCATATATCAGTAGGATATAAAATAGTATTTACGATTAAGAGAGTTTAATTGCAAAAAGGGAATTTAATAGAAGTCCACAACTTTTGATATGTTTTAGACCAAGAATTATTTTTAATCGAATATAATAAATATTTTTTTTATGGAAGAAAATTAAATTTTTATATTTAACATCTTATTTTCTGTTATTTTTTATTTAACTTAATTTTTTTTATCTATATTAAGCTCGAGGTCCTTTTATAAAATTAGTTCAACATTGCGTTGGTGTTATGCTTGCCGATGTTAACAAATTGTTAATGAAATATTGAAATAAATAAAATTTTTAATAATTTATTTTTGAAGATGTTAACAAATTGTTACGACATATTAAATTTCAACAAATTCAGTTTTTCGACCTTTCAAATTTTTAATTATCTGTTTTTTTTATCAAGCTTTAGGTCACTTTTTTTATTAGAGATATTGAAATTTGTTATTATCCGATATTTCGATATCCTCTGGATATTTTCTTTAAGGCAATAATTATAATTATTATTATTATTTTTATTATTATTTTTTTGTAAAAAATTTATAACAGAAGACTTCCAGAGCATAGCAAAATATGGGATAATAAGAAGTTTCTATTTCTTTTATAAAAAGTGATCTAAAGTTTGTTAAAAAAATATGATAATTAACAAACAAAATTTGTAATAATTTTATAAAAAAAACCTCGAGCTTAATAAATATAACAAAATTTATTTAATATCTTGTAAGTTACTTTTTAATTTTTCATAAGCATTTACCCATTTTGGCCTTCAGTCGTTTGTCTAGCACTTTCACACAAAAAAAAATTTATAATAAATAAATAATTTTTGTCAACAAAATGAATTGTTGGTACATCAATTAATATACATAGTTGAACAATTTTTGCATCCAATATTAATATATAATTGTATTGACAAAAATCGTTACAGGTAGTTTCAATTTCAATTAATAATTTAATTGTTTTGACAAAAAACCCAATTGCATTTGCAAATACATACATAATATTTTTCTGCAATGACTTGGAATATTTGATAATGTCTAATTATTTGTGTAGCTTAACAGCAGAGATATAAAACATATAAAAACATTTAAATATATCTACAATAAATTTTATGTATAAGATATTTGCCTACCAATAATTTCTTACAAAAACATTTTTTATGAAACGAAAAACAAAATGACTACATTAATAGTTAATATTTTCTTTAAAACTAAATAATGTTTTCTTTTGACCATTACATTTCATATAAATGGCAGTCCTGGCGTGAATGATTTCCAAATAGGGACTGTGACTATAAAAAGCCGTAACAAAAACTAACAAAGCAAAATAAATACACAAAAAAAAAGACTTTAAAACCAAACAAGAACCCATCAACACTTAAAGTTAAAGCTAAAGCAAAACTTCATGTTTTGCACTTGAACCGAACCAACACAAATGACAGACAACAGAAAGTATTTGACATTTTACCTTGGAACAACAAAAAAATAAAAAACACTCACACTACAAAATAGCAACAACGACAATGAGCAGCAAAACCATACAGCAAACAAATAAACAAACAACAATAAAATGATAACAAGCCCACACTCATCTGAACATGTGCATTTGACTCTCTCAGTGTTAACCGCATATACTTTCCTACACGTATGTACTGCTGTAATTTTGTACGTGATACACACACACACACGCACACCTAAACATTTTATATTAACTCCATACTTTTACCAAACGACATCAACGACGAGCAAAATGTCACTTTTTGAAATGCCATTGGTTCCTACAATAAAAAAAAAAACAAAAAAATAAAAAATGTTCTCTCATACAATAAGTAAAAATGAGCAAAATTCACAAACATGTAGTCGATTACAAACCCCCTAACAGCGTTGCCAGAGACTTGCGGTTGAAAATATAAATAATATGAGAATCACCGTAAATTCTTTGCTTGCGGCAATATTTAGGATACTGCAATAACTCAACTGTTGTAAGTTGTAGTAACTGAAGTTGGAGAATATGACAAAGAACACGTTCGCCTGTTATAGTTAAGGTGGTATCTGGAGGTAATTGAAATTGAGAACCTTATAGCATTCGATCGATATCGAATATGGTAATTTGCCCTCTGTTTTATGGTACGATGAGAATAACACAATATATTGATGATAATTACTAATAGCGCGAGCAATAATAATGCAGTTTATGTAATACGTAAGGAGTAACATTTGCAAATATATGAATACATGTTTTTTTTCAAATGATTTGTTTCGATATTTTAAACAGAAAATATTCTGTGTAATTTCCATGTGGACTCCCTGGAATCTGCGAAAAGGAAAAAACACAACATCATCTGATATACAAATGAATGTGTATGTATCTAGTTTATAGAAAACCGGCGATATATTGAGCGACAAGTTCAATATTGAAACTTTTGGTGCAACGGCAACAGGTCATTTCGATATTGTTGGCTGAAGTACTTAACACAACATTATGAGCGGAGGATCCCGAGTTCGACACCGTGTTCAACCATGAATATTGTGTCGAATTCATCTGATCAGCATTAGTGCATGGTTGTGTCGTGAACTAAAGAGCAGAGGAGCAGCACCCTCCTTCGTCGGCCCTATAACAAAAAATTTTGTCGGCAAAGTAAAAGTGTCCAATGGCTAAAAAAATACTCTGTCTTCTCCTCTTTCTTCATCTGTCCCCTCAATACTATACCCTCTGTTCTAGTTCCGGACCAACGCACTGCGTATTTAGGGGTCATCCCCTGAGTGCTGGTGCAAGTTAAAAAAATGGTAGGCTAAGTTGGAAGCAGAGATAACAAAAGTTGAAACAATCGATTGCTCATTGCACTTATGCTGCTATAGCATGTTGTGTGCTCTGAAAGAAAATTGGAAATAAAAGGAGATAAGAAAACTGTTAAACATATATAAAATTTATGGCGCCAGGTATCGCTGTATTGCACTGTTTGTATTTTAAGTTGTGCAACGTGTACACATAATTTTTTTTCTTATTTACATATTTTGAGCTGGAATTTACTTCTTTCTCATTAGAATCGTATAATTAGTTCTAAGTTGTTATATGTTTTTTTATTAAGAAAAATATATGTTTAATTTTTATGTTATTTGCCTAAAGGCGCAGTAAAATTTTTCTTATATTTGATCTCGAATTGCTATACGTTTTTTAATGGTCGTATACGCAAGGCTGTAGCAAAGGAAGCCGAATAATCAGATACCATTGGCGTAGTTATAGCAATTTATGCGTACAACAGGCCTATGAGGCCTAAGTGTAATCCAGGACGGATTGAGATGCTTATGTCCTTCTTTTTCAACCTAACCTTTTCAACCTATAGCAATTTATTTAAAAATGAATGATATACGCTATACAAAAATTAATAGATATCTTCTAAGTTAGTTTTTAATTTTGTATCGATATATATCTGTCACCAATATTAGTCTTATTAAATTAGTGAATAAAAACTGTGACGGTTTCTACAATGCTGATATATAATATTATATTCACTTTCTTTAATCAGATTAAAGTATTGACACTGTGAAAATTCTAAACAAGGTCTAAGCGGCTGGTAAGGATATTGGATAACAATTGCCTAGAAATACTATTTTGAAAAATTACATTAAAACTAGTAGGACAATTTAGTCGCTAGCACAAAACTTCCCAGTAATGGCATGTGGGAAAGAAAGGGGAGATTATAAGTATAAATGGTATACAAATTAATTTCTTAAATGGCTATTTCTCATTCTGGCAACACCTCATTGAGAGTATTTGAGTAGGAAAGAAAAAACATGTCAAAGGCACATATCAAAAGCAGTAAATTTAACAAGGTGAAAAGTTTTTTCTATTTATTTGCAAAAGCAGGAATATACAGTAATAAATTGGGACAGTGAGAGCAACAAAACCAAATACAAAATAGGAAGAAAAAAACACAAACAAAATTTGAAGAGTTGCTTAGCAACGCCCTCTAACCACAAAATTGTGTCTCCGTCTTATGCAGATGTAACGAACATGAAACATATGAGACAAGTCAGCCTTTTGAATTGAAAATGTCATCAACAGACTCCATTGCTGGAGAAATCAAACACAAAAATTTTGTGAGAGTAAATAACACGAAAGAGCAAAAGTATGTAATTGGTTATATAGCCGTCTCTTTTTCTCAGAATGAATATGAACATTTTTGAGTAAGGAGAGCATTTGGGGTCATAAAATTAAAGGGGAAATGCAGTGCGTCTCTGTCTGTTGCAGGGCATTAGAGTGTGCGAGAAAAGTATTAGCAAAATAACTAGAATGCAATGAGAGGCTGTGTCTTATGTTTTTTGAATGCTTTGCGGGTGGGGATGTGTGCTAGCGTTTTTTAAACCGGTTCTGTTTATACCTGTTTCTGTTGTATGGTGGTGTGTGCAGTTTGTATCTGTGAGATTTAGTTTTTAGCAAGTTGTTGCTTGAGGCATCCATCCCATTAACCGTACACATACAATAACGTCGCATGGTTTAGTTTTCGTTTGACATTCGCTGCGAGGGTACGGTTTATACGTAGCGGATTTAATATCGTGTTATAAAGAGATTTTTTTGTGGCGTAACGTTAGAAAAAATATATACGCGTTTTACCCATAAAAATCAAACGGATTAAAGAGGTTGTTGTATAGGCTATTAAAGTGAAAAGAAAATAATTGTATGACCACAGCTCAAGTTTTATAGCGCCGTTTGTGGATTAATTTAATAGCAACTGGAGCAAAAGTCATATTGTTGTTGTAAAGAAATTTATTATTATTTAATGCCTGTTGGAAAATGTATTAATGAGTTGAAAACAAAGTTCCAAGTGTTCAGATTAATATAACAGACTGCCGTAAGTGCATGAAAACGCTGTAGGAGTGCGTAGTATATAAGAAATCCCGGTGTTTGTTGCTTTTCTTGAAATGCTGCTAAAAATTAAGTCATTAATCCTGCACTAAAGCCGGAAGAAGAGACCTCAACAGCAACCACTTGTATAGCAAAACTGTTTAAACTCCCTCTAATCAACAGCAACAAAACATCATTATCGTCTTAATTATTAAAAATCATTAGCAGCCAAACTAGCTCATCATCATGCTCTAAAATAATTTCAATTACTCTCAAATATTAAATACGCATACCCACAAAGCAGGTCCTGTTTGCCTCCCTACCAATTACCACCCCCCTCTCACACACTTACACACGTTTAAAACGGGCAAATAAAATCCTACAACTACATTAAAGACGGTGTTGATTTTTTTGCGCGCGCTAATTAACGTCAACAAAAATAACACAAAGTTAAACAACAACAACTAAAACAACAGTAAAAAATCCTACTCGTGGTATTACCAGCCGCCGTTTAACTTGTTCCTTTTTGAATGCATAATAAGCGAAAAAGCTGTACTCTCCTAACAAAAAATAACAACAACAGCAACAAAAAACCTGTTGGCAATTTTTGGTTTAGAAATTACTGCAAAAAAAGTGTGTAAATATTGAAATTACTGCATAAAAAAAAGTTTAACAAATCGAAATCTTGATCCAAAAATATATGTAATTGTTTATTGTATAACCAACAAATAAATCTGTATTTCAAAATTGGAGAAAATTTTTTCAAATAAAAATCTTGCAAATAATTGTGAACAGAAAAAAGTTTATAAAATTTCTATTGCAAACCTTGTGTAATTTGTTCAACAAAATTCTTACCGAAGTAACAAAAGCGCCCCTTAGGGCTGTCGCGTTGGCGTCATATTTGGGCGACGGTTTCGCCGCCCTCGGCTCAAGAGCACCGCCGGTTAAGGATCTAATGGCGTTTGGTTCAGTTTTACACAACAATCAACACAATATAGGTGAGTGAGTGAGTGAGTGCGAGTGTTGGCACAGCACAATTAAATTCATTATTCCACTAAAGCGTGCATGTGTATTAATTAAATGACTACAACAACAGCAACAACAACATTTAACTGTCAAAGTTTCTTGTTTCCTTTTGGTGCTAAAGTGAAGCATTTTCTGCTTGAAAGGAAATAAAAACTTTTTGAACTTGATTTCCCAGGATTGTTAGGCAACAGTTTTTTACGGGCAAAATAATTTAAGGATTTTGTTCTGTTCAAACAAAAAAACAAAGTGATTTATGAGTGACATGAATTTTTTGCAGGGATTTTTTTAAAAAATAGTTTTTTGTCTATTAAAGGATATTATTCCTGCCTGGTTTATTGCAAAATTTTTGAAAAAAAAAATTATTTCTGTTACACACTTCACACTTTTGAAATTGTTAAAAACTTAAAAATTGATTTTTGTGCTTTCATGAAAAATGAGTTGCGCTTGTTTGTCTTAAATTTAGTCTAGAGAATGAATAAACTTTTTGCAGTTATTAAGTCGGTATTAAAGTTTTCTACAATTGCAAACTGCTAATACGAAAATTAATAGATCATTTTCGGACCACATTTACTGTTACTGATCATGTGCATCACCGTGAGATGCCAAACACGGCGCACTGAAGAAGCTGTAGCCGCTGTACAGTAAAGCATTGAAGATGATCCTAAACAATCAATTCGTCGCTGTTCTCTGCAACTGCGGGGTTGTGTCCTTGCACTTGATGGAATATATATTTTTTTTGGTTGTTGAAAATTGATGTTCCAGATTGCGGCTTCTACGCACCAGCCATGGCGGCCACTTGACAGAAATCATAATTAAACATTAATTTCATCAAATTTTCTTTGCAATAAAGTGCGATTCATTGATATTAAAAATATATTTCCCTGATTTATTATAATTTAAACTAGTGACACTCTATTAAAAACACCCTTTATAAAAAAAAGAAAATCATGTATGTGCTGTGAATCGCACGATTGTCGAATCACATGCGACTTGAAACACACCAATTTTTTTTAACGATTTTGAGCGATTGCGAACTCCAGCACACCAATTTTGTGACTTCAAATCGAAAACGCTTTATTTCATGCGATAAGCGATTTCCATCACATGGCCGAATAATAAAAATAAAATTGCAAGTGAAGTCCAGGCAACTGTGAAAAGTAAGAAATGTCTTATGGTGATTTCTTTTCTGAAAAATATGTAACATTTTATCACTGTTTTCCTACAATTGGGCGGATTTTTAAAATAAAAATAGTTGTTCGCAAGAGATGGTACATTCATTTGTAATAAATTCACTATTTCCAAATGCCACAATATTGCCTTTTTTTATTGAAAAGTGCAAAATGTGTAGCGTTCCGTTTTAGACAAGAAATCAACATTATATTTCAAAGCAATTCTTGAGTTCATCTATGTACGAGGTCTGCTCAATATATTATGTGAATTTCAAAATTTTGCAGTCTGCGTACAGGTGACTAGATTTTTTATTTGTTTTAAGCTATTTGGCATGTTGAGTTTGTTTGTGAGATTCAAAGACATTTTTGGGTGTTCGAAAAAAAAAAAATTATCAAAAATTTATATAAAATTTTTTATAATAACTTTTGCCAAATAACTTGTTTTTTTTTAATATTTTTTTTTTGAATATATTCTCAAATTTCTTTTTTTATTTGAAAGTACAATTCTTTCGGTTAATAATGGAAAATAATTTCCTTCAAATGGCTGCCTCGGCTGGCCATGCAGTAGCCTACACGTTCGGTCCAATTTTTAAGAACATTATCGATTGTGTGCAGCTCTATTTCACCAACGGCTTCACGAATATTGTCCTTTAAAGCGTCAATTGTCTCTGGGTTATCGGCGTAACACTTATTTTTGACGGCACCCCGCAAATAATAGCCCAACGATGTCGCAGCTCCGAGGTGGCCAAACGACATCAGCTCTGCGGCTGATAATGCGATCTTCAAAAACAGGGCGCAAAACATCGAGTGTAGCTTCGGCTGTGTGGCACGTAGCGCCGTCCTGTTGAAACCAAATGTTGCCAATATCCTCCTCTTAAATTTTTTTTGAACAAATATTCGTTCAACATGGCCCGATAACGATCGCCATTGACTGTAACGGCCACTTCTTGCTAATTTTCGAAGAAAAATGGCCCAATTATGCCTCTGGACCGAAATCCGCACCAAACAGTGACTCGTTTTGGGTGCGTCGGCTTTTCTATGGATGCGTGCGGATTTTCTGTGCCCCAAATGACAATTTTGCTTGTTTACATACCCGCCAAGATCAAAATGAGCTTCATCTGAAAATATATATTTTTTTGGCAAAATCGGCATCTTCTGTGTCTATTGCAGGCCCACTTAGCGAAGTGGAAACGCATTGGATGGTCAACCATATTCGTTCAGCGGAAGGATAAAACTAATTATCTGTCAAATCAGACATGAGCTAAGTGTTACCATTCACGAAATAAGCACTAGTTGAAAAAAAAACCCGTTAGATTGCGGACCCTATATAAGAAAATTGTAATCAAGTGCCCAAAAGCATTTAAAATGTTGACAGCGCCATATGGTGATTATAGTCTGAGTGAGAAATTTTTTTACAAGTAATACAAACTTTGTAAATAGGCCGAGAAGATGTGAATGACGACACACGTCGTAATGGCCGAGACATACGTTATGCGTCGCCTTTTTTAAGTGGCACGAACGTACCGACGGAGATGGTTGACACAATGAGTACTTGGTTGACGGACATTAAATCAGTTGTTTGTTCTTCATTTTATTTATTGAACTTTTTTATTTTTTTGAATTTATTTATTTTATAAAATTTTTTATGTATCAATTCATTTTTCCTGAACACACAATATAAAAAAAAATTCAACCAAAACAATTTGAAAAACTTAAGGCCGAGACACATGGAATCAGTCCTAAATTATACGTCGCCTTTTTCAACTGACAACTGAATTGAAATACATGCTTTCTTATGTGAGTTGTCGCATCCACTACTTCTGCGTCAACGCAAATTACGAAAGTTGGCCAACTTTTAACTTTTGACGTACGTTGAATACTTTGACGGACATTAGTAAAGGCCGAGATACAAAGAATCCTTCATACGTTATACGTCCCCTTTTTCAACTGACAACTGGATTGAAATACTTGCTTTCTTATGTGACTTGTCGCATTCAGTACTTCTGCGTCAACGCAAAGTACGAAAGTTGGCCAACTTTTAACTTTTGACGTACGTCGCATACTTTGACAGAAATCGATGAGTTTTTCAAATTGTTTTAATTAATTTGTTGTGTTGTGTGTTCTGGAAAAAGTAAAAAATATACAAAAAAATTTTACAAAATATATAAATTTAACATAAAGAAATAAAATGGGGAACATACAATTGATTTAATATCCGTCAACAAAGTACTCATTGTGCCAGCCTATACCGTCAGTACGTTCATGTCAGTTGAAAAAGGCGACGTATAACGTATAACGGATTCTATGTGTCTCGGCCTTTACAATCCGTCATACGTTATGCGTCGCCTTTTTTAACTGGCATGAACGTACCGACGGAGAAGGTTGTTACAATGACTACTTTATTGACGGTTATTAAATCAGTTGTTTGTTCTTCATTTTATTTATTTAATATAAATTTTTTAATTTTACACAATTTTTTATATATTATTTAATTTTTCCTGAACACACAATACAAAAAAATTAATTAAAATAATTTGGAAAACTTACTGATGACCGTCAAAGTATTCAATGTACGTTAAAAATTAAAAGTTGGCCAACTTGTGTACTTTGCGTTAACGCGGAATTACTGAATGTGACAAGTCACATAAGAAGGCATTTATTTCAATTCAGTTGTCAGTTGAAAAAGGCAACGTATAACTTAGAACGGATTCTATGTGCCTCGGCCTTAACTAATGTCCGTCAAAGTATTCAACGTGCGTCAAAAGTTAGCCGACTTTTGTACTTTGCGTTGACGCAGAAGTACTGAATGCGACAAGTCACATAAGAAAGCATGTATTTCAATTCCGTTTGTCAGTTGAAAAAGGCGGCGTACAATTTAGGATGGATTTTATGTGTCGCGGACTTTAAACATCAGCAGCCGACAAAATATGTTGGCACAGTGAAAAAAAACGTTTATGGAAAATTTTGTGGAATCACTAGTAGAGAAGTTGCTGAGAAGGTCGTTTTATCGGTTGCATCATGTCATGCAATTTTTTTTTTTTTTTGGAAATGCCAGCCATGAAGTGCGTGGCAGAGAATTTTTTATTTTCTTTTTTTAAAACAAACCCAACCCGCAAAGCGATTTACTTGCCTGCGGAAAACAGCCAAAGTCTCTGGCGGGAATCGAACCCACGATTGGATTGCACTGACAGGCTGGCACTGCTAACCATCAGCCACAGAGAACACCAAGTTCTTTGATTGATGAATTTTGGCTAAAGGAACCATCGCAGGGCGTGCAAAACAGCATCGTAATCATGCCTCATGATTATCAGGCGACAAATTACGGTATTCGATATCGATGGAAATTTCTATGCAATTTAATTTAATGAATGAAAGAGTTCGTCACAAGTCTATGGGAAACAGAAAAAAAGTATGGATTTCGATCGAAATTTCCATTTAAATGGTATTGAAATGTCGATCGATATCGAATGCTGTAATTTGGCTGCAGATTTACGACTTTTTTCCTGGTCCCAATAGATTTTTGGCGAACTCTCTTTCATTCGCTCATTTTTCACAAGAACCCATGATGACACCAAATAATGCAATTTAAACGGGTGTGATCAAAGATTCCTCAAAAAAAAAAAAAAAATCAATGAGTGTTCGAACTCACGGGCGATGTGTTAACACCTTTTTGTTTATTTATTTTATATTAAACCCACAAAAAACAAAGAGAATGCAAAGCAACAGACAAATGTACATACATACATTGTTATGTTTGTACATAAGCTACATACGTTGCTGTCTTGCTATCTCATTTTTATATATGTACGTATAACCACGTCACTATTCTCTTTGCTATGCATAAGATCAACATAAAACACTTTTTTAATATTACTCCAAATTAATACTCCGAATTAAAACACTTAAATCTCCGCTCGCCGATATCGGATCGCCTTAATTTTCAGCTTAAACTCTTCTTCGAAACCCGCACTAGCGTTTTAATTCAAAAATTAATAAAATCGGCTATGAATTTCCGGAGAAAATCGCGTGGGAAAATTATATGAAAATCGCCCAATAATCACTTTCAATACCGACTGCCAAGCAACGAACAAACAAACTCTTACACTTACACTTGCGTATGTATTGAAACTGATAGTTTACTGCCCTAGAGGCGCGCGTATAGATGTTAACACATCAAAAAAACCGGGCGAATGAACGAGTACGACCCAAGTCTAGTTCCCAGGAATAAAGAGGCCTATAGAAGGACGTCATGTGAAGAGATAAAAATTGAATATTCGAACTGCTGCGAAAATGGAAAAAAGGCTGGCACAAGGGTTTCGTATTGGAATGGAGGTTTCTACTTTAAAAGGGACCAAAAAGAAATTAATGCTTTGCATGAGTAGGGGATGCCCTCCCGACTGTCAAGTAGCAGTTGGCTGAAGTAGTAGAACACGAGACTATGAAGCGGAGGGTGAGTTCGAGCCCGCGCTGAGTCATGAAATATTGTGTTAAATTCTTCTGATCAGCATTAGTGCGTGGTTGTGTTAGTTGTTGCCAGCCTGTTTCAATGATGAAGGCATAGTCACTAGTCACTGAACATAATTGGCAGCGACTGACACTATCATGTACTAAAAAGCAGAGTAACAGCACCCCCCTTTGTCGGCCCTGTAGCAAAAATTAGCCGGCGAAGTACAAAAGGTTGAAATAGCTACAAAAACTATCTATCTTCTCATCTTTCCTAATCTGTCCCCTCAATACTATCCCCTCGTTTTCAGTTCCGGTGCAATGCATTGCATATATAGGGGTCATCCCCTGAGAGCTGGTCCAAGATAAAAAAAAAACGGTCTTTGCCCTGGAGAACATCAATAAAATTACCCTATTGTTATGAAGTCAATCCATTTCTGTGTAAACATTCAATGTCTGCTAAAAGATGGAAATACCGCCATGTAAATGATGGCAGATAAATTGAGCTCTTAAAAGAAAATTATAAATTTCAGAGCATTTTTAAAATACCGAATAATATTTGTTGGCTCATTAAAGTTTTATTTCTTAAACAACTTTAAAGATCTATGATTTTTATTTAACTATTTAACATGAAAAAAAAGTACAGCATGAAATTAAGGTTTATTTTTTGAAGAAAAAAAAAAAAGAAACAACGGCCGGCCGGCCAACACATTTTACGACTTTAACAAGACAAACAGAAGGCGTTGTAATGTTGAAATGTTTAACGATCTTTGAAAGCAAAAAGGAAAGGGAAAAGGAAAAGGAAGAAGTAGAAATAACACACAACTATAAAATAATATTTTTTAAAAGTTAAAAAAACTTTTTACATTTTGAAAGAAAAAAAGAAACAAGAAAAGTTTTAGGGCTTTTATTTGCTCCTGCAAAAGAGTGTTTGTGCTTGCACAACCATAAAAATCAGTTTGACTGACTGTTTGGCTTAAGAAGGTTTTGTTTTGGAGTTTCACTCTTTAGCAGCTTCCTTTTTGGCTTAAAACGTACGGCTCAAAAAAGCCTGGCTGGCATTTAGTCAATAGCCGGCTTAGAAAGTCTTAATTATTTATTATAGCCTGCCTTTCCTTTCTTCTTGCATTCTAGGATTTATTTATTAATGAAGCCACCAGCTCGTGTTTGAAGCTCAAAAATAAAATACAAATTCTGCCTGGAGCTGTTCCTCTTCTTTAAACGAGTGTGTTGCTCTATGAAATAAATTTTATTTCTTTGTTGTAAAAAATATTACTAAATAGGATTTTTCTTTATTTACAAAAAAACTAAAACTAAAAAAAAAACACTAGCAACAACTCGGCTAAACAGGCCTGCTGATTGCCGAGCTACTGCCTCTTACATTTACTTTGGCCGTTTGGCTTGACAGACGACCAGTCTGCCTTTTGTAACAGCCAGCCCGTACATTTAAAGCAACAAAAACAATTGCCAATAGCAATAGAAACTGACTGATCATTGTTCTGATTTAAATCTGAATGGATTTCTGGTATTTGCATGTTTGTTGTATTTGTAAGGAGTGTGTGTTTCAGTTTTTAATGGATTTATTTCCAGTCCTAAGCCACATGCTATTTCATAATAGTTTTACAACCGGCTTAATAGATTTAATTTTCAGCCACTGGATTTCAGTCTTAAGACCCATCTTAAGGTTTTGTGTTTTAGGTGTAAAAGATCAAGAAACAGAATTAGAGAATGAAAAAAAAATTTTATAATATTTTTGTTTCAAATATTACAATTTTAGGGTGTTAGTGCGTTTTTTCTTAAATCTTTTGACACTTTAAAGGTCATATTAAAAATAAAAAAAAAACTTATAAAATACTTTATTGTTAGTAACTGGCAAAAATATGTCCCAAGTGATTGTTTTTAACTTCGCTCAAAAAAATATGAAAAATAAATTTATTGTACCATCGAAATTAAGTTGCATAGCAAATGAACACAGATTGAATCAGTTTTGAAAATTATGCAAAATGATAATCCGTCTTGCCATGCAATTACGGAGCAATCGGTACGGGGGACTTTGATGAAATAATTGAATCTATTGCCATCAGAAGGACAGACAGGGTATCAGTTCTTAGCTGTTGACTGTCAGGAGTCTTAAAAAGTCTTGCTCAACGACTTTCTAAAGGTCAAGACAATTAAAGCCGAGACACATAGAATCCGTCATACGTTATACGTTGACGTACGTTGAATACTTTGACGGACATTAGTAAAGGCCAAGATACAAAGAATGCTTCATACGTTATACGTCGCCTTTTTCAACTGACAACTGAATTGAAATACATGCTTTCTTATGTGAGTTGTCGCATCCACTACTTCTGCGTCAACGCAAAGTACGAAAGTTGGCCAACTTTTAACTTTTGACGTACGTTGAATACTTTGACAGAAATCAATGAGTTTTTCAAATTGTTTTAATTAATTTGTTGTATTGTGTGTTCAGGAAAAATTAAATAATATACAAAAAAATTTTACAAAATATATAAATTTAACATAAAGAAATAAAATGGGGAACATACAATTGATTTAATATCCGTCAACAAAGTACTCATTGTGCCAGCCTTTTGCGTCAGTACGTTCATGTCAGTTGAAAAAGGCGACGCATAACGTATGACGCATTCTATGTGTCTCGGCCTTTAGAATCCGTCATACGTTATGCGTCGCCTTTTTTAATTGGCATGAACGTACCGACGGAAAAGGTTGTTACAATGAGTACTTTATTGACGGTTATTAAATCAGTTGTTTGTTCTTCGTTTTATTTATTTAATTTAAATTTTTTAATTTTACACAATTTTTTATATATTATTTAATTTTTTTCTGAACACACAATACAAAAAAATTAATTAAAATAATTTGGAAAACTTACTGATGACCGTCAAGGTATTCAATGTACGTGAAAAGTTAAAAGTTGGCCAACTTTTGTACTTTGCGTTGACGCACAAGTTCTGAATGCGACAACTCACTTAAATTTATTTCTTTTATAAAATTGTTTATATATGATTTAATTTTTCCTCAATACTCAATACAAAAGAAAAATCAAACAAAACAATTTGAAAATCTTTCTGATGTCCATCAAATTATTCAACGTACGTCAAAAGTATAAAGTTGGCCAACTGTTGTACTTTGCATTGACGCAAAAGAGTTCAATGCGACAACTCACATAAAAAAGCATGTATTTTAGTTGTCAGTTGAAAAAGGCGACATATAACGCATGACGGATTCTATGTGTCTCGGTCTTTAAGCATCATCATACGACGTTATACGTTGCCTATTTCAACTGACAACTGACTCGAAATATATGCTTTCTTATGTGAGTTGTCGCATTCAGTACTTCTGCGTCAAAGCAAAGAACAAAATAAATAAAATGAAGAACAAACAACTGATTTAATGTCCGTCAACAAAGTACTCATGGTGCCAACCTTCGCCGTCGGTACGTTCGTGCCAGCTAAAAAAGGCGACGCATAACGTATGACCGATTCTATGCATCTCGACCCTAACGCTACGTCTCTACTAGACATCAAATAAGTCCAGACATCAAGTCGGCCAGGAAAAAGTCCAATGTAGACTGCAAATTTCTATGTGTCGTTCATGTCCAGACATCGATGTCTCGACATACATACTCGTATATCCTGTCTTCCATGTCCGACTTGATGTTTACGTTCGTATATAATTTCAAAGGAGGGCAAAAGAGACAGAACACAAAAAGTAAAATGTTTTCTCTTTTATCGTTACTCAGCCAGAGTCATATCCATGTCATATTCAGGTCTATATCTGATGGAGATGTAGGGTAAGACATCCCAAAGCAATGGAGTTTACAGTTCGATTCACTATCGAAATTCTGAAACTGACAGAAAATATTGTCTTTTTTAAATCACAAGTCGACATCAGTAGTCGTCTAATTCTTGAAGCCCTCAAAGGAAGATATCCTTCAAGAAAGCGGAGTCCTATTGCAGGAGGTTGTAAAGTGTGATGTAAAGCGCCATAAAGCAGAATCTTAAGGGCATTACTTCACACGGGCAATTGGAAAACTTACTGCCTGGTCCCAGGATGCCCTTAGATATCATTCTGTTGCACAATTTTTAATTATTTTTTTAACTCGGACCAGCAGTCAGGGGACGGCCACTACTGATGCAGTGCATTTTGCGAGAACTAGAAAGCAGGGGATAGTATTGAGGGAACAGATGAAGAAAGAGGGAGAAGATAAAGTTTTTTTGTAGCTATTTGAAACTTTTACTTAGCCGGCCAATTTTTTTTGTGCTATAGGGCCGACGAAGGAGGGTGCTGTTCCTGTGCTCTTTAGTGTATGATATGCTTTCATCACTGAAGCTGGCTGACAATCATAGACTAGTGCTGATCAGAACAGTTCGACACAGAGTTCGGAGTTGAACTCACAACCCTCCGCTTCATAGTCTCGTGTTAACTACTACAGCCAACACAACCCTCATTTTACATTAAAAAAAAGGCAAGGAAATTGCATACGAGAACTGTATCAACCTGATGGTAACACATTTTGTTTTTTTTTGATAATGAAAGCGTTGCGGCTTTCGAAAACAGCTGTTCTCCTCTGCGGTGAAATTTGAATAACTCAAAATTGAAGTAGATTTTCCTTTGTGCTTTTATAATATTTATCAAGTCTTTATGAATTTAAAACAAAACTAATTGGAACAATTAGCCCATATATCTTAATTTAATTTAAAAAATATTTTTATTCGAAAAGTTGTAAAATTATGTGCGGATGTTCTTGACATCTAATTTAAAAAAAAAAAATTCTGTAGGGGCTGGTGTGAATTTATTACACTTCGTATGGTGGCAATTTTGTTTATGAAGAAAACCTTTAGGCCACAAATGAGACTCACTGGCGACGAGGGCTCTATTTACCGCATTCGGTATCGAACGATATTTCTATACCATTTAAATGGAAATTTCGATGGATATCGAATGCCGCAATTTGGCCCCAGAATTTTGATGCCAATTTTCAAAATAAATCTGGATCGTTTTTTGGATCATGATGATGACAAAAAGGCGGCTGCTGTAAGTTAATCCCATTTGCGGGCGTTTGCGGTAGCCCTGATTTAATAGTGAGCCGCTTTGATGAGATACTTTCCATGAGACAACTCGTGTAGTGCGGTCTTTGGGAAGAATGATGGACGTAAATCGTGAGAAGTATCAAAAAGCAATGAAATTTGAAGGACAACAGTCTTTATAATCGTTTCGTCCTCACAAGTAGATCTGATATTTAAAAAAAAATAATTTTTACATCTCTTCTATTTTGTATTAAAATAATTTGAGAAATACCGCGAGATTCTTAATTTTGAATAGAAACTGATGACCTTATTTATGTTTATATGTATGTGTTTTGCAATAACAGCAGGTTATTTTTATTCATTTTTTTTTATTTCAAAAACGAAAAGGAAAAGAAACATTTCTTACAAATTCTAATAAAAATCTTCTAGTTGATGAACTGTTTACACATGTCAAGAGAATTATACTTAAAGAAAAAGAACACTTCACATGTTGATCAGCATACTTAGATCTTCATGGACAGACAGACAGACAGTCAGGCATATACACACCAACAAGCAGACAGACAGACGTTGTTCCTACACTTCTGGCTCATGATATAAAACCGGCACAAACAACAAAAATATAAAAAAATAAAATATATATAGGAAAAAAAAACCCAGATGACCGCAACTAAATTGCAATTCGTTACGTATCGCTCGACAATGAACAAATGAAATATTCATCATCAATAAGAAATTTATACGAGAGGATGAGTGAAGTGATGTTGAGAACGTTTAATGTGAGGAAAACAAAAACAACAAGAAAGCATTCACAATTATAAATCGCGTCAAGGCACAGCAGTAGTTCTCGCGTTAAATTCTAAAAAGTAAAAAAGAAACAAAAAAAGAAAAAAATTATTGTATATAAATTTAAATTTATTTATATCAGGGAAAATAAGAATACGATACGAGCTTTAAAACTGAAAATAGAGGTCGTCTTTACGGGTTTGAATAGCCGAAACACACTTTTATTTTTATAAGAAATTTATGGAAAAACAGCAACTACAATTACGGGTATAAGCCGAATTCGGAAAGGTAGAGTGCTTCCAGAAGGTGAAAAATATTAATTATTGGAGAAAATATTTTTGAATTTTTTCAAGGAACAAGGCAACCGTAAGAAAATTTTGCCGACATCAATATCCCAATCTCGTTATTTCCGTTGGGTATCCACATTTTTTTTTTTTTTTTGCTTAATACTAGAGTTAATGTCGACGCCGTTGACGGCGTTTCAACGCCGAAAAAGTTGAAATAGATTGAACTTTTACGGCGTTGCAACGCGTTGAGTTTAACTGCTCTCATACAATTTCATACGATTCAACTTTTTTTTTGACATTTGACGCCGTCGACGACGTCGACATTAACTCTAGCATTATGCTATCGTATGAAATTGTATGGGAGCAGTTAATCTCAACGCGTTGCAACGCCGTAAAAGTTCAATATATTTCAACTTTTTCGGCGTTGAAACGCCGTCAACGGCGTCGACATTAACTCTAGCATAAGTATTTATTATTTGTGGGTTAAATTTTTTTTTTAGAAATATTTGTATTTTTTTTTTAAGAATATATCGCACCCTCAATACAAAAAGGGCACAACTCAAAATTTTCCAAAACTGACTTTTTCCATAAATTAATTCAGAATACAGATCTCTAACTACTGCAAAAATTGCTTTCACATCACTATCTTCTTTAACTGGAAAAATACAGTTATGTCTATTTTTATGTTAAGTCTGTTGCTTCTGCACAATGACCATTTTTTTTTCTCTCCTGAAAATTTTAGTATTTTGAGTTGTGCCCCTTTTGTATTTAGGGTGCGATATATACTTTATGGGGTCTTAGGACTCTAGAGACTTAGAGGGATATTTCGCGGCGTTACACTCGGAATGACAAAATGAATATACCCTTCAATTCTATTTTATAAAATAGCCATCATTCCTTAAAAAAAAATAAGTTAAAAACAATAAATGGCAACATGATTTAAAGCTTTTTCGGAAAACCACTATTAATTTTGAAGAGGCGTTGAAAGGTGATTTTATGGCGATCACAAAAAAATTGTGTTCCGATACTGTAAAAAAACTAGGAACATTATGAGCCATTTAATGCAGTAGGACGAAACCTACTTTCATAGGAATTTTTTTTTCTAAACGTATTCATGAGTAAAATATGGCTTTTTTACAACATCAGTTCCAAAATATGTTTTTTTTTTGTATTATAAAAACTTTCCAAAGATGCAGTCCAATTTTAGAAAAAGAAAAAACTATGAGAATGTCATGACGTATTAATTCTTTACCCCCTTATTCATAAAAATTATGAGAGTCTAATTATTAGACTGCTGTTGTTAGGCTCCTCTTCTAAATTTTTTTTTTGTTGGACAGTGTTATTACACAGGCTTACATTTTTAAACCGTAATTTTTCTATCTTAAAAAAATTCTTTATAAAGCAGTAAAAAAAATTCTGTCAAATACTTATTCGGCTCTTTAAATTTGCATACAAATGATTTTAAACTAAACGAGAATTACTGCAACAAAATTATATAAGGCTGCTTTACATATACCCCTTATCCATAAAAATTATGAGAGTCTAATTATTAGAGTGCTGTTGTTAGGCTCCTCTTCTAAAATTTTTTTTTTTTTTGTTGGACAGTGTTATTACACAGGCTTACATTTTTAAACTGCAATTTTTCTATCTTAAAAATATTCTTTATAAAGCAGTAAAAAAAATTCTGTCAAATACTTATTCGGCTCTTTAAATTTGCATACAAATGATTTTAAACTAAACGAGAATTACTGCAACAAAATTATATAAGGCTGCTTTACATATACCCCTTATTCATAAAAATTATGAGAGTCTTAGATAACAGCGTAATAAAACAAAATTTCATATGAAATTTGCTCTATTAAATTCTTATAAGAATCTCATCATTTTTATAAATAAGTGGGTTATTCTATAATTTCCGAATCAAAAACTTGAGTGAACACGAATCGGTGTTCTATAGGCTGTTGAAATTTACTTTGATGTGCGTCACAGCTATTTGTAATAAAAATTATAGGGGAACCTAAATTTTGTGTTAAAAAGAAACCGATAAATAGCTCCCGAAAACAATGAGAACTGAAATAATAATAAAAAAGAAACGCTCACACACACACACACTCAAGCACATAAAATTTGTCATTAAGACTTGCGATGTGGAACATATTTATTTATTGGTAAAATATCAATAATGATGCGCTTGCCGGCCACGTTGCTTAATAATGATCATTAATTATTGTTTGGCAAGAGGCTGCTCATCATCAATAAAACACGTTTGTAATGAACAGATACGATGCGTTTTCGTTGCTGAACACTGCGGTGTGGCTAATTTTTTATATAATTTTTATTTTTCTTCTTCTTTTATATTGTCAAATATAATGATGCGTGTAATGCGTGTGTGTGCGCGCGCGTTTGTGTTCAAAGTCAAGAAAAGTATCAGTTTATTAGTATTTTTTCTTTTTTTGTTTCCTCTAAAGGAAATTAAAGACAGCGTAGAGTGTGTGTGTGTGTCGCTTTTGTTAAACATCATGTTTCTTCTTTAGCGGCTGCTTAAATTCCTCTGTTTGTGCATTAAACAGGCGCTTCAGCAACTTTTTAACAGCCGCTTGTTGCGACGGCGCTTTAACTATCACAACTGCATACGATTTTTCAACTGCTTAACGCTGTCATTTATTGTGGGCTTTTATTGAAAATCCAATTTTATTGTCATTTTTTTTTTTTTTTACAAAGAAAAATATTTGCGGGAGAGGGCAGCGCTTTCAGCCGTTGCCTGTTTGAAGTTTATATTCTTTCTTTGACAGTGCAGCCAGATTGTGTGTGCTTTAAGTTTTTTATTGCTTGAAATTGTCATCGTGTGTCATTGCCATGTGGCTTTAAGCTTTCAAGTTTCGCTGATGGCGTCTCTAATAAATATTTTTCTTTAATATCACTTCTTTTTTTTTTAAATCTTAATATATGTAACAGAAAGCAAATTTGTTTGAAAAAATAAAATCGCTTGGCACATTTTTCTCATTTTGTTATTTGAAAAGTTGTAGGCTTGACCTGTTGCCAACTTAAAGCTTGGCCGTAGCGTCTTGTGTAGTCGTCAAAACTGTTTGCATTTATTTGCTGCAGTTGTTGTTGTTGTTTTTATAGTTTCTATATTCTGAGCGGCATTCAACAAGTTGTAAAAATATCAGTTAAGTAATTTTATGATTTGGCATTAATTGCATGTCACTAGCGACTGTGTGTGTGTGCGTGTGTTTTTTCTTTTCAAAGCGGTGTTTGTTTAAGATTTTTTTTGTTGTTAATGAAGCCGGTAGCAATAAGAATTTGTTTAGATGTTTTTCCCATTATGTGAAAATTTATATATTTTTATTGCTGTAAATATATGGCCGCTAATGAATTCCCAATAAATTTTGCTTTGCATTTTTCGCTGTAAAAAAACTATAGCAAAAATCAGTTCAAAAGCTTAATGAGTCTGAAATATTAAATAGTCTAGGATACTTGTTGCCAAGCGAAACATTTTTTCATAATAATTTGATGTTATTTTTGTTGGCTGAAATTCAGTTAGGTAAATGTTTCAGATAACTTTATCGCGTTATATGCTTCCTAGGTTGTGCTATAAAATAGCAAAAATATGTATAAAAAATATATGGAACCATTTGGTTATGTGGCGTGTTAGCATCACCTGAATTCATAGTATGCATCACAAAAAAAACTTGTATTATTATTTCATTTCTATCACTTGAAAGAAATTATGAATAATCATGGACTGTAGTCCAAAAAATATGAATTTTCTCTAAAAAGTAATTTTCCAAAAAGTACGTTAAGAAAGTACTTTTCCAAAGAAAGAAAGAAAAAGTAATTTTCCAAAAAAGTACTTTTCCAAAAAGTGCTTTTTCAAAAAGGTACTTTTCCAAAAAGTACTTTTCCAAAAAGTACTTTTCCAAAAAAGTACTTTTCCAAAAAGTACTTTTCCAAAAAGTACTTTAAGAAAGTACATTTCGAGAAATTCTTTAATGAAGTACTTTTCTAAAAAGTATTTTAAGAATGAAGTTTTCCAAAAAGTACTTTAAAAAAATATTTTAAGAATACATTTTTCTAAAAAGTACATTAAGAAAGTAGTTTTTCAAAACAGTACTTTTCCAAAAAAGTACTTTTCCAAAAAATACTTTTCCAAAAAGTATCTACTTTTCCAAAATATAATTTTTCTAAAAGTACTTTTCCAAAAGTACTTCTCCAAAAGTACTTTTCCAAAAGTACTTTAAGTAAGTACATTTCCAAAAATTCTTTATTGAAGAACTTTTCTAAAAAATATTTTAAGAATACACTTTTCCAAAATGTGCGTTGAAAATTTATTTTTTCAAAAAGTACTTTAAGAATTTACTAGTCCAAAAAGTATTTTAAGAATACACTTTAAAGTACTTTTCCAAAAAATGCTTTAAGAAAGTACTTTTCAAAACAGGACTTTGAGAATGTACTTTTCCAAAAACCATTTTAAGTTATTTTGCACAAAGTACTTTAAAAAAATACTTTTACAATAAGTACTTTTACAAAAAGTACTTTTACAAAAAATACTTTAAAAAAGTTCTTTTACAAAAAGTATTTTAAGAACACACTTTTCCAAAAAGTAATTTAAGAACACAATTTCCCAAAAAGTATTTTCAACTTTACCAAAAAGCTCTTTAATAAAGTACTTTAAGACAGTACTTTTCCAAAAAGTATTTTAAGTAAGTACTTTTCAAAAAAGGACTTTAAAAAAGTATTTTTCCAAAAAGTACGTTAAAAATAAATACACTTTCCCAAAAGTACTTTAAGGAAGCACTTTTGCAAAGAGTACTTTAAGAAAGTACTTTTCAAAAAGGACTTTGATAATGTACTTTTCTAAGAAGTATTTTGAAAAAGAGATTTTGCAAAAAAAGATGTTTTAAAAAGAGCTATTACAAAAATTACTTTAAGAAAGTATTTCAAGAATGCACTTTTCCAAAAAGTACTTTAAGAAAGAGCTTTTAAAAAAAATGCTTTAAGGGAGTACTTTTCCAAAAAGTACATTAAGAATACACTTTTCCAAAAGGTAGTTTAAGAAAGTAATTTTCAAAAAACAATTTTTGAGAAATTTCTTTTCCAAAGAGTAGCAAAAAAAATTTTTTTTTCAGCAAATACTTTAAAACTATTTTTCAAATAAATATTTTGAAAGTACTTTTTTAAAAAGTACCTAACAAAAATTTAACGATTATTATGTATCGTGTACAGTTTCTCAAGAAGTTTCTTGAGTACAATTTGTTAAGAATATTTAAAAAACGTTAATTGTAATATTAATCAAGCTAGTGGTCGTTTTTTATAAAATTTAAGTTCTTATAATTTTATAAAAAACAACCACTAGCTTGATTACTATTACAATAAACTGATAAGGTCAATAAAACCAAATAAAAAAAAACGTTAATTTAAAAAATATTTCACAAGAAATGCCTTTTCGTAAAGCTGAATTAAGAAAATATCTTTTCAAACAAGACTATCAAATATATAAACATTTTTTTATAAATAGAAATCATTTAAAAAATGCATTTGAGACTGACACTTAAAAAGTCCAATACATGGCTTCAAAATGTAAAAGTACCTTTCAAAAGGCTTTTTCTTAATAAAAGCACTTAATGGTTACTTTGAAATATGTAAATACTAATAAAGGATACGCAAAACAATTTATTGTTATAGTCAATGTTTCGCTTTCAATGAAATTGTTAATTGAATTAAATACTTAGTGATCAAAAATAAAACTGTTAGCAACTTTTATAAATTGTGAATAAACGAAAACTTGTATTTACAATATTCTTACCGATTTGCGCTTATTTTCATAAAAAAATTAAATATATTTGAAATCTATTTTAAGAAAACTTTGTAAGGGAAATGTTTAAGTGAAATACATTTCAAATATATTTTAAATCTTATGAATACGGCTATTGAGCTTTAAGATAATTTATATGAGCAGCGGATTACTCTTGTGAACTATTTCTGAATATTTCTTTTCGAATTAATTTTATTTTCACAAAAAAAAAATCGATTATTTTTTAAGAGCTTCATATTTTTCCTTAGCCAAAAACAAAATGGCTGACTTAACGAGCTTTTATTTATTTATTTATTTTTTTATTCCCTATTTGATGGGAATAACACGAAGAAAATGTCGCAAGTATTTTTTATGATTTTTGTCCATCATAATGTTTGCATTTATCTAATGGGAAATCAAATCGCCGTAATAAATGTATTGAAAAAGGAAAACAAAAACAGCTTGAGTGAAAACGAAAAAAAAACAGGAAAGAAAAATATGTGAAAAGGTTTTCATACCTCAGAGTTTTATCAAATTGGCATTGTGCACATACTCGCACTACAAGATTTAAAAAAAAAATAAAAAATTCTATTCACTTTTTCATGTGTTCAAGTTGTGAATAAAAAGTGTGTGGATTTGGTTATTTTTTTAAGCCGCATTATCAGATGTTGCACAAAGCGCGTAAATCTCTGTTCTAATGGCCTCGTTTTAGAAGTTCTTTTTTTTTTTTTTTTTTTTTGTTGGTACATGTATTCTGCATTGTTGTTGCTGTTGCTTTAGATATAGTGATTGTCCTTTGTAATGTTAGTGTCAGTAAAAAAAATATTATCTCAGACAGAACGTACACACATACTTAAGCACATTTTTGGTACACAAAATAAACAAAAATCGTACACATTCCAAAATACACACACACATGCAAACACACACCAGCTAGACATAAAAACACCCCTTTAAATACACAAACAGCCTGGTACTCGTACTTTTTGGTGGATTTAAGCCGCAGTAATAGCATGGATGCCTTTGAACATGATGGAAGCCCCCTCCAACAGAAGAGCAATACATTCAAAAGAAGTGGGAAAAATTGTTAAACAAGCGCCCAAGAAAAAAGAAAACAAAAAAAAAAAAAAAGAATGAAATCTGAAAATGTTGCAGTTGTGTGCAAAAGTCAACTTTCTTATCTGCGACATTAAATCGGTTTTAACTACTGCTGCGGCTGCTAAAGTTGCTGTGCCCGTTGCTGATACTGACTGCCACACTGCCATTGTCGTTTCTGTTCATTTTATTTTATTTTTTATTTTTTTGTTCGATGATGTTGTATTTTGGAAATCCAACACCAGTTCAAAGCGGCACCAACGAACAAAAAGAAAATTGTTCTTGTAAAAAAATCTTTTAGCATTTAGTGAAATTGTAATGCCAAACAGTCAGTCACACATTCATTCAGCTTTAAATTTGTGGCTGCTGGTGTTACGCGCATTTTTTCCAATTTGGATTCAAACGTTTTTTCTGTTTTTTTTCTTGGTTGTGGTGTATGGCAGGCCAAACAATGGTGACACTAAATTCATGGTTGGAGATAAATGAAGGTGGCTGACACCACCGATTGCAGTTGCAATAACATAACAAAGTATTTAAAATCAAATACTAAAATATTGAAAAAAAATTTTGAAAAGTTTTCTGTATAAAGGGAAGGAAATAAATAGTTTTGTGTTACTTCTTGTAGCTACAGAATTTATTTTGATAATATTTAAAAAATCGTTCCTTTTTGATTTTTTTTTACATAAGTAAATTTTTAAAAATGTTGCTCAGATGCTCAACAACTTTTTTAGTAAAAAGTTGCTTCGATTCTAAAAAAATGTTGCTTAGATTTTCAAAAACTTTTCTAGTAAAAAGATTCTTAGATTTTTAACAACTTTTCTAAAAAAAATTACTCAGATTCTCAATAACTTTTCTCTTAGAAAATTGCTCAGATTCTCAACGACTTTGCAACAACATCTTGTCTAGCAAAAACTTGTTGAGAACTCAACAACTAATAAACATTTGCTCAGATTCTCAAAAGTTTTTCTAATAAAAAGTTGCTCAGATTCTCAACAAATTTTCTATTAAGAAAGTGCTCAGATTCTCAACAACTATGCAACAACAACTTTTTTAGTAAAAAGTTGCTCAGATTCCCCACAAAATTTTCTAGTAAAAAGTTGCTCAGATTCTCAACAACTTTTCTAGTAAAAATTGATCACATTCTCAAGAACTTTTCGAACAAAAAATTACTCAGATTCTCAACAAGTTTTCTGGTAGAAAATTGCTCAGATTCTCAAGAACTTTTCCAATAAAAAGTTGCTAAAATTTTCATCAATTTTTCTAATAAAAAGTTGCTCAGATTCTCAACAACTTTTCTAATAAGAAAGTGCACAGATTCTCAACAACTTTGCAACAACATCTTTTCTAGTAAAAAGTTTCTGAGTTCCCAACAACTTTTCTAATAAAAAGTTGTTCAGATTCTGAACAATTTTTTTATTAAAAAGTTGCTTAGATTCTCAACAACTTTTTTTTTTAAATTTACTTAGATTCTCAACAACTTTTCCAATAAAAAGTTGCTAAAATTTTAAAAAATTTTTCTAATAAAAAGTTGCTCAGATCCTCAACAACTTTTCTAGTAAAAAGTTGCTGAGATTCTTTTCCAATAAAAAAGTGCTCAGATTCTCAACAATTTTTCTAGTAAAAAGTTGCTCAGATTCTGAACAATTTCTTCATTAAAAACTTGCTCACACTCTCAACAATTTTTTTTATTAAAAATTTACTTAGATTCTCAACAAATTTTCCAATAAAAAGTTGCTAAAATTTTCAACAACTTTTCCAATAAAAAGTTGCTAAAATTTTCAAGTGCTGAGATTCTCAACAACTATGCAACAACATCTTTTCGAGTAAAAAGTTTCTCAGATTCTCCACAAAATTTTCTAGTAAAAAGTTCCTGAGATTCTCAACAACTTTTCCAATAAAAAATTGCACAGATTCTGCACAAAATTTTTCTAATAAAAAGTTGCTCAGATTTTCAAAAATTTTTTGCGAGAAAAGTTGTTCAGATTCTCAACAATTTTTTGCGGGCAAAATCGATTAGTTTCTCAAGAATTTTTTTAGTAAAATGTTGCTCAGGTTCTCACAAAGTTTTTTAGTAAAAAGTTGCTTAGATCCAGATCGACTTTTCTTGTAAAAAGTTGCTCAGATTCTCAACAACTTTTCTAGTAAAAAAATTGGTGAGATTGTCAAAAACTTTTCTCAACAACTTTTCTCGTTAGGAGTTGCTTAGATTCTCAGTAACTTTTCCAATAAAAAATTGCTCAAATTCTCATAAATTTTTTTATAAAAAGTAGATAAAATTCTCAACAACTTTTCTAGTAAAAAGTTGCTCAGATTCCCTTTTGATATCTGAAATATATAAAAACATATTAAATTGTTTAAATTGTAGGCCTCAGAATTTGCTTTTTTCTTTTAATTTGCTTTTTTCACTTTATGTGTTCATTTATGTATTTTAAAAATTTTCATTGCTAAACCACTCAAAAGCACTGATGATGTCTAGTGAATTTATTTCGAAAAAAAAACAAACAAAAAAAAAACACAAGTATTTATAGTCTTTGAAACTGTTGAAATATTAAAAAAGGAAAATTTTACACGCTGTAACGAGTATTTAAAGCAGCATTATAATGCGATTATAACATTAATGCACACATGCATATGATTTACAGTGAAAGGAAAAAGTATTAAGGACAGTTATGACATTAAATAGAATTTATTAAGAGAAATATTTTCATCTCAGCAACGGAGAAAGAACATTTTTACGAGTTTGATGAAAGTAAAAAATAAGCCTTGCTTCAGTGAGGCATCTTTTAGTAAAAAGTGGAGAAAAAAGTTTTTAGTTTTTGCCACATCGAAATATGAGTTGATAGACTTTGTTGCTCAAAACGCTTGATTTAGTTATTTGAAAAATTTAGAAATTTATTTTTCTGGCTTTCACTGTGTTTGTTTGTCTGCCGAATTTATTGTATTAAATTATTTTTGAAATATATTACCAAAAAATATGCCAACAAATCAGCCACAATATAGTAGGCAGTTGTACGAAAAGCGCTGCAAAGTATGAGTATAAATATTTTTGCATAAAATATAAACATTAAATGCATATAAAAGCATATGGAGGCATATTTGAAGCTAAAAACAATAACAACAACCAACCAACCAATTGACCAGCAACAAAGAAATAACTTCAATATTCATAATAATTTACACACATATACACACACACACACAAACACAATGACTTTAATATGAAATTTAAACAAAATTATGAACAAAATTTGCATAAAATTATAAAAACATATTTGCCGTTCGGAAATGCATAAACTGCTCGTGCTATTGTTGTTGTTATTCCTACTCGTTTGTGTCTGCTTTTTTAATATTTTTAATTTAAACAATAGTTTTGCTTTAATGCTTTTTATTAAGAAATTTATTCAGTTTTAGTTCCCAAGCCAATTTAAAATTGCCGATAATAAGAATAATTTAAATAATATTGATGATGATTATTTATGCAATAAAATGTGTCAAAATATCTTTGAATATTAAGATTTATAGGCAGTGTGACCGTTGTACGTTTTCAAAAAAAATTATTATTAAAAAAATAATTTTTAAAAAAATAATTTTTAAAAAAATAATTTTTAATAAAAGGCGTTCTTTTTTACAAACAAAATAGGTAACGCATTTTTTAACCTGTTTGACATAAAACTTTTTTTAAATTAAAATTAATTTATAATGTTTATTTAAGCAAAAGGTCAATTATTTTTTAATTTTTATATAAAAATTATGTTTTTAATCCAATATTTCGCCACTTCTTTGTGTAGCTTCTTCAGGGATATATAAAATTTTATATATCCCTGAAGAAGCTACACAAAGAAGTGGCGAAATATTGGATTAAAAACATAATTTTTATATAAAAATTAAAAAATAATTGACCTTTTGCTTAAATAAACATTATAAATTAATAAAAAATAAGGTCGAAGAATTTTATAAAATAAAATTAAATTAAAATTATTTTTTGAGAAATTTTAATTTAATTGCGTTGTTTTTTCCAAGTTAATCCCCCTTATTCTTTAACTAATGGTCAACGTCACGTCAATACTAGTAATAGGACATGCACCTACTTTCTGTGGATATGAATTAAAAAGGTCTTCCATCCTGTGGAAACTCTCTAGGGGCTTGAATATAGCAAGAGGCTATTAAAATTTTGTCAATTGCTGAAGAAAAGCGGTACAGAAGTCTTCTATTTCTGATATTGTCTTGATGTGACGACGACTAATAGTTACAGAATAAGACAGAACAAGCAAAAACGTTATATTCGACCGGATCGAATCTTAAATACGCTCTCTGGGTGCTGTTGGCTGAAGTAGTAGAACACGAGACTATGAAGCGGAGGGTCGTGAGTTCGAGCCCGCGCTGAGTCATGAAATATTGTGTTGAATTCTTCTGATCTGCAATAGTGCGTGGTTGTGTTAGTTGTTGCCAGCCTGTTTCAATGATGAAGGAATAGTCAGTGGTCACTGAACATAATTGGCAGCGGCTGACACTATCATGTACTAAAAGCAGAGTAACAGCACCCACCTTCGTCGGCCCTGTAGCAAAAATTAGCCGGCGAAGTAAAAGGTTGAAATGGCTACAAAAAAACTGTCTATCTTCTCATCTTTCCTCATCTGTCCCCTTAATACTATCCCCTCGTTTTCAGTTCCGGCGCAATGCATTGCATATATAGGGGTCATCCCCTGAGTGCTGGTCCTACTCCTAAAAAAAAAAAAAAAATGCCAACCTTTTACCCAAATTAGTCAAGTGATTTGAACATTTAAAAAACATCAAAGTGAAAATAATCACCCGGTTTTTATCTTTTATTTTATTTTTCTGTAAAGTAGAAAAACTCTTCAGCTTTACTGAAGTATGCCGCCTTCACTTGCCATCCTCAGATTTATTTAAACACTTTGGAACACTAATTTTTATAATTATTGTAAAACCAGGTGCGAGAAGCCAAAAGTCTAGAAGGAAAAATTTCAGATCCCAATATACTTGTATTCTAAATTGGTTAATCTGAATTGTGGGGAATAAATCGCATTGAATAGTTTAAAAAATTATGCAGCCTTATTGCGTAAGGCGTTGGCGTTTAAGATTAACCGTGAATTTTTTAATCTACTATAAAAGACGACTTTGACAAAAATCTCAACGCCTTCATTAGACAGGACGAATTTTTACTTGTCATTAGAAACGGCTATTAGAATTAAAGTATACTTTAATAAATTTTTTTTTACTTCATTCAGCATTACTCATGTATGCCGTAATCACTTACATTTTATTTAAACACTTAAACCGAGAAATTTTAAAAATGTATTTCCTAAATTATTAAGTAATGAGGTCAGTTTTATTTAAGCACTTAAATAGGGAAATTTTCAAAATTAAATGGAATCAAGAAGTTTAAAATTTAATTTTTTTTTTAATAATTTATGAAATAAGAAAGTAAAATAGTGATTACAATTAAATAAAGATTTTTGTTAAACAATAACTGACCTCTTGCTTATTTTTGTTGAAAATAATTAATAAATAAATTTAACTACAAGCAATTGAAAATTATACAATTTCCGATTCATTTATTTACTATTAACAGATGTTTTTATTATTGAACTTGGCAGCACTGAATTTAGTACAGTCGAAAACAAACTTGCATTTCATGAAACCTGCTTTAAATCAATTCAAAAAAAGTTTTATGTTATTTTTAACAAAATTATTTTTAATCTTAAGCCCGGCTTTAACGATGAACCGTGTAAAAACACTCTAAGAAATAAAGCTACTTTAAATTATTTTAAATTCCGTAATTATGTACAACATTTTTCATTGAAGTCACTTTTAGTTAAGAACTATACTTATTTATAAACGACGGTTAAAGTATACATTAAAACGGCGTTCGTATACTTAAGTAATTTTAGCTTTAATAAACGGTTAGGAATAGCACGCAAAAACTATAAATCAAAATAGCTCACTTTTTGATAACAATTCTAAATAATTGATTTAAAAAGAAGTCATAGGAAAAGAAAAAGTAACACTTAATAAAAACAAGTAAAAACGTTATATTCGACCGGGGTCGAATATTAAATACCCTCCAAATATTTAGTGAATTTAACATGTTTAACTTGGTGGGACAGAGTTCCTTTATATAATATAATATAAAGGGAGCGGGGTTCAAAAATAGACAATATCATGTTTTCCACAGACGAACGTATGGGCATTGCTACACCGTCTTAGACTTCATCACTAATCAAGAATATACATATTTACTTTATAGGGTCCAATTCTCTTTGGAGGGTATAAAAACTTTATTTTGGCGGGGTCGCTCTGGAAAGGGCTGTGGGGGAAATATTTCACCTTTGTCATAAAACTCTAAAAATAAATGCTTGGGATAATTATATACAAAATTAAAATTTCTTTTTTTTTTGATAGGGTCATTTAGCGGGCAAAGGGGGAGGAGGGGGTAGGGCAGCAATAGGCAGTCATAAAACTCTAAAGATAAATGCTTGGGATGATTATATAAAAATTTAAAAAAATTTATTTTTTTTTTTTGGTAGGGTTATTTGGGGGGCAAAGGAAGAGGAGGGGGTAGGACAGAAATCGGCAGTCATAAAACTCCAAAGATAAATGCTTGGGATGATTATACACTAAGTTTAAAAATTTATTTTTTTTTTGGTAGGGTCATTTAGGGGGCGAAGGGGAAGGAGGGGGTAGGGCAGAGTATTACCAGGTTTCGTCTCAGCTTCGTCATTAAAGCTTAAAAATTTAATTTTTAAGGAATGTAGGCTTAAGTAAAACAATTTGTTAAATTTTTATGCTATTTTTGCCTATAATAACGCCCACTAAAGTGGGCGGGGTCAAAAAAGATTTTTATTTTATTTTATGGCTCTAAGTTTAAGGCGTTGTACCGTATTTGACATAAAAATATATCATTTCCTTAACAAAATAACCAAAAAACTTTAAAAAAAGAAACAACATAATCTTCTGGGTTGATTTAGTTCTTCTTAGGGGAACTTTTTTCCCTCTTGCCCGATTTAGCCCATCTGCTCTAAGCTTCAAAATATATTTATGTAAAATTTCAAGAGTCTAGCTCTTTTCGTTTGGACTGAATCGTGATTTCCACAGACGGACGGACATGCTCAGATCGTCTTAGATTTCATCACTGATCAAGAACATATATATACTTTATGGGGTCTGAGATGGATATTTCGATGCGTTACAAGCGGAATGACAAAGTGAATATACCCTCCAAATTCTTTTTTGGAGGGTATAAAAATGTCATAAAGAAGCATAAAATATACAAAAACATAAAGCAATGGGCAACTTGGTTGAGCACTGCATTCTGTTCATACAGGAATTTTATTGCTTTACTGCTGGTTTAGCACCACTGTGCAATTGTACAAAAAAACAGAAAACAATTCTGTGGCGCTTTTACCGTATTTACTCGTACCAAGCGTTTGGCTGTTAAGTACGATGACACATTTCAACTGGGACTATAAATCATTTTTAGATAAAAATCTTATAAAAGGCGTGATTAACCTTTAAATTTACGTAAGAATGCAAACAAAAAGGGAAGGGTTACAGACAAACACCAGTTTTTACTTTTATTAGGGACGTTCATGTCAGACAAAAAAATAAGTGGTGGCTTGTGTGTGTGTGTGTAAAAACTGAAACACGGGTGTGTATTCAAGCTAATGTTTTATTAAATAAAAATAAATTCTTTATAAAAATCATCAAATCAAGTTTTGCCCTTTAAAATTGTAAATTATTTTATAGGGATATTTTTAATAGAGTTTTAAATTTTATTGGCATATTTTTTGTTTACTTACATGAATGGCCTTAATATTTTTATGGAAAGAAAGGCTGCTTTCAAAGCACCATGTTTATACGTAATTAAGCCATTAATATGCGATTCTTTTTTTCCAAAGTAAATTTTATTATATGTCGTTGAGCTTGGCAGCCCTTTTGTTGTTAGTCAAATACTTGTTGTTAAAAATAATCGATTTTTAATAACGGCTTGGGAAAAGGTGTTAAGAGGGGAACTGTTAAAAAGGCATAAAACGTTAATGTCACCTTTTCAACAAGTGTGGCACTTTGTTACAGCGCACTTTTTTTTGTTTTACTAAAAGTCATTAAAAATCAAATTTAAGAATTTTGTCATATAGAGTGTGTTTTTTTTAGGAGGTCACAACAGCAGAGCAACGCGTGCAAATTGCTGAAATTTTTCATCAAAATAATTGTTTTATTTCGTCAAACTCATCGTGCACTTGTTGCATTTTATGGCTGGCGTTCACAATCTTCCTACAGAGCGACTAGTTCGAAGAGCGTTTTCGGATTACATTCACTGTTACTGATCATGTGCATTCCGCGAGATGCCGAACACGGCCCACTGAAGAAGCTGTAGCCGCTGTACAGAAAAGCATTGAAGATGATCTTAATCAATCAATTCGTCGCCATTCTCAGCAACTTTTCTTATACTTTCACTTTATGCAGAGTTTTTTTAGTTGTTGAAAATTTGGTGTTCCATATTGCGCCTTCTACGCTGCAGCCGTGGCGGCCACATGACAGAAATCATATTTAAACATTAATTTCATAAAATGTTCTTTCCATTGAAGCCCGTTTCATTGGTATTAAAAATATATTTTCTGGTTTTATTATGATTTAAACTTAAAAAATACCCTAAATTTTTTAAGTGTTTCAGAGAAGAAGTGTGCCGCATTCACTTGCTGACTTCAGATTTATTTAAACTCTTTAAAACACTATATTTTATAATTATTGCAAAACCAGGGGCCAAATTACCGCATTCGATATCGAGCGAAATTTACATACAATTTAAATACAAATTTCGATCCATATGGAGTGCCGTAATTTGCCCCCAGGTCGGACAGGCCAAAAGTTTAGATTGAAAAATTTCACATCCCAATTAACTCATACTTGTATTTTAAATCGTTTAATATGAATTTTGGGGAATAAATCACATTGAACAATCAAAAATATTACGTAAAGTCGAATCTGCTTTAGCGCAACACGCTTTACTGAAAGAAAAAAACGGATTACTGAAAGCAATACAAATCCCCGCACTGATTCTAAACGCAGCTAGTCTTATTCACTTCGCTTTAGCGAAACATCGCTTTACTGAAAATAACGTATTACTGAAAACCAAAAGCAAGGCCACAACTACGTTTTGTATGAAACTTACTTCGCTTTAGTGAAAAAATAAACAATGACAAATTTATTTATTTGAAATCGATTGCATAACTTAAGGCTGAAAAAATGTTGAATGTTTTGTCCGTTAAAAAATTAAATGGCAAAATGTATTTGTCCTTTTCGCTCTTACGTACTTTATGGTATTTTTCCATTATATTGTCAATGCAAGTGGCTAGACATTTTCGAGGAATTCATGAAAATTTCAACAACAAAATGAATAATTCTATGAATAATTTTTTTTTAAATAAAATTTCTACGTTAAATTGACGTAAAAAAATAAACAGATTTGATTTAAAAAATATTGTTTTACTGATTTTAAGCAGTACGCTTAACTGTAACAGATTTCAGTAATCCGAACTACGCTTTAGAGAAAAATATAGGATAACTGAAAAAAATTGGGTTTTGGTTTTTTCCAGTAAAGCGGAGTCGACTGTAGTCTTATTGCGTAATACGTTGGCGTTTTTTAATTTACTATAAAAGACAACTACGATACAAATCTCAACGCCTTCATTAAACAGGACGAATTTTTTTTAGGAGTAGGATTAGCGCTCAGGTGATCAGCCCTACATATGCAATGCATTGGAACTGGAAAGGATAGGATACTATATTATGGCGTTGTGCCCTTCCCCGTTATGGGAAGAATTTTTTAGTTGTTGAAAATTGGTGTTGCAGAATGCGCCTTCTACGCGCCAGCCAGTGGTCGGCCACATGGCAGAAATCATATTTAAACATTAATTTCATAAAATTTTGTTTCCATTGAAGCCCGTTTCATTGATATTAAAAATATATTTCTTGGTTTTATTATGATTTAAACTTATGTCTCTCTATGTCACCCTGATGGGCTTAATCCTTGTTTTTTCCTAAACAATATATTCTCTTTAAAATTTTTTTATTATGCTTTAAACACATTCACGACAGCAAGCTACACGGCTACAAGTGCCGCCAGCTGCAATTGTCACCGTGTAGACAGATACTTAATTATTTTGAACGCAGCAGCTACAACGTAAACATTTCATTTCAGTGGTACCAATTTCATATAGAAAAATAAAAGCGCTTATTCTAAATCAAGGCGAATTCATACCAGGTGGCCTTTGTTCAGAAATTGGTGATCAGCTGTTACCAAGGCAAAATTTTTGAACTGTCAAAGTGTTCTTCTGGTTTTTCGTTTTTGTGTGCGGCCATTGTTTTTTCCAAAGCATTTCATTTGACAGTTCAATAAATTTTACACAGAGTTGCATAAGTGAGTTCACCTGGTATGAATTCGCCTTGTTCTAAATCTATTTGTTGTTTTTGGGCTTTTAATAAACACTTGTACATTATGATGCCCTTTTTTGCTACGGAACTATAAAAATTAGTTTATAAGTTAATTTATTTTTTGTATCTCATTTTCAAAGTGCCCTAACCCACGTGTTTTTAAAAGTATATAACAAATTAAAGATTAAGTATCGCTGCATCGGCTAAATTTTCAAGTAAGGCAGTTTTTACTTGATAAGTCAGATACAAAATATAAAAATTGTATAACACATTCGTCCTTAATTTTGCAAGACCTATTTCCTTATGCAATTTTTATTTTCAACAATTTTCATATTCTTGAGTAGATTAAAAAATTGTTTAAACGTTTATTTATTTAAGACTTTTCATTCTATTGGCAGCACTAATCTGGTTATTGTCGCCTATGAAAATAGAAATTAGTTTAATTTGACTACAACCACAAAAGTAGCACGGACAACAACCTCTGGTGTAGTCATGAAAATATTCACCCCCATATAAACACATGCATTCTATTTTTGACAGGTTGTAGTCGGTAGCCTGCTGTCTTGAATGTGTTTAATGCTTTATCTTAAAATTTTTATATATGGAAATGTGTGTTGGAAGCGAAACAAATATTGGAAAAGTTTTATCATATTTTCATAGGGAAAATAAACAATTTAATTACTGAAAAAAATATTGGAAAAACAAATTTTTATATTAAAAATGAAAATGAAAATTAAGGCAAGAAGAGGTCTTGCAGGACTTTAAAATGCCACAATAATGTTGAATAATGTTGATTAAGTAAATGTTACCGTTATTGTTAACAAAAAAAAAAGCAAAAAGAAGAAACAACTGAAATCAAGTGAATGGCAGGCAGGCAGGCTGAAGATAATAATTTTAAGAAAACAAAACTTCAGCATTAAATCATGCAGCTCAAAGAAAATTATTTCAAATTGATCAGACCACGAGTGCAACTTTTTGTAGCAGCAACTTAAAATAATGTTTGTAAATTTATGATATTGTTGTTGCTGTTGTTGTTGCAGCTTCCTTGTGCCTCATGATAATAATGGCATTCAAACAATGGCAGTAACGTAAGAAAACAAAAAAAGTCCCAGCTATAAAAGTTCCAGCCCCAGCAGCATCAAGAACTCCAGCAGCAGCAGCAGCAAAACAGCAATATCAGCATCAAACACTACTGTGATGGCTTCTTGTGCATGTGCGATGATACGAGCACAATTGAACGTGTGGTACCAGCAACAGCAACAACAAAATGTATTTTTCTTTTTTTTGCAATAAAAACAAAACAATGCCAGCAATAGAGCCAGGCAACATGGCTCAATAATACAGAAAATATTGGGTGGTACGTGTTCAATGTTGCTTGTCCAGGCAGCATCTTGATTCTTGTTGCATTCTGTTTATATGGTCGATCCTCCAGCAAAACTAACTACGATGCTACCACAACAACAACAAAAACAACAACTATACAACACGTTCTCGTACAACATTTAGCCAGTCGGCATTGGTTTCGCATCAGCAACAAATGGCTTGCAGTTTTAACTCCCTGCTGCCCCCCGCCCTTTTTCTTTCAGATCTTACGATGCCTGACTTGATTTTTTTTTTGTTTAAACATGTTGTTATTGTTTTCATTTGTTAAGCAAAAAGTAAAAAAAAATTATAAAAAATAACAAAACTATGTTAAGTTGTTGTACACAACTGCTTTTACATATTTAAACTCAAACAATGCAATTCATTCACTTCAGTTCAATTCAATTCAATTCTGTTCTGTTCTATTTTTATTGTGAAGAACAAAAAAACACCTCAACTTTCAGAAAAAAAAATATTAAAAAATAAAAAGAAAGGAAAATTGTTTCTCTACTAGTATTCGTCCACGTATCAGTAAAAGGATTTTGCATTGAATGGTAAACAATTTTTTTTTCAATAAATTGAAAAACATTCGAAACAGTGGGAAAATCTGACACATACAACATTTTCTCTAAGGAAGAATGGGTATTTATTTAAAATTAAATGATAGAGGCTCTTCAAATAGATTTTTATAAAGTTTAATATAAAGGATTTTCATAAAAATGTGACGGAAAATTATTGTTGAGCCTTAGGTTCAAATCTGCGTATTTACAAAACGGAGGTCCAATTGCTTTATACTTAAAAATTTCAATGGCTAACGATTGAAATTTTTATTTAGTGTTCCCTTGGCCACTGATGAGTGCTTTACCTTTGCCACTTTAAAGGGATCACAATAATTAGCCCAGTGAAGGGCTGTTGGGTGAAGCAATTAATATGAGCGGAGGGTCTAGAGATCGACTACTCGCTTTGTAATGAATATTGTGGCGAATTCTTGTGATCAGCATTAGAGCATCAGCCTGTTTTAGTTTTGCAGGCCACTGAAAATAACGGGCAGCAATTGACACTATCTTGTACTGCACAAAAGAGGAACAGCACCCTCCTTCGTCGGCCCTGTAGCAAAAAAATTAGCCGGGGAATTGGAGCATGTTTTTTTAGAGTGCCACAACAACCACAGCAACAATTCAGTTTTCCTATTTAAACAGTAGAGCAGAACAGCTGTTTTCGAAAGCCACTACACTTTAATCAACAGTGTTCAGATGTATTTTTGATTACAGATTTTATTTATAAAAAAATGTATTCTGAAACAGCAGCATACGAGTACACACTTTAAATTCCTGTGTTTCCCTTTTATTTCCGAGCTACTAAAGCGTGTTTTTTTCGAGTGTCACAACGCCAGAGTAACGCCTGCAAATTGCTGAAATTTTTAATCAAAATAATCATTCTATTTCGTCAAACTCATGGTGGACTTCTTCCATTTTATAGCTGGCGTCCACAATCGTCCTTTAGAGCGGATAATTCGAACAACAATAGATCGTTTTCGGACCACATTTACTGTTACTGATCATGTGCATCCCATGACATGTCGAACACGGCGCATTGAAGGAACTGTAGCCGCTGTACAGGAAAGCATTTGGAGATGATCGTAATCAATCAATTCGTTGCCGTTCTCAGCAACTGGGGCGTTGCACAGTGGGATTTGTTCATACAATGTTTGGCAAAATATATAAGGAGTGCTCGTAGAATGTTGAAATTTTGCTCTGAGTCTTTGGTTAGCTCAATTAAGCAAAATATAAAGTTTCATTAAAATTGGCCACGCCCACTACCCCCCGCCCATAGAACCCAAAATTTATTTTTGGCCCAAAGTTTTTGAAATTTGGCACGAAGCCTTCTATTACCTCAATTAAGAAATATATAAAGTTATATTAAAATTGGCCACGCCCACTACCCACCGCCCATAGAAACCAAAATTTATTTTTTGCCCAAAGTTTTTGAAATTTGGCACGGAGCCTTTTATTACCTCAGTTAAGAAATATATAAAATTATATTAAAATTGGCCACGCCCACTACCCACCGCCTATAAAACCCAAAATTTATTTTTGGCCCAAAGTTTTTGAAATTTGGCACAGAGCCTTTTATTACATCAATTAAGAATAAAATAAAGTTTCATCAAAATTGGCCACGCCCACTACCCACCGCCAATAGAACAAAAAATTTATTTTTTTCCTAAAGTTTTTGGAATTTGGCACTGAGGCTTTATTACCTCAATTAACGCCCACCACTCACCGCCCATATAACCCATTACATATTTTTTCCCACAACTTTTTGTTTCTTTACCAAAACTAATAATTTTATAAATAATTATTTTATAAAAATTTCATAAATTTGGAGACAAATTTTATGATTTTATAAAAGATTATCAGTTATTTAAACTTTCTTTTTTTAATTGATAATATGGAGTCTTACCTTTCATTTTAATATAGCGGGAGCACCTAGCACGACCGAGCAAACTTTTTTTCTTCCAAGGAAGTTTGCAATCATGGCACATTATGGCACAAATTTTATTCTATCATATCTTTTAAACCATATAAGCGAACTTTATAATTTTATTTTTTAAATACGCAGAAAAGGCTATATTTGAAAAAAATCACTATTTAAATCAGAGCAATAAAATTATTTTACGTACAAACACTAGAAGTGCGTAAACAGTTTTCCATATTTTGAACCAAAATTTACATGTGACTTTACTTCATTATTTCAATGACAAATAAACGTTTTTTTTGGGATACAATTTATGGATTCTTCATACTGAATCAATTTTCTACAAAACTGCATGATTACATTTTTAAATTTTATGTGTCGAAAAAATTATTTATTGCACAAAAAATCCCACTGTGCGTTGTGTCCTTCCATTCTATGCAAGATTTTTTTTGGTAGTAGAAAAATTGTGTTCCAGATGGCGCCTTCTTTGTGCCAGCCGTGGCGGCCAATTGGCAGAAATCTTAGTTAAACATTAATTCCATGAAATTTTCTTTTCAATAAAGTGCGATTCATTGATATTAAAAATATATTTCCTTGTCTTATTATGACTTAAACTTGTGTCACTCTATAAAAAAAAAACACCCTTTAAAAGGTTAAAAACGGCTATAAAAATTCTCTACCTTCTTGTCTTTCTTTATCTGAATAGTATCCCCCCCTTTCTAGGTCCGGCTTAAGGCACTGCATGTGAGGGGTCGTCCCCTAAGTGCTGGTCCGAATTAAAAGAAAGCAAAATAAAGCATTAAAAACCTATTCCTTATGCAAGACTTGCCTTAATACGGCGCTGAAACCACAACCTTCGGCTTCGTAGTAGTTAAATCAGCAGCAACAGGGACTTTCCCATATTAAAAATTATGTAAGACCCATTTCTTAAAACGCATATAACAGTCTTACAATTCACTGCCAATAAAAAATAAAATAAAAGAATTTCATACCTCCTGCAAGTTGTTTAACAGTTAAATATTTAACTTGTCTAAATAAAACGAATACTTTTTCCAATTTGTTTACTTTAGTTTTTCTCAGTGTATAAACATTTTTCCATTATTATTATTTTCTATAGCAGAAAAAAGCATGTTTTTCATGAGATAAGAAGAAAAATGAAGAAAAAAAAAAAAGAAAAGCAAAATACACAAGCACAAACACACATTTGAAAAGATACGAATACGAATTCTTGAGATATAGAAAAGCGTGTTTTGCTTACAAAATGCAATAGATATTTTTTTTCTTTCTTTTTAGTCAACAACATACGAGTACTTGAACAGCATAAAATGAAAAATATATATATTTAAAACATGTACGACTGTGCAAGATAAAGAAGTATGTTGAGAAGGGGTTGGGAGGGGGTTGTGGAGGGGGCAAAGAACAGGCAAATATATGAAAATGTATTTGCAGCGATTTTAAGGAATAGTTCAGAACTCTTCAATGTTGCAAAGCAAATAGCAATTGTTGTTTTCCAAAAACAAAGTGGACAAAATTGGAAATCCTGTTTAATTTTTATTAAAAAATATATATTTTTGTTTTGTTTTTTTAATTGAAGAATTTAAGAGTCTTAACATCAAATTTTCGTTGTTGCGCTCATTCTGTTCAAAAATGTTGGGATCACATTTTATTCATAAAATATTGATTCAATCATGAGTTTTTAAGTTGACACCTTCAAAGAAAACCTCTCAGATATGAAACACACTCCTGTTTTGGAAGCACTTCCGATATGAACTTTTGGTGTGTCCTTGAGCTCTTTCAGTCATTCGAATAATTGTTTTAAATTCAGAAAGACATGATAAATACTCCAGCGCATGAAGGAAAGTCAACGTCAGTTTTTAATTATTCAACTTACACAGGTAAAGACAGAACAGCTGTTTTAGAAAGCCGCTACACTTTCATCATCAGTACTCATGTGCATTTTGTTTGTCACCTCCAATTGAATATGACAGTTTTTATTTATAAAAATTTTATTAAGAAATCAAGTTATTTTTTTCAATAGTGGAATATTAATATATTTTAAATCATTCAACAAGCAGAACGGGTCAATACCGTTTTCGAGGCCGCTACCACATCTCATCAGTGTCATTTCATCAACTTTTTCCACTTTCCTTGGTGGTACCAGCCATTAGGAATACCAACTATTTAATCAAATGTTTTTAATGAAATAAAATATGAGAAATTCTTATATTCATTTTTAAGTTGGCTGAAGTAGTAGAACACGAGGGTTCTGAGTTCAACTCCGCCTGAGTCATGAAATATAGTGTTGAATTCTTCTGATCAGCATTAGTGCGTGATTGTGTTAGTTGTTGCCAGCCTGTTTCAATGATGAAGGCACTGAATATATTTGGTGGCGACTGACACTATCATCGTGCACTAAAAAGCAGAGTAACAGCACCCATCTTCGTCGGTCCTACAAAAAAAAAACTCTATGTTCTCACCTTTCTTCATCTCTCCTCCTAATACTACCCCCTTCTTTCCAGTTCCGGCGCAATGCATTGCATATGTAGGGGTCATCCTCTGAGTGGTGGTTCAAGATAGAAAAACATCACTTTTGGTTAGCACTAAAGTCCCCAACCCTGAAAATTATTATTCCAAATATTCGATTTTTCTCTTTGCCTTTTCCAAAGGGTTTGTATTTTCAAAAAGCTGCTGTTTTGCTACATAAACAAGTAAGAACGTTACAGTCGACCGGGTCGAATCTTAAATACCCTCCAAATATTTAGTAAATAAGAACTCTGTTTTGTAGGGGCACTCCGGGAGGGGCCGTGAGGGAGATATCGCACCATTGCCATAAAACAATAAGAAGTAAATTTTTAGGATTATGAAGTATAAAAAAAAAAATTTTTTTATAGGGTCATTTAGAGGGCAAAGGTGGGGGAGGGCAGAGGACGAACAGAGAACATCTCTGTTTTGTCATAAAAGCTTTAAATTTAAGTTTTAAGGAATGTAGACTTAAATTATACAATTTGTTATACAGGGTCCGCCAAATAACTTTTTTTTTGAAAATGCTATAAAAAAAACTACTGAATATTTTCTCAAATTTCTTTTTTTATTTGAAAGTACAATCCTTCCGGTTAATAATGGAAAATAATTTCACTCAAATGGCTGCATGGCCCGATAACGATTGCCATTGACTGTAACGGCCACTTCTTGCTCATTTTCGAAGAAAAATGTCCCAATTATGCCTCTGGACCAAAATCCGCACCAAACAGTGACTCGTTTTGGGTGCGTCGGCTTTTCAATGTATGCGTGCGGGTTTTCTGTGCCCCAAATGCGACAATTTTGCTTGTTTACATACCCGCCAAGATCAAAATGAGCCAAAATCGGCATCTTCCGTAATTCGATCGCAGGCCCACTTAGCGAAGCGAAAACGCATTGGATGGTCAACCATATTCGTTCAGCGGAAGGATAAAACTAATTATCTGTCAAATCATACATGAGCTAAGTGTTACCATTCACGAAATTAGCACTAGTTGAGAAAAAGAAAAAGTTAGATGGCGGACCCTTTATGTTTACACTATTTTTAGATGGAATATGTTACTTAAACGCCCACTAAATAGGGCGGGGTCCAAAAATTAATTTTTCTGATTTCATGGCTCAGTTCAGCGCTTCGAAACTTTTTTGACATAAAAATATATCATTTGCTTAAAAAAATTACAAAAAAAAATCTTAAAATCATGTTGTTTTCTAGAGGTTGATTTAGTTGTTCTTAGGGGAACTTTTTTCCCTCTGGCCCGATTCAGTCCATTTACGATTTTGATCTGGGCTATCCTTCAAGATATATTTATACCAAATTTCAAGGGTTTGGCTATTTTCATTTGGACTGAATCGTGATTTCCACAGACGGAGGGACGGACATGGCTAGATCGTCTTAGATTTCATTACTGATCAAGAATATATATATATATATATATATATATATATATATATACATATATATATATATATATATATATATATACTTTATGGGATCTCAGATGGATATTTCGCTGCATTAAGCACGGAATGACAAAGAGAATATATCCTCTAATTCTTTTTTGCAGGCTATAATTATTTACATGAGCACTAATGATGAAAGTGTTGCGGCTTTCGAAAACAGCTGTTCTGCTCTGTGTGTGTAAGATGAAATAAAAACTGATGATAACTTTAGATTTACAACAAATTTCGAACAATTAGCCTATAAATCTTAATTCAATATAATTATTTAAATTTTACATGAAGGTTCTTGCGAATGAACTAGCTCAGAGAGGAACCGCACTTCAGGAGACCGACATTGACCAACTAAGTGGAACTCCACTCTCATCCTGCTGGAGACGCTTTGATTCAGCACTATTCGACTATGGCTCAGGACAGCTGGTTCAGAGAATCCATTTGGGTTTTATGGCCCCGCCTTAAATCTAAGGCTGGATTTTTGAGATTTCAGCTAAACTAGGTTTAGTTAATCTGAAAAGAAATTTGTGCCGTCATTACCAAGTTTGTCTACATACTTTTGACGCAACAGGTTAGTTTTGGTTAAAATGTTGGTCTTTTATGGAATAATATATAAAAAATACCATATCGTCGGAAAATTCAGAGTTTCAGACTACGTTAAACTAAGTTTAAACTTAATCCATATCTCGAAAAGTCGCTCTAAGAGGACAAAGGATCTTTCGAGTTTGGCACCAGTAATAGTGGCCACATTTACTGGTCACTACACCTTCGGGGTCCAAGTTACTGCTCCAGTTACAATGACGTGGAGGTGGAGGAGGAAAGCATTGCACACTTTCTCTCCCTCTGTCCTACTCTGGAGGAGCAGGGCCGTCAGTCTGTGAGCAAAATACGTTTTATAAACATTTCGGAGATATCAGGCGTAGAACTGAAGAACCTTGGTCTCTTTATTAGGAGCAGTGGCTGGTTCGGCTACTGACCCCCCCAGAGCCATGCGTTGACGATCAAAATTCTTTTCTAAATATTTATCCCATCTTCTTACTATCCTTTCCTTCATCTTCCCCTCTCTCATTCACACATCTTCCTTTCCCATGCAGTTAGCACAGAGGGATCAAATTAATTGGACCCAAGTGGGCTGGGCTCTACTTTTCCTCTCACCAGCAACCTTTTAACCTAGTCTTAAGGGAAGACTTGTGCGTAGTGCGGCAGCCGCATAAACCGACCTTGAGCCTTTTCATGCCACTCAAATTGCACGTCCTTTAAATAAAAGTTGTAGAGATCATCTTCTGAGGCGGGTCCTGTTAAAAGAAACAGGTCTTCCCGATTATTGGACATTGTAATGCCCATTTAAGACGGCTGCTATTCCTACAAAAATTTGTGTAGTCTGAATTCGAATGTGAGTAGGAGCCTGTCTTATCCCGATGATAATATTTAAGAAAGAACTCTTTGTGATGTCTGCTGGTAAAATGCACTGCCATCGATGATAAGCATTATCGCAAATATCGCACTTGGATGTATGAATAGCAATGCTTGTAAGTGTATGTGTATGTTTGTGTGTGTTTATGTAACACACATACGTGTGCTTGTTTCATACGCAGTAAGCGTGTGTGTGTGCAAGCACACACTCTTACACATACTTTTCTTTTCATATAAAGCAGAAATAACATAAGGAAGGCGTTTAAATAAAAATTTTTTATCGTTCAAGTTTTTCATACTGCGTTGAACAAACAAATGGCAGTTGAAAGCGGCGCGGCGATGGCAGCAGGCACGCAATATTGCAATGGCTGGCCCGTTGTACGTGTAGTTTTTCCATTCCTTTATCTTGGCACGGCTGCTGTTTTTTTTCGTTTTGCTTCTACATTTTTAAGTATTCAGGCAAGAGAAGAAAAAAGAAGTACTCGTACAGGCAACATTTTATATTTGCTTAGTACTCATGTGTGTGCGTGTGTGTGTGTGTGTTTGTGCACTGTAAGAGAGTAAATTTTGCATTCTGTTTAAGAATTATTGTGGCAGCTTTTAAGAAAACAAAAGACACAAAAAATACAGAATAAATTACACACATAAAAAATAAGTTTCTTGTACGCGATAAGCTGCTGTTTGTTGCTGCTGCTGCTGCTTGCAAAAATAAACATTTTCAAATGTTTCTCTTTTTGTTTGCTTGAGCATTACGAGACAGTCGAGTATTTTGCCGCATGCCTTCAAACAGCCAGTCAGCCAGCCAGCCTGCCTGCCTGCCTGCTCGCTCGATTTTCCTGCCATTTGTGGCAGCGGAGTGTTTTATATACAAAAAGATATAATATCGCTTGAAATATAGGCGAGCATGTCACACACACACACACACACACATCCACACACTGGCAAGCAATTTTCGATAGACCGACAGACATCCAGTCTTTGGTTATAAAAATAAAAGAAGTTAATGTGAAAGCTAAAATGTCGACAATTGTTGGTTGTAGTTGCCGAGTATTTTACCAACCGAAAACAACAAAAACAAGCTGTTTGCCTTTATTTGCAATATTTGTTGTATCAGCAGTTGGATCTTTTGTATTCAAATTCAACTTAAAGAAATCCTTGATGGCGCGTTTGTTTTACAAAAAAAAAAAACATTAAAAATAAAAAATAAAACAATGGCAGAAAAATTAAGACAGCCACCATGTTTTCTTTGTAAACAGGGGAGTAAACGAATTCTTGGAGTTTTTAAATTTTATATAAAACTTAAACTTATACAGGCTGCTCGAGTTTTTTATTATGCTAATATTTATGATTTCCGACAAAAGTTTTTCTCTAATCCAGAACTACGACTATTTCAAAGCATTTCCAATAAAAAAAATCAGCAGAGGAAGATCACAGAACAATCACTCACCGTGTGTCACTCTTAATATTTCAAGTGCTTTTGAACACTTAATTTCATTTTGTAAATAAATATTTTATATACTGCCTTCTTTTGTGAACAGACCTCGTATTTTATGGCACCCTAACGATGCCATGACATACATATAAACTTGCTTCTGTATATTCTGAAACTCACGTGTTTTGCTTGTGGTGCGCCAAATGAATTAGTTTTCTTTTGGATCAATTATTTGCAGATTGTCATGGAACCAAAATATTCAGAGCAGCTTTTATACCCTTCAAAAATTAATTGGTAGCGAAATATCCCTCTAAGATCCCATAAAATATATATTCTTGATCAGTGATGAAATCTAAAGCGGCATGGCCACACATCAAACTGATGCATCAAACTTGTGTATGTGTTGGTAAAATTCAGTTTGAGAGTGAAAATCTAAATTGTTTTGATATTCTTCAAACTCACATCAAACCATACGTGTGAATTTTTTTCACTAACACTATCAAAGAAAGGCAGAGTTTGAAGCGTCAGTTTGATGTGTGGCCATGCCGCATAAGACGATCTAGCGAAGTCCGTCTGTACGTCCCACAGTGGGATTTTTTTGTGCAATAAGTAATTTTTCGACACATAAGATTTAAAAATGTAATGATGCAGTTTTGTAGAAAATTGATTCAGTATGAAGAATCCATAAATTGTATTCCAAAAAAACGTATATTTGTCTTTGAAATAATGAAGTAAAGTAATGAAGTAAATTTTGGTGCAAAATATTGAAAACTGTTTACGCACTTCTATAGTGTTTGTACGTAAGATAATTTTATTGCTTTGATTTAAATAGCGATTTTTTCAAATATATCCATTTCTGCGTATTTAAAAAAAAATTATAAAGTTCGCTCATATGACTTAAAATATATGATAGAATAAAATTTGTTCCATAATGTGCCGTGATTGCAAACTTCTTTGGAAGAAAAAAGGGGTTCCTCGGTCGTGCTAAGTGCTCCCGCTATATTAAAATGAAAGGTAAGACTCCATATTATCAATTAAAAAAAAAGTTTAAATAATTAACAATCTTTTATAAAATCATAAAATTTGTCTCCAAATTTAAGAAAATTTTATAAAATAATTAGTTTTGGTAAATAAACAAAAAGTTATGGGGAAAAAAATTATATGGGTTACATGGGCGGTGAGCCAATTTTAATGAAACTTTATTTTATTCTTAATTGATGTAATAAAAGGCTCCGTGCCAAATTTCAAAAACTTTGGGCCAAAAATAAATTTTGGGTTCTATGGGCGGTGGGTAATAGGCGTGGCCAATTTTGATGAAACTTTTTGTTATTCTTAATTGAGGTAATAGAAGACTCTGTGCCAAATTTCAAAAACTTTTGGGTCAAAAATAAATTTTGATTTCTATGGGCGGTGGGTAGTGGGCGTAGTCAATTTTAATGAAACTTTATATTTTTCTTAATTGAGCTAACCAAAGGCTCAGAGTAAAAATTCAACATTCTACGAGCGCTCCTTACATTTTTTGTCAAACATTGTGTGAACAAATCCCACTGTGCGCCCGTCCGTCTGTGGAAATCACGATTCAGTCCAAACGAAAAGAGCCAAACTCTTGAAATTTGGTACAAATATACCTTGAAGGATAGCACGGGTCAAGTTCGTAAATGGACTGAATCGGGCCACAGAGGAAAAAGTTCCCCTAAGAAGAACTAAACCAACCTCTAAAAAACAACATAATTTTGAAAGTTTTATTTTTAGTAATTTTGTTAAGCAAATTATATATTTTTATGTCAAAGCAGGTACAACACGTTAAACTTGGAGCCATAAAATAAAATAAAAATTATAATTTTTGGACCACGCCCCCTTTAGTGGGCGTTATTTTGTGCAAAAATTATGTAAAAATTTAACAAATTGTTTTACTTAAACCTACATTCTTTAAAAATAAAATGTTTAAGCTTTAATGACGACGCTGAGACGTAACCTGGTACTCCTCTGCCCTACCTGCTGCTCTCCTTTGGCAGCTAAATGACCCTTTAAAAAACAAAATAAATAACTTTATATGTGTGAAGATAAATATGCCGAGTTAAATATGTTTTGACGTAAGCAGTTACCAAGTGAGGTTAAATATGTTATGACGTAACGAGATGGCAATCATAGAATTTTTTTTTTGTATGAAGATCCATATTTATATACAAAATGATTATGGGAGTGTCTTCTATCCCATCCTATCATTTCGTATATACTGGCAATGCATGCCAACTCCTTATTTGGGCACTGGGAGCAAAATCCCTCCAAGATCACACACACTCTCATGGCCATGTAACTTGACCTTTCATGGCCTGTAAATATTTTCACAAAATGCTCAAAAAATTTATTAAATATGGATTTTCATGAAAAGAAAAACTTCACTGTTTGCCATTTCGTTACGTCATAACATATTTAACTTCACAGCTAAATACGTTGTTTCGTAACTGCTTACGTCTAAACATGTTTAATCCGGCATATTTATCTTCACTCACATAATAAATTTTACATTTAATTATCGCAAATATTTATTTTTAGAGTCTTATGGCAAAGGTGAAATGTCTCCCCCCCGGCCCTTGCCAGAGAGACCCCGACAAAATTCAGTTTTAATACTCTCCAAAGGGAATTGGACTCCATAAAGTATATATATTCTTGATCAGTGATGAAGTCTAAGACGGTCTAGCAATGCCCATACGTTCTTCTGTGGAAAATATGAGGTAGTCTATTTTTGGACCCCGCCCCCTTCAGTGGGCGTTGACGTACTATATTATATAAAGGAACTCTGTTCCACCCAGTTAAACATTTTGATTTTACTTACTAAATATTTGGAGGGTATTTAAGATTCGAGCCGGTCGAATATAACGTTTTTACTTGTTTATTATGACTTAAACTTGTATCACTCTATAAAAATAACCCAACATTCTTAAAGTATGTCAAACTACTACTCAATTGAATGAGAAGTCTAAGCCAAGATCGTTAATTGTTGACCCGTGCCATTGCAAGTAAAAGCTTAGAACTTTACAATTTATTAAATACTCTCTCGTGATTAATGGCCAGCTACATGAGCCTAGAAATATTTTTGGAAAACAACGATTACAAAAACGCGAGCTGTTATGAGCGGCCGTAACCCACACACAGACACACACCGAACACCAAGTTGCGCAACTTAATTAATTTGGTTACACTAGTTTCATTTCGTGCTGCTATTAAACAAACAGCATTCACAAAAACCTCAGTTTTTCTAAGCAAATAAAAATGAGTACGACTGAAATCAAAATCCAGGCCCGCACTCCAATTCGTACAATGGAAATCCAACATTAATGTTAAACAGATTTTCATTCTTATTTGATGTAAACTTAAGTTGGCTAAAAAATAATGAGATATTTGGCTGTTTGTAGAATTTTAATACAAAAACTTCATGATTTCAAGTAGCACAGAAGGCAGTAGGAGGGGGGGGGGGGGGGGGAAAAGAAATGGAATAGGGGCGCAAGAAAAAAAAGAACTGTTGCAAATGGCAGGATAAACAGAAAAGGATGCTAAAAACCAAATACGAGTTTGTACGAGTTTCTGGTGAAATGTTTCCTATTACTTTTTTTTGTTGCTTGTAGTTTTGCTATTGTTGCTACAACACTTTGCCTGGCTTTATGTTCAATTCCAGTTTTATTCTCTCTTTCATTTTTTTGTGCAGTTCAGTTGAGCTTGTCGTTGCTTTTATTTGTTGTCTGGTAAAAATTCTGACATTTACATTTTAGTCACGTTTCACTGAAGTCCAATACAAAATGTAATGTTCTTCGTATATAATTTTTTTTTTGTATTTCTTACGTTTGCCAGCTCCAGCAAATGAAGTCTGTGGAAAAATTTTCTATGCGGCATATCGGGGGAAAAACAGCACACAAAACCTATCATCCATTCATGTGTTGACTTTAAATATGCAGCAGGAATAAGAAAAATAAATTTGGAGAGTGAACAGCAAAATATAAAAAAAAATTTATTAAAATGACAATGGACGTGTTCGTTGGCAGGACCTTAAAGGAATTAAATTTTTGTGCACACAAATTTATGGAATTGCAATCGTTTAATAATTTAAACGATAATTTGAGTTTACAGATTGTCACAGATTTCCTCTAGTATTTTTTTTTACTAGAGTTACACATAATCAGCTGGCCTAGAAATATAAACAATGTTGCCATATTGCTGTCAAAGTTTGTTGTAAGATCCTCAACAGCTCATGTTGTGTTTTTTTCTGCAAAAGAGTGCAACATTTTGTGCACTTTTTATGCACAAATGGCACTATTATATAATTTCAAAATAGTGAATTTATTAGAAAATAAACAGCCCATTCCTTACGAATATTACTTCGTGTCTTAAAACTCCGCCTAACTGCAAATTTTAAGAAATAAAATGAAATAATGTTACATGTTTTCCAGAAAAGAAAAAACCATCACTGTTCCGCAGGAGTGTGTTTTTGTATAGTCAATTTTAAACCTACAGATTCTTTGGTCTCCTTTAATTTACAAAAAATAAAATGCTTATTTAGAGGGCAGGGGAGCGTTTACATCAAAAATCTCGTAGAAAAACTAAAGAAATAATTTTAAATTCTATTAATATTTATAGCCTATTAAAAGTAAAGTGTTTTAATGCAGAAAAACTTTATAAATAGTAAAAAAAAGGAAACAACAATTCAGTTTTCTTATTTCAACAGTAGAGCAAAGCAGCTGTTTTCGAAAGCCGCTACACATTTTATGGCGTACAGGATCGTCCTTCAGAGCGGTTAATTCGAAGAACAATAGATTGCTTTCGGACCACATTTACTGTTACTGATCATGTGCATCCCGTGACCCGCCGAACACGGCGCACTGAAAAAGCTGTAGCCTAGAGCTGTGTCGTTCGTGAACGAACGGGTCAATTTGAACGAATCAGTACACTGAACGAAGTGAGCCGGTTACTTTACTGAGCCGTTTTGGCTCAGCAGTACTGATAACAAGTTCAATTCACTTGGGTTCGCTCATTTCACTTTTTTTATTTATTGGCCACGGATTTCTTTAAATATGTATGTCCCGAACTGCACACCATCGAAATAAGAAATCTTAAAAACTTTTTAAACTTTCTCACATTCTATTTTTGTTTATATGCAATTAAATACTTTTATTTTATAAAAATTATCACTTATTAATTTTTTCTTTTGGAGTTGTTTGTTTTGATTATTTTCCTTTTTATTGACCGAATCATATGTTTCTTTGTTTTCATTTCATAAAAAGAGCGAACGAACGAAATGAACGAACGAGTTCTTTCTTAAAGAATGAACGAAAATGACCGGTCACTTGAACGAACGATTTGGCACAGCTCTACTGTAGCCGCTGTACAGGGAAGCATTGAAGATGATCCTATTCGATCAATTCGATTAATATAAAATAAAAACAAAAATAATTTTTCTGTTATCAATTTGTGTAAAAAATATTGTTATTTTAATTATAGTGATTGCTCTGAAGATCCAGAGGACATCGAAATATCGGTTCATAACAAATTTCAATTTCGTTTATAGAAAAGTGACTTAAAACTTGATTAAAAAATGGATGATTAAAAATCTAAAAAGGTCGAAAAATCAGCAATCATATAATAATAAAAGAGTGATTGTTTCCGGCAACATTGTTTGTGGCAAACTCTGTTTGGCAGCTCAGCTGTTTTTGGCAGCTCAGCTGTTTTAGGCAGCTCGGCTGTTTTAGGCAGCTCAGCTGTTTTTGGCAGCTCAGCTGTTTTAGGCAGCTCAGCTGTTTTTGGCAGCTCAGCTGTTTCTGCGTAACATGTTCAGTTTGGTCCATAAAATTAAACATTATATGAGATCTATGGTTAATTAATTTCAATTTCTTTTATAGAAAACTGACCTAAAACTCGATAAAAAAAATAGATTATTAAAAATCTAAAGACATCGAAAAATCAGCAATTAAATATTAATGAAAGTATGCATTTTTCAGCAACATTCTTTGTGGCAACTCTGTTTTTGGCAGCTCAGCTGTTTCTGCGTAACATGTTCAGTTTGGTCCATAAAATTAAACATTATATGAGATCTATTGTTATCGTTAATTATGGTTTGCCAGTTGAGTATGTCAAATTGTCTGCAGTTCATTTAGCATTTTATCGCAGAATTCTCCTCTGGGCTTTTTTTATATGAATCTATTGTGAATTATGGGTGTATGCCGATTACCCAGCAACTCCTAAAGCATTGGAAGCCAATATTCTAGCCACCATTGATGCCAATTTTATTTAGAACAAGTGATTAAAAATTATGCTGATCGAATGCGGCATGCAACTCTGGTCTCCTTGAGTCTCGAGGAGACGGTGTAAGATATACTTCACCCCAAATTGATTTTCTCAGTATATATATAACCTACATCCGACCAAAAATGGAATACATTCTCATGTATGGGCCGATGCTTCAAAGTTTATTTTGATGTTGCTCGACCCCGTACAAGAGAGAGAGAGAGAGAGAAAGAGCGAAGAAGCTCATCGGTGACAGTAGGGTAGCCAACTATATTGACTCGTTGGTTGGTTGGCATACGTGGCTGCCTGTAACTCACAAGTATTCAAGTAGGATCTCTGAGATCCCGTTTTGAAAGACCACTCCACTCGTCAGTGTCAACCTGTCTAGAACCAAGTCCAGATCTCGGATACGGTGATTGATGCTAGGTCCAACCCGTCGCATGGAGGAATCTATTATGGTCACCTAGACCCATACCAGATAGCTCCGAAAGGTCGGATATTATACTGTTGCCTAAGATCTTGTGTCTCGTATGGTGCAATGCCGGGCATTCACAAAGGAAGTGATAAACTGTCTCTTCTTTGCCCTGATCCCGGCAGCTACGACAGAATGCATTATAGGAGAGACTTATCCTATTGACTCACTGGAGCATCGACACAGCGTGGGGTGTGTTTCACTATTCTAACGGTACTACAACGGAATGTGTTCTGGTGAAATAAGGGAGCTTGTGTCCGAAAACCTTTTATTTTTGCGAGCTAGCCGCTCTTCACATAGGGCGCATCCTTTTATGGTTGATTTGCTAGCGAACCGCATCACGCATTACAGAGAGAATTCGTTCTTTGGGCGAACGGTTCGTATGTGTAACAAACTTTCAGCGGAGGTCTTTCCTGCCAATTTTAACTTGGGGAGGTTCAAATCGAACGTCCACAAACACTACTGCCTCTATCCTCCTACGATTAACCACGTTGCGTCTCAGCGTCGTCATTAAAGCTTAAAAATTTTATTTTTAAAGAATGGAGGCTTAAGTAAAAAAATTTGTTTAATTTTTGCACTATTTTGGCATATAATAACGCCCACCAAAGGAGGCGGGGTAAAAAAATTAATTTTTTGGATTTTATAGTGACAGGTTCAATGCCTTGGACTTTCCTTAACATAAAAATAATTCATTTGATTAACAAAATAATAAAAAAAAGTAAAAAATTGTGTTGTTTTTCAGAGGTTGGTTTAGTTTTTCTTAGGGGAACTTTTTTCCCTCTGGCCCGATTCAGCCCATTTCCGAACTTGACCTGTATTATCCTTTAAGATATTTTTATAGCAAATTTCAAGAGTCTGGCCTTTTTCGTTTGGACAGACAGACAGACGGACGGACAGACATGCTCAAATCGTCTTAGATTTCATCACTAATCAAGAATATATATACTTTATGGGCTCTCAGATGGATATAAGTGAATATAAAGGGTGTTTTTTTATGAAGTTTTTTTTTATACGAATCACTCTGTTGTCTGACAGCTGTTTTGACAGTTTAAAGTGACGTCTCTACTCAGTATTGTTTGGCAAATCATCATGAACAGGTTAACTCCAGAACAACGCTTCCAAATCGTGGAATTTTTTTTTCAAAAACAGTGTTCAATTAAAAATGTTTATCCGCTTTTTTACCGCAAAATTCTCTTCAGTGATGAGGCGCATTTTCGGTTGAATGGATATGTCAACAAGCAAAATTGCCGTATTTGGAGCAAAAGATAATCCACACGCCGTTCAAGAATTACCACTGCATCCCGATAAATGTACTGTTTGGTGCGGTCTATGGGCTGGTGGAGTCATCGGTCCTTATTTCTTTAAAAATGAGGAAGGACGACGCGTTACCGTGAATGGAAATCGATACAGAATCATGATCAATGAATTTTTGGTGCCAAAACTTCAAGATATGGATGTAAACGAAATGTGGTTGCAACAGGATGGTGCCACTTGTCATACTGCGGGCGAAACAATGGACTTTTCAACAACAATGGAACATTTCAAGGACAACATTATTTCGAGAAGTGGACCGGTGAATTGGCCTCCGCGTTCGTGTGATTTGACGCCACTCGATTATTTTTTGTGGGGATACCTGAAATCATTGGTTTACGTGGATAAACCAGCGACGATTGACGCTTTGGAAACCAGTATTCAACGTGTCATTGCTGAAATACGCCCTCAAATGCTCGAAAAGGTGTTCGAAAATTGGACCTCGAGAATGACCTGTGTGCAAAATAGTCGTGGTGGCCATATGCCCGAAATTATATTTAAATGTTAAATGACAAGAAATTATCTACCAAATAAAAATTTTTTTTTGGCCATTTCATAATTTGGCATGTGTTTTATTTAAATTTCAAATCAGCAAGCTCTTATAAAAACACCCTTTACCTTCCAATTCTCTTTTTGGAGGGTATAAAAAAATGTGCTGAAAATCATATTTAAAAAAGGCCATAAATTTATGTACCAGATTATACTGAAAAATTTCTTGCCTGCAATATTTCTGTCTTGCGTTATCATTTTAAGTTCTCAGGCATCTCAAAAAATAAAATCCTGTACGTTTTTATTTTATTTTTGCTTTATCCCGAAATTCTTGCCTAACGTCAGAAATAAGTGCAATAAATAATTACATTTCATACTTTTATGTGTTCACACTATGATTTTTTTGCTTGGCAAAAAATCCAGTAGTTTGATTACGAGATTTTTAGATTTTTATGAAAAACTTTGCATTCCTTCGAAAACCTGCCACCAACAGGAGCCAGCAAAGGACCAATGGAAAAAAGGGGGAGAATTTATTTTTATCTAAAAAAAAAATTTTATAAAACAAGATGGCAAAGGAGACAAGGAGTTTGAAAAAAAAAATTTATATATAAAAATGGGTGGATTACATTACAATTCGTTTTTTTCATTACTTTTTTTTTTTTTGCTTTTCAATACTTCAAGCAAAAGTTGTTTGTTGTTGTTCCAAAGATATGATATGAAAAACGTAAAGAAGCTGCTTCTGAAGCTGGCTGCTGTATAGAAATTTCTGAATAAATGAATAAAAAAAATTAAAGCCGCAGTAAAACTGAACCTCAGAAACGAAACAAAAAAAAAGAAAAAATCAAAATCAAGTGGTAACAACAGACAGCAAGTCATACAAACGTACGTTGGGTCGTCAGTCGCCATGTGTGCAGCAGCAGCAATGACCATCATCATTTTCATTTTTTCATTCACATCATTGTCGACATGAGTGGAGCTTCACATGAACATGACCAGAAAAAACTAAACGAAAAATCCATGTAATGAATACGAAAAGGAACGGCGTTCAGTTCATTCCATGACAAAATATGGCCGAGTGTATTCAGCAACAAAAAAAAATTATGCTTGGTACGTGTTGTGGTCAAGGGGCGAAGACTTAAGCTTCATCATCACTATCCCCAACTGCCTCGTCTGCTCCACGAGCAAAACAATGAGAATTATTATTATTTTAGTGATTTTGCTTTTGTTTTTGTTTTTTGTGTGTTGTAGTTTAAATCAAAGAAAGAAAACAGACTAAACAGAAGCATAGCCGCCTGCCTGCCTGCCTGTCCAGAGTATGTGTGTGTGTGTATGAAATGGAAAAGGAGGAGTGATTTTTCCTCTTCTTCAACTTCTTTAGTTCGTATCGAGGTAAAAAGATATATTGAAGTCTACATGAACAAGATCATGAACTTGAGATTTCGCCGAGTTTTTTTTTGTCTATTTTTATTTTGTTCGTTTTCTTTCTTTAAGACTCAACCACAAAATCTCAAATACCACTAACTGACATTGTAGTAAATTATGAGCGAGCCGGTACTGGCCTCTTCTGCAGCCCCCTTTTTAAAAGCTTTTTTACGTTTTTTTCTTTGCTCAGTTTGAAAGATGGCAATGAGAAGATTTCACACGAACGCTTTTAAACACTCAAGTGCACCAGCAACAGCACCAGCCTCAGCAGTTCATTGTTTGTAACCATTTATGAATATGATGATCAGTCTGTCTGTTGTGGTATGAGGCATGCAACCTTAACACTTACACCAAGCACAACAAAAAGCAAAAGGCAAAAGTGAAAAAAAACATGTTTAAAATGTAACTAATGTCGTTTTACCGCAACACTACAACTGGTAGCTTCTAAACATTAATTACATAATTTTCTTTTTGTTTTGCTGCTTTTTACAAGATATTTTTCTTTTTGTTAGTGTTGCCTGTCTTTACGACAGTCAGCGTACCCAGCCAGCAATCGTAAATGTTGATGGTTTTAACACAAAAACCATACACTGCCTGCCTGCCTGCCAGCCAGCTGGGAAGCTTTTAAGAAGAAGAAAAAAAAGTAACCAGTTACAAAGAATTAAGCCACTAAGACATGTGTTGACAGTTTAAAATACCAAAAAGAAAAATGCACCAAGAAAAAAAAACTGCGTAAAAATAAAGTTACGAGGAAACTATTAACAGAATTAAGCCACAAAAAGGTTATTAAAACAGAAAAAGGTTTTTTGTGATATTCTTATTTAAAAAGTTGAAATTTTCAGTAAAGACTACTACTATTACAGAAAATACAAACTTTTTTTATTGAATCGCTAATTTTGGTATTCGAATTTCAAGTTAATTTTTTTATATATAAAATGAAAAAAAATTCTAAAAATTCTTTTAAAATACGTTTAGCATTCGAAAAAATTAATCCAAACATACGAATAAAAATTAATTGATTATAATATATTCGATTAAAAATTAATCGATTATAAAATATTCGATTAAAAATTAATCGATTATAAAATATTCGATTAAATATTAATCGATTATCAAATATTCGATTGAAAATTAATCGATTATAAAATATTCGATTAAAAATTAATCGATTAGAAAATATTTGATTCCTTAATTAAAAATGGTGCAGCCATTTGAAATATTTTTATTTAACTTAGCAAACTGTTTATAAAACAATATGGAAAACGGTTTTTAAGGTCAACCGTTTTCCATATTGTTTTATAAGTGGCCATCCCCGCCACTTCGCGCAAATTTTAATCGCTAAAAATGTTATCATTTTAATTTTGAAACTGCTACAAGTTTCAAATAGATCAGCCGATTCCCACGTGGTAAACGGTGATTGATGTAGTTCTTCGATACCTATAAAAGAATCGAGAACAATAATTGATCACACATATAATTTCCGAGAGTTTTGAAAAATTAATTTTTTTCAAAATTTTCATTGACGATATCTCACGAACGCTTCTAATGATTTTGAGTCGGTTCATAGCGCTCGACCTGGTTTTTGATTGTCAACAGCTGATTAATTTTTTTTTGGAATGGATCGAAAAAGCCGTTTAAAAGTTATTCTAAAAAAACAACCTTTAAAAAAATGTTTTCAGTTTTTTTTGATATTTCCGAAAATGTACCCATTCGAATTCACAGAAAATCTAAATTTGAAGGAACGACTAGTTTTGGTTGGATTCGGTTGAATCGTTCAAAAGTTATAAGGGCACACACACACACATACAGATATAGTGACAGTTTCTCAGGAATAGTCAGTAAAGCTTCGTACGAACTCAAAACGTCGAGATCTGGTTAAAACCAGTAATTCCCCAATTTTATGAATATGTTTGATTTTCTTAGAGGAATGTTAAAAGTTTAATGAAATATTTTAAAAAAATACTCAAGTTCTGTTAGGAAAAGGTTTAAAAAATTTATGTACGGTTTCAATTCATATGTCACTCAATTAATCAAGTTAAATATTTTGTTAATTTTTTTATTAAAACATTCAATAAAAATTTACTGTCTGTCCTACGATGCCATTAAATATTGATCTCTCGTACAGTCACATATAAATATATTCTGAAACTTATTAAAATTAGGTTTATCATATAAAGAAAAAAATTTCAAACATTCGAATAAGAATAATCGATTAAAAGTTATTCGATTATATATTAGCCGAACACTCGAAAATATATATATCGGCACATTAGAAATTTTCTCTCTTTACCTCAGTTAACAAAATGTTTAAATTTGCAAAAAATAATATGTTTCCATATTTCCCATGGAATTTCTGTTGGAAAAGAAAACCCAAGGATATCACTAGATATCGTGATACTCGCACAAACAAAAAGATTGTAAAATTTATTTTAAAAAAAGAGTTTATTATTGGAAAATATTCGAATAAAAATTATTCGAATAAAAATTATTCGAATCAAAATTAATCGATTTAAAATTAATCGATGAAAAATTGTTCGATTAAAAACTTTTCGATTTAAATTATTCGATTAAAAATTATTCGATTGCTGTATGAAATTAAATTAAATACGATTATTTGGAAAATTTTTTACCAGAAAATTTTTTTTTTTTGGAAAATTTTAATCAAAATTAATCGATTTAAATTTAATCGATGAAAAATATACGATTAAAAATTATTCGATTAAAAATTATTCGATTAAAAACTTTTCAATTTAAAATTATTCGATTAAAAACTATTCGATTGCTCTATTAAAAATTATACGATTATTTAGAAAATTTTTTACCATAAAAATTTTTTTTTGGGAAATTTTAATCAAAATTAATCGATCTAAAATAATCGATGAAAAATTATTCGATTAAAAATTATTCGATTAAAAATTTTTCGATTAAAAATTATTCGATTCAAAATTACTCGATTAAAATTTATTCGATTGCTCTATTAAAAACTATACGATTATTTGGAAAATTTTTTACATTAAAACATTTTTTTTGTGGAAAATTTCTTAAGTTGGTAAATCTTTAATTTAGGACAGCGTGAAGAGGAGGATGTTGGTATCGGAAGTTTGATTGCTGCCCATTTACCAGGAATGCGTTAGCTAACTCTTTTGAGGAGCTAAATATTTATAAGTATTTCTCAACGCAATTTGAAAATTTATCGAACATTTCTGGATATGAGCTCTTGATTAGAGGCAGTAACTTTTTTAGACTTTGTGTTAATAAAAATAAGAGTTTGATTCATTGAAGTCATGGAACAAAATATTTTAATTCTTCCAATCATTGAATAACAGTTAAAGATTATTCGAATTAGAAACAAACCATGATTTTGTGTGCGAATAAGTTTTGAGACGGTAGACATCATTAACTTGCTTCTGGTCAGCCTGTTCCAGTGATGAAGGCATGGCACTGATCACAGAACATAAGCGGCAACGACTGACACTAAAGAGTCGTGTAACAGCACCCTCCTTTGTCGAATCTGTAGGAAAAAGATTAGCCGGTGAATTAAAAGGTTCAAATAGCTACAAAAGATTCTCTATCTCCTCCTCTTTCTTCATCTGTCCCACCAATACTATATTCTCTTTTCTAGTTCCGGCGCAATGCGCTGCATATGTGGCAGTCATCCCCAGAGTGCTGGTCCGAGTTAAAAAAAAAAAACTTTGCCATTCTTGTTGGTCCCTACTTTCTTCCTTTGATATACAATTTTGAATTTTAATGTTAGATTTTTTTTTACAAATATCCCTATTGAAATAGTTTTTTCCATCAAAACTATTTGGCTACTTTTAAATAATTTTTTTTTGCGGGAAATATTTAAGATTCTAATACAAAACCATTAAAGCTTTCTTGCTTATGATTTATTTAAACAAAATGATTTTTATTGCCTTTATTGTCTGCCTACGAGAGATGTTAGAAAAACTTTTCAGTGCTAAGGGACTTTTGTAACAAAATAAATAAACATAAATTGTTATTTGAAAATTATATGGTAAAAAGAAGTTTAAAATAACCTATAAAATGCAAGTATGTGCATGTATAAGCATGTCTGTGCAGGTTACTAAGTGGCTATTCTTCCGCAGTTTGACTTGATGAAACTTAAAATTCCTTTTTGTGTGTTGGATGATGATGATGCATCATTATTATAAACAACCCTGAGGCAAAGTTTTGCATGTTCTTAAGACTTCCTTTTCCTCCTTTTCTCATATACATTTCAGTATTTATTTTTTTTTTGTTTAAACTTTTTCAAAAGCACACACAAATAAGTATTATATGACACTGTATCATTATACGGTTGCACTTTTGGGAGTGTGCTGCGGCCAGTGTATGGATCCACCTACCAGCAACCCCTTAAAAAGGATGCAAAACGGAGCTGAACTGAACTAAACAACAGTGGTTAACAATACAACACCCTCATAAATAGCTTTTGGGGTTTTATTTCACTGGTTGATGCTAATGACGATGACGGTGACGGTGACGATGATGTTGCTGGTGATGGAGTTTATTGCTGTGCTTGCTGCTGCTGATTGTTTGACTATTTTAAATGAATGCATCCTTTTTTTGGTCTTTCACACTGACTCACACATGCGAAACTTGCCATATGAGTTTAAGCAGTTGTTCAAAAATAAAAAGCAAAAAAAAAGTGTGCAAATGTGTGTTCCTCCTGCCAAGGTGTTGGCATTTAAAATGATTTTTATAAGCATGCAACACAGCCAAGTTGCTTCTTCTCTTTTTTTTGTTCTGTTTGAAAATAATGAATGAATGTTTTCCTGAAATACCTGGGAGTATTTTCTAAATATGTTGGACAGACCAGCAGACGGACAGCAGCTTTCTATTGCTGTTCTGTTTAAGTTTTGGTTTTTGGTTTCATTTTGCTTCCTTGTTTTTTTTTCTTGCTGTTTAACGCTTCCAGCTATAAAATGGCATAAATTAAACGTTTTTAAGGTACATAATTGTAGCTTTTGCTGGCCAACTTGCATTTAAGCAGAGAGTGAGAGTTGCTTGTTGTTGGCTAAAATGGCACAAAGTTTAAATTTGCGTAACATTTAACAGCTTCTGTTTATTCTTCCGATAATGATTGCTGAGTTCCTAATTAAGGAGTCATTTATTTAAATAACAAAAATTTTGTATTTTGAAAGCTGCAAACAAAAAATAATAAAAAAGAAACCAAATAAATGAATTTAAGGACATTGAGTTCTCTTGTCAATTTAAATGATATTAAGAAGATATTTTTAACCCAAAGAGATTGTGAGAAACACATTCTCTAGAAAAAGACATTGTTTTACGGAGAAACGGGTCTCTTTTTTGGATAATGGTTTATTATTAAGGCAAAACTGGAAAAATAGACCCTTAAAATGGATTTTTTTTCTTATAGCAGAGCCATGAGAACAGTTTTGATAGTGAACAGCGGGCAGAGAGAGAAGGCGTTTTGTTATAAAATAAGGGTTTTAACAGACTATTTCCTATAGAACAGTGTTCTAAGAAACCGTTAGTCTTTAGAAAAAAATTATTAAAAATGTACTACAACTCAGTATTTTAAAAATGCTTTGTTATACGGAATATTTCCCTTAGAGAAAATTTCTCTATAGGTTCGAAAGCACTTATAACGGAATATTTCTCTAAGAGAAAATTTCTCTATAGGTACGAAAGCACTTATACGGAATATTTCTCTTAGAGAAAATTTCTCTATAGGTTCGAAAGCACTTATACGGAATATTTCCCTTAGAGAAAATTTCTCTATAAGTTCGAAAGCACTTATACGGAATATTTCCCTTAGAGAAAATTTCTCTATAGGTTCGAAAGCACTTATACGGAATATTTCCCTTAGAGAGTATTTCTCCATAGGATCAAAAGCACTATCCTAAAAGCAATTTTTTTGTACAATAGTTTTTAACAGCATAAAATTATTAATATAAAGTTTCTTAGTAAAGAAACAGATTTTAGAAGATAATTCTCTTCATAGAACATCATTTTAAAAAGCAGTTTCCCATAGAAAATCATTTTCTGGCAACTTTTGTTTTGTGCCACACCCAGAGGGTCTGGCGCCAATTAATTCTGCGGCCTTCGGACTGACAAGGCTCAGCTCGCCTGAAATTAAAGATTAACTGCCATTTGAAGTGCCCTCTTTGAAAAACATAGCGAACTACCATGTTGAGGGGGAATGTAGGGGCAAGGAAATTACTGAGTGATCGAAGATATAAATTTCTTCTAGCCAGAAAATTTTTGTTATTTGACACGGTGCACAGTGGAATTTTTTGTGCAATAAGTAATTTAGGAGGCAAAGGTGGTTGAACGGGTAGGGCAGGGGAAGATCAGAGAACATCTCATCTTCGTCATAAAAGCTTTAATATTAGAATTTAAAGAAATGTAGGCTTAAATTATACAATTTCTTGAATATTTACACTATTTTTTTATGTATGTTACTTGAACGCCCAATAAAGGGGGCGGGGTCCAAAAATTGATTTTATTTCTTTGACATAAAAATATATAATTTCCTTAACAAAATTACAAAAAAATTGTATTGTTTTTTAGAGGTTGATTTAGTTGTTCTTAGGGGAACTTTTTTCTCTCTGGCCCGCTGTAGCCCATTTTCAAACTAGATCTGTGCTATCCTTCAGACTTTGTTTACACCAAATTTCAAAAAGGTGTGGCTGTTTTCGTTTAGACTGAATCGTAATCTCTACAGACGGACGGTTGGACACGTCTAGATCGTCTTTACTGATCAAGAATATTTATACTTTATGGGGTCTCACGAGGGATATTTCGCTGCGTTATAAACAAAATGACAAAGTGAATATACACTCCAATTCTTTTTTGGAGGGTATAAAAATGGGTGACAAGCTTTTTGATGGCAATTAGGCTGCAGCTAAGAAAATCTCCTTATACAGCGAATAAATACGAAACCTTTCTAATGGCTTTTGTTTGTTATTTTTAGTTAAATTTTTTTGCCAAATTAATTTTATAGACAAGCGGTAAATATGCAAAAAAACAGAAGGCGGCAACCTAATAAAAGAAATATTTTCTAGTTTTTTTTTTTTTGCTAAAGAAAGCCACTCGCAGACTCACAGCGGCCGTAAAGTGGTGGTGATGTGAAATTTAAGACAACGTAATCTGCAACGAATTCAAACCAGCCGAAAAACACCAAAAACGATTAAAGCGTCAGCCAAACTTCGGCAGAGAACACACGGCTGAGTTCGTTTTGAAAGAAAAGCTTCATGAGAAATATTGTATTTGACCTGTAAAAGTTTGCTAACTGACTGACAAGATACAAATCGATACGTGGTCATAAAATTAAAAAGAAATATACAGTCAAGCACAAAAGTTTTCAGACTTATTGGAAATTTTGTACACATTTTGTATGTGAATGAAAACATCTTGCAGCTTTAGTCTCACTTGTTAGTCACTGCAAATGTTCGAGCTTAAAATTTTGCCTCAATTTGTTGATGAATAAAAGTAGAAACCCATCGCTGTTGTTAATGATTATAATCAAGGCATTTACGTTAGTGAGTGATTAAACACTCTGCGGCCGTTCTTGTTGTTGTTGTTGTTTCTAGTAAGTCTTTATATGTTATTTTCGTTGCTCAAAAATCGAAGAAAGGAACAAAGAAACAATATTATACAACAGTCGTTGTTGTTAATTTTTCTTTTTTTTTACTAAAAATGTCAAAATTGACGGATGTCATCAATCAAAATGTTGTACACATTTTTTGGCAAGCAAAATGAAAAAAAAACCTTTAACGTCTGTTAATCACCAGACGTTGATATTAAATGAATATTTATGTCTATAAAATAAAATAAAGAAAGAAAAAAATATATTGACTAAAATCAAGGTTAAATTTAATGTTTCGAACATCAACAATTTATAAAGAGCATCTCAAAAAAGGAAGACTGGGTCTTGGCGAAATTCAGTGCACATTTATAAAACACGCTTTTCGTTAACAAAAAACAAAAAAAATATATCTGTTTGACAAACCAGCACGTTTGATCAAGCATGTGCATGTAAGAGCGTGTGCAATGTGCAACAAAAATACTGTTAAGTGCAGCCATAAAACTTGTCGTTTTACACTTTTGCATCTTTATGTTTTCGTAATTATTTATTGATACGATTTAAATTTGCATATTTGTGCTGCTACTGTTTGCGTTGCACGTCCATTAAATCATTAAATTCGAAAATTGTTAATTTGCATTTGAAGTTGTCTGATGTCAGGTTTCCTTTTTTTTTTATTTTTGTTTGGCGGACTGCTACCGTTCGATTTTCGGTAGCGGTAAAACTCCACATCCACACTTACATAAATACTTAGCAATATTTGTAATACGTGTCAATATCTTAACGTGGGCTAATTGATAATTATTAACAAAGACAGGTGGCTTAACAGCAGCCAATGTCTCAATAATATTATTATAACTATTTAATTATTACTAAAGATTTATGAACAAGTGCAATGTGCATGTGAGCACTTGCATTTAAATAAAATAGAAAACAGTAACAGCCGGCGGGAATTAAACCGACGGCTGCTTGACTGAACCTGCACTTCGAATACGAATCAATAATATTTCTTTTATTAAACGATTTTTTAATTTATCCTTTGCAGGACGTAGTGAACCGCCGGTCGGTGTTGGCGATCCGTGTGCTGGCTGTAACAAACCAATTTTAGATAAATTTTTATTAAATGTTTTAGAACGTGGCTGGCATGCGTCATGTGTGCGCTGCTGCGAATGCCTTCAACCTTTAACGGATAAATGCTTTAGTAGAGAATCAAAATTATATTGCAGGAATGATTTTTTCAGGTGAGTAAGAAAATTTCTTGATTTTACAATTTCTTTTTATTTTATTTGAGTTATATGCAAGACTTTACTGTTTGACAATAAATTTAATGCTAAAATTTGCCAATTTCATTTTACGGGTTTTTTCGATTTTTCGATTTTTCGAACTCTAACTCGAATTTTCTAACTAAGAAAAAATATTTATTTAAAAACTTTATTAAAAATATTATTTTGAGGTTATAAGATTTTTAAAATACTCATGTATATATAAGGTAACATGATAAATGCATATATTTGCATACATATTGAATTTCGAAATTCATTTTGAGGCTTCATTAGTTGTCAATTGATTTGAAAATAGTAGAATTTTATGCTACAATATAAAAATAGTAATTTTAAAGCAAGTTCGAAAATTCGAAGTTAAGTTCGAATTTTCGAACTTAGAGAATATATAATTTTTAAAGGTTAATAACTTCAAAAATTGCATTTTTGCTAATTTCAAGTATGTTTTAGAATATTTCTTTAATTAATTATATATTGTAAGTGTTTTGGAGTGAAGTTTTACGACGAAACCCATCAACACCAGCCTTTGCCTGCTGTTGCATTATTCTTTCTAATGACTTTTTGTTAAAAATCCACTTCAAACATTTCCTTTAGTTTGCCTTGCTGCGTTTTTTCTTAATACATAATTTTGTTACTATTTAAGACATTTTAGGAACTGTATTAGTTTTCGCATTCTCTTTTGTTTTTCTATATATTCCAACAAGTCTTTTAAATTGAAGCAATTAAATTTGAAAACAGAGATTTTAAAACATTTCAACCAAACACTTTTATTGTTTTACATTTTTATTGCGATTCTGATTTTAATGAAGTGACAAGTGTAGTGACAGGCAAGTGTGATTTATTTGCGTATTTAATTTTTTAATTTACATAAAGAAGAAGAAAAAAAATTTAAAAAGAATGAACTGAAAAAATATCACGAGAAAATCAATTAACTTTCTAACAATAAAATAAATACCAGTTTGTCTGTCCTTCAAAGCGACAGCAATAGAAAATTGAGGTAAAATTAGAAGGGATATAATAATAAAAAAAAAATAAAACAAAACTGTGCAGCTGAGATACCTGTAAAGTAAAAGTCATTAAATATAAAAAGCGCCTTTTAGTAATTTAGATTGATGGAGAGCCATAACAATTCCATGTGATGGAATTCTCGATAACGAAGCTGCAAAAAAAAAAAATTATAATAAAAAATAAAAACACAAATAGTTCTGATTGAATCATCATCATTGACTATGATTGCTGTCAGGAAAACACGTATTACTTGTTTTAATGCATGTAGAATTTTTAATTTAATTCCTTTTCATTTTTTTCTCTTTCTTCTTTTTTTTTCTCTACTAGACGCTATGGTACCAAGTGCAGTGGCTGCGGCCAAGGTATTGCTCCCTCCGATCTCGTTCGAAAACCTCGTGATAAGGTGTTTCACCTCAATTGTTTTACATGTTGTATCTGCCATAAACAGCTCAGTACGGGTGAACAACTCTATGTGCTGGACGACAATAAATATATCTGCAAAGATGATTATTTACTCGGCAAAGCACCATCGATATGTGGCCATAATTCCTTAAGTGGTGAGTTCTTATGCTTTATGTTTTCAAATTGCTAAACTAAAAACACAATGCTCTCAAAATCTTGAGCTAATTAGTGTGAAAATAATAGTTAAAATATTTTCAAGTTTGTTTGGCTTTTTTAGTGTGTGTGTGCATGTGTGTGTGTGTGAAAGAAAGAGACTTGCCGTGTGCAGGATAATCAATAGGATTTAAAAGAAGGATTTGTTGCAGGAATAGGGGCATAATTCAAACTAATTTAATTTGAAAATTATTTCCATTTATTCTGTAACTGTTTATCAACGTCACGTCACGTCAACACAATATATAAAATAGGTCACTTATGTACTCTCTTTCTTGACTATTTTTACAAGCCTCTTGCTATTTTCTAGGCATTCGAAAATATTTACAGCCTGTCAGCTGCAGTCAATTGTTGTACAAAATGTGTACGTAAGTGTTTTATTTTTGATATTGTCTTGACGTGACATTGACAATGTGTTACAGAATAAGGGAGCATATTTAAATTATTTCTTGTCGTTAGTATTACTTACAGCTCCTTGTCACTACTTTTATAACTTCATTTTTATAGACAATCTTAGTGTCAGATTTTTCGACACTTTTGCAAAGACACTTAATTAAATAATTTTTCTTAAAATATGATTATACATATTTTTAAAAGTTAGATGGTGTTTTATAAAAAAGTAACAATGTTATATGAGTACTAGTAATGATAAGAACATATATAAAAATAATATTAAAACAGTCTTTTAATTAAAAGTTATTCATGATTTATGTGACAAGTCACATAAAAATGACAATCACAAAAATAAATTTAATTATTTTTTCTTTTTTTTCTGTACTCATATAAATAATCTTAATCAATTGAATTTCTCATAAAAATTTTAAAATTCATATAAAAACCCACAGATCACTAGTGCGAGGGTGCAGTGACCTCTAAAAACATTGTGTCATGCCCTAGTGTTTAAACGACTTCATTAGCGTTTCCTGTAGTTATTTTTATACCCTCCAAAAAAGAATATGGACGGTATATTCACTTTGTCATTCCGTTTGTAACGCAGATAAATATCCATCTCAGACCTCATAAAGTATATATATTCTTGATCAGTGATGAAATCTAAGACGATCTGAGCATATCCGTCCGTCTGTCCGTCTGTTGATTCAGTCCAAACGAAAGAAGCTAGAAATTTGGTACAGATATATCTTGAAGGACATCACAGGCTAAGTTCGTAGATGGGCTAAATCGGTCCCGAGGGAAAATAGTTCTCCTAAGAAGAACTAAACCAACCTAGAAAAAATAACATAATTTTTAAAGTTTTTCGGTTATTTTTTTAAGCAAATGATATATTTTTATGTCAGATACGGTCCAACGCCTTTAACTGGAGGTATAAAATAAAAATAAATTATTTGTGGACCCCGCCCACTTTAGTGGGCGTTATTATAGGCAAAAATAGCATACAAATTTAACAAATTGTTTTACTTAAGCCTACATTCCTTAAAAATAACACTTTTAAGTTTTAATGACGAAGCTGAGACGATACCTGGTACTCCCCTGCCCTACCCCCTCCTCCCCGTTCACCCCCAAAATGACCCTCCCAAAAAATTTTTTTTTTTTAATTTTGTATGTAATCATCCCAAGCATTTGTTTTTAGAGTTTTATGACTGCCTGTTTCGGCTCTACCCCCTCCTCCCCCCCCCCTTTGCCACCTAAATGACCCTAAAAAAACAAATTTTTTTGATTTTGTATATAATCATCCCAAGCATTTATTTTTAGAGTTTATGACTGCCTGTTTCTACCCTACCCCCTCCTTCGCCTCAGCCCCCTAAATGACCCTATATATAAAAAAAATTAATTTTTTATATAATTATCCCAAGCATTTATTTTTAAAGTTTTATGACAAAGGTGAAATGTTTCCCCCACAGCCCTTGCCAGAGCGACGCTCAAAAGAGAATTGCACCTCATAAAGTAAATATATTCTTGATTAGTGATGAAGTCTAAGACGGTCTAGCAATGCCCATACGTTCGTCTATTTTTGAACCCCGCCCCCTTTAGTGGCCGCTGACGTACGATATTATATAAAGCAACTCTGTCTCACCAAGTTAAACATTTTCCCCGGTATTCATAAAATTTAAAATGAGTTTGAAATGTATTTTAATCAAATTTTTCATACAAAATTTTATTAAAACACATTTCAAACACGTTTTATTTTTTCATGAATATGGGGACTTAAATTCAGAGCTCAGATTTACTCGATTTTACTCGCGAGTGAAAAATACTCGCGAAGAAGAGTACTCGAAGATTACGAGTGTTACAAAAAGTTTACTCTCCACTCGTTTGTTTTAGGTGGGAGTACTCGCGAGTACTCCTTTTTAAAAAATTAGAGTGGGAGTAAAAATCTTCGAAATAGAGTGAGAGTTTACTCTTAAGAGTAAAATCGAGTGGAAAAATAGAAACTGTGTGTCTTTGCTGACTTGTGTGTGCGTGTGGTTTTTGTGTACTCTTTCAGTCTTACCATACTTGCTGCTACACACACACACACGCACACATACAAATCAGCAAAAACAAACAGTTTCTATTTTTACACTGTATGAGGAAGACTGAAAGAGTACTCGGCAAGAGTATAATCTGCTCGATTTCGAGCGTATTTTACTCGCACTCGAAACCGAGCGAAGCATATGCGCTCTTATTCGAGTGCCATAGAAAAATCGAGTACACTCGATATTTTTTTTTCACTCGCAGGAGTACTCGCGCTCGAATTCGAGCGAGTTTCACTCTCTACTCGAATTCGAGCGAAGATTTCGGAGCTCTGCGTAAATTTACTTACTAAATATTTGCAGGGTATTTAAGATTCAACCCGGTCGAATAAAACGTTTTTACTCGTTTTTAATAAAAATAATTTATATTAAGGAATTTAATTTAAAAATAAATTTTCTATACACAAAATTAATTATCTTTCCTTTTATATAAAAATATTTTCAATTAACGTGCTTTTGATTTTAGAATTTTCAAATTAAGAAAATATTGTCAAACTGGTTTTCTATAAAAATATCTTAAAATTGATTACTTGGCAGAGAATAACAATTTTTTTTAAAAACTTTTTATATAAAATGTAATGTGACCTTAAAAACAGCTTTAAAAGTAATTTCAATTTCACGCATTAAATAAAAAACAGCCGTAAAGCGTTAATGGCGATATCTTTTCTGGAAAATATGTAACATTTTGTCACTTTTTATTCTAAAAAACCACAATTAGGAGCAATTTTAAAATAAAACACATCTTCATAAGAGACGGTAGGTCAATTTCCAATAAATTCACTATTTTCAAATGCCATAATGTTGCCATTTTCCATTGAAAAGTGCAAAAAATTTAGCATTCTTTTTTAGAAAAGAAATCGACATAAGCTGAGAAAGGTGGAATTTTGTGGCATCGGAAGCCAACACCATAGTGTGTGATAGTGACAACATTTGTCATTTTCGTATATATCGTTGTATGGCAAATTGTAAACTTGTATCTAAATGTCTTGAGAGTGTTCTCATCTTTAAAAAATATATTTAAAAAAAATAGTACATAAATTCTCATTTCTGATGCCACCCACCCTCAATGAACAAAATTTGTGAATGAGGAAAAATTATGAAAATTATGACAGCGGCACTTGTGCTACAATTGAATTCCTTAATATTCCTGCTTTTAGTCTGTTCGGATTTAACATTAAAATCTTCTTAAGATTTTCCCTATTTATAATGATTCGAGTAGGTAAACGGCAGCCAGCATACGAGTACAAGCCGAAATGCTTAAATGTTTTAGTTCAGCAAATATATTTGCTGTGGCAGCAATTTAAATCTAAACAAAAGTGTTGGCATGACGTTGACTCTACTCTGGCTGCGAGTACACGCAAATACAATTATTGTAGGAGTAGCAGCTATTCAAAATGTTGTTCCATGTGTTGTCTTGCCAAATAAGAGTACAACCATTGAAATCCTGTCATGCTTATGTTCTTCTCATCATGTCTATGCATTTGTAATTTTGGATTTATGTTCCGAAAATAACAACACATCATTTTTTTTTTCTTTTAGGGATTTAAACTCGTAATACAAATTTAAATCTCTCTCTCTCTCTCTCTGCTACAGCTTTTCGGCAATCTATTGTTTTAATGTTGAACAACATAAATAGAATAGAGACACCACAGAACGGATTTGATTGTTTAAATTCTGTTACCCAGTGTATAGTGGAACTTATAACTACACAAAGTGTTGGTGCTGGCCAACCTCTATGTGTGTGTGTGTGTGCTTGAACATTTACATGTGTTGTATGCATTTTCTGTCACGATAAATATTAAACAATAACACAACCTTAAATAGCAAAGTGTACAGATGCATTTATTGTTTAGCAGCAGTGCAACAAACAACCATTTGCATCATTAGGCTGGCGCATAAACTTACAGAACGTTAGAAATATGCATGGACATGAAATGTTTTAGTTTAAAAATTATAAAACTGCTACGGTCCAATATTATATTTCTCCTTATTACCTCCGACTTCTTTTATTTACAAAAATAGTAAAAATCTAGAATTTAATAAATAATTTTTTATAAAAAAAATCATTTTTATATCTGCTTTATTCGAACGATTCGAGTCTTAAATACCCTCCAAATATTTAGTAAATGAAAATTCTGTTTTATAGGCGTCACTCCGGGAGGGGCCGTGGGGGAAACATCTCACCTTTGCCTTAAAGCACTAAAATAAGTAAATTTTTGGGGTTATTAAGTGTAAAAAAATTATTTTTTTTTGATAGGGTCATTTAGGGCGGTAGGGCAGAGGAAGATCAGAGAACATCTCAACTTCATCCTAAAGGCCTACAAATTTAATTTTTAAGGAATGTAGTCCTAAATTATACAATTTGTTAAATATTTACACTATTTTGCCATCTAAGGTTACTTTAACGCCCTAAAAGAGGCGGGGTCCAAAACAGAATTTTTATAATTTTCTGGATGCAAGTTTAAGGCATTGAACCTTCTTTGACATAAAAAAATATATCATTTGCTTAGCAAAATCACAAAAAAAACTTTAAAAATTATGTGGTTTTTAGAGGTTGTTTTAGTTTTTCTTAGGGGAACGTTTTCCCCTCTAGTCCGATTCTGCGCATTTACGAACTTGATCTATGCTTTACTTCAAAATTTGTCTATAGCAAATTTCAAGAGTCTGGCTCTTTTAGTTTACACTGAATAGTGATTTCCAAAGACGGACATGGCTACATCGTCTTAGATTTCATTACTGATCGAAAATATATATACTTTATGGGGTCTTAAAGGGATATTTCGCTGGGTTACACACGGCATAACAAATTGAATGTATCCGCCAATTCTCTTTTGGACTTCCATTCCATGTTTTTTTTTATAACAAAATTTTTATTATATTTTATTGCTGCATATTTTGCATTCAATTAAGCTTTTTAGGCTGAAAGCCGTGATAATAAATTCAGAACTACCTGGTAAATTTTAGAAGGATCAAGGGAAAATCAACCTCAATTAAATTAAGATTTATAGGCTAATTGTTCGAAATTTGTTTTAAATCTCAGAGAGACATGATATATAGTCTCTCAATTTAGTTCTCCGACTTACAGTGCAAAGCAGAATAGTGCCGTTTTCGGAGGCCGCTACAGCACCGTCTGCAGTATTTAAGTGCATCTTTTTCGTTTGTTATTATTATTAAGTATTATTAAATGTGTTATCACATTTTTTTTATTTATACAATTTGTATGAAGAAATAGCATACGAGAATTATAACAATATTAACATAAATTAAATGTTGCCGTTTGATAATATATTTCATATTCCATTTTTCGGAGTTGTTTGTATAATTTGTATTAGCAAAAATTAATTTTAGAAGTAAAAAAGAAAGCGAAAGTGTCCCACCGAACGTACTTTTTCAAACCGAATCTGTCAATTTTCCAAAGTTCGGCCGAGGAAAAAATAACATATTTGTAAAATTTTTTAAAATTTGCTTTTGTTTCGTACACAATTAAACGTAAAGAAATTCAAGTGCTGTTTAACATTTTAATGAAAAAAATATAGAAGCACTGTAAAAATATTTGAATTTCTTTTTGTGTCCATATAAATTTCACTAACGCAAAGTGATTTACAAAATTAGGTCCTTAAGCATTTTATGTTGTCTTATTATTTTTCTATACACACATGATAATAAATATGTACTTTAATACAAAAAAAAAAGTACGGTGGTCGAACATCCGAAATTCGGCCGGGCACTATTACTGGCATATCAGCCGACAGAAAAATTTGGCTATTGATGCAATTTCTTGGTAAGTAAATTGAAACCAACTAATATATTCTATTATTCTTAAATCATTTGTGGAAAAAAATTAAAAAACTATTATTTCTGTAAACCGAAGACAACCAATAACTTCAAAACCCGAATGAGGATTTCTTAAAAATCTAATCGCAACAATTTTGATTGTAAACGCTTCTTTAAGTGAATAGAGGGAGTACTGCCAACCTCGTGGAATGTGTTAAAAATATTATCTGCTCATATTCATGGACCAGCCTAATGCATCATGCAGCACGCACACCCATTCAATGACTTTTTGTAATTTATATTTGTATAAATTTCAGTTGTTTACTAGTATTAGAGTGTGTGTGTGTGCGTGTGTGTGTGAGCCTGTATTTGCGTATTTTTGAGCTTATTTGTTTAGCTTTAGTTTATGATAAAATGCTTTTAGTTGGGTCTAAATCGCATTTAAGCAATTTTACTAAATAACACTTGGGGAATATTTATCAACAACAATGAACATGAACAAATTACACTTTTCTAATTATACAAATATGCACAAACACTTTGACGTAGATGCAGATATGTGCACACTCTCTCTCTCTCACACACACACGCACACACACACACACATACTCATAGACATTGTCATATACTAACAGAAAATTATAACTACATGTGCATAGATAAATAGTTAATTATGATGATTTTTGATGAATGATTTTGAGTTTGAAAAAATCTTTTTGCACTTAAAAAAAAGGTGGTTTAAGGGCAACACAAAAAATCGTTTTTTTTATTTATACAAACTACAAGTCCGAGCAACAACTCGTTATGTGTTTAAAAGAAATATTCTTAAGTTTTAAAAGAATAAAAAAATTATCTGGACTTTTTCCTGCATAGTATCAAAGTTAAATTAAAATTAATATCCTTATCACTTACAAAAACAAAAACAAAAAAAAGAAAAAACATATTATCAACATTAAATTACTTGCTGGGTAGCCTTTTTTCAGCATTCAAGGATATGGATATATAGTAAATATTTTAGGTCTCTACCTCTTACGATTTACAAGACACTGGCCTTTGCCATTGCGTTATATTTTTAAAAATCCGTCCATGCAAATTTAAATCAACCACAACAACCAGGCGAATTAAAGTGTAAAAAAAATCATTCGATTAAACAATTTAATCAACAATAAAATTTATATTGATAAATTTGTTAATTGAAGCAAATATTAAAGAAATTCAAAACTGAATAGTTTAATGAAACTCGTAATATATTTTTTTTAATTTGGGTAACTTGAAAAAACCCATTTATATTTTATAAAATACAGCTCAATTTCAATATTAAGTAAATTAGGTGATCCAGCCCTGCAAAACTTATTTCTTTTCGATATCGTCTTTTGGAACATTTACAGCTGCAGAAATGTAAAAATATTGCTATGCTTCCTACAGCAACTCACTAAAAAAATGAATTTTTTTATTAAATTTAAAAGATTCAATCGATAAAAGAATTTAATCAACAATAAAATTCATGTTGATTAATTTTTTAATTAAAAAAAATATTAGAGAAATTTGAAACTCAATATTCTAACAAAATTAGTAATATTTTTTTTAAGTGGGTAACTTTGAAAAAAAACTTTATATATTTTAAAATACAGTTCAATGTCAGTATTAAGTAATTTGGGTGCCCCAACCCTGCAAAACTTGTTTGTTTAATATATCGTTTTTTGCAACGTTTACAGCTGCAGAAATAAATACAGTAAAAATTTTCTGTTTCTTTCTACAGCGACTCACTAAAAAAATCAATGATTTAATTAAATTTAAAAAATTCAATCGATAAAAGAATTTAATCAACAATAAAATTCATGTTGATTAATTTTTTAATTAAAAAAAATATTAGAGAAATTTAAAACTGAATATTCTAACGAAATTCGTAATATTTTTTTTTAAGTGGGTAACTTGAAAAAAACATTTATATTTTATAAAATACAGCTCAATGTCAGTATTAAGTAATTTGGGTGCCCCAACCCTGCAAAACTTATTTCTTTAATATATCGTCTTTTCAAAATATATACTGTAAAAATTTTCTGTTTCTTTCTACAGAGACTCACTAAAAAAATAATTCAGCGCCATGAATTAATGTCTTAATTAACATTTTTAATCGATAAAAGAATTTAATCAACAATGAAATTCATGTTGATTAATTGTTTAATTGAACCAAATACTTTTAAAAGAAGTAGGTTCGCCTACGAGTCTGAGTAAGAAACAATAGGGGTAAGGGCACCTGAGTTTGGGTAAAACAGAAACTGAAGTCAATAGAAAGTTTATACAACCTGGTTTGACTTCGAGGCTTCACCAGTAGTCTAAACTGGTGCCACGGGATCCAGTACTGGCTTAGCAGTTTACTGCGACTGGATATTGGTGAGGTCTCCTTCAGGAGTTCACGTGATGGTTTGTGGTTGACACCAATTGGTGGAAGATTTGTCAGATAAGGAGTGATGAGCGATCTTTATGGTTGGTTCTTCGGTCCGGCTGATAGTAGCAAAATCTATGTATGTGTTGTTGTGAATCAACAAATGAGGTTCTATTGGGATACTTTTTTGTAGCTCATAGCAGGGTGTTTGGGCATGGAACATTACCCTATTATGTTCTAGAAACTGATACCTGGGTGACTCAAGTGGGTCGCTTAGATGTGGCCCTGAGGTGCACGGGGGTGGAGGTGAACACTAAATTTCACACTTTGTTGAGAACATCGTCGGATGAGAGAGGTCCTTTGGACAGGTGCTGACGTAAAACTTTATCATAGTTGAACCAAATACTGAAGGAGGTCAAAATAAATTTTCTTTGAATTTTCACATTGAAATTTTTTTTTTCAATGAACACAATAAATTTTCTTTCTTTATAAAAAAATAACTGCAAAACAAGTTGCAAACGAATTAAAAGGTACAACGTAAATATTCTTGGTCTCTGCCGATTCTGAAGACCGAGACTTGTGATAAATATTATTGCGATATTACATGGTTAAAGTAAAATTTTTTGTGGAGAACCACAAATTAAAAATAATCCAAAAAAATTTATTCAAACAAATTTCAATTAACAACAACAATCATTTGAATTACTACGTTAATTAAAAAATTCATCTGGAGTAACTTCTTAATGAGGCAAGAAATTATCACCCAGATTATATATGAATTACTGCGCGAAGTGGGCAGACATTCAGTCATATAGAAGAATTAAAAGACCATAAATCAAAATCTTTTAAAAATTTATGCAACTAAATTTTTTTTCAATTCAATTAAACACGATTGGGATTGTTATTGATAAGAAACTGTATCGGAATTTTAAATTAGTGATTTCTAAATTTCTCAATTACACTTCCACTTAAGCTCTTTTTTTCTCCGTGTAACATGTGTGTGATTTAAAAATTATCTTTGAAAATAATGCAGAAAATAGACGACTGACTGCTCTGTCGTCGTCATGCTTTGGCTATAATTATGCATATTTTATCATTTAGCCATCAAAATGCGATAATCATCACGACTAAAACTGCAACAACAACAAGAATTATAATAGCAATAATAATTCCAGCAAAATCTCCATGATTAATTATTAATTATGGTCAAATATCAATGCAAAATTTATTTATAAATAGAAGATATGAAAAAAAAAATGAGAAGAATTATTTATGCGATATAAAATATTTTGCTATCAGATTTAAAACACAATGCAGCAATAAATAAATTTGCGATTTTAAGGCATTAAACGATAAATTAAAAATGAAACGGAAAACTTTTAGGGATCGCAACTGAATCACACTGGCAGTGCCTAACACTCCTTCCCCTAAAAAAGTATCAATTTATTTTAGACGCACAGTTTTATTTCTTTCATATCAATTTTCTAAAAATGACATAATAAGTTTCGTTTATCTCAAGTTTCCTTTATCTCAGGTAACGGATAAAATAGGGGTTAACGACATCGTCGGCATATGGTCTCAGTAACCCCGCCGGCATCAGTGCACCGATATTTTGCAAATTTACTTTGCAAAGTATTTTTATAACCTCCAAAAGAGAATTCATTCACTTGTGTAACGCAGCACAATATCCCGCTAAGACCCCATAGAATATATATATTCCTGATCAATGATAAAATCTAAGACGATCTACCAATGTCCGTCCGCCCGTCTTTGGAAATCACGATTCAGTACAAAGGAAACGAGCCAGATCCCTGAAATTTGGTATAAATAAATTTTGAAGGCCAGCACAGGTCAAGTTCGTAAATGAGCTGAATCGGGCCAGAGGGAAAAAAGTTCCCTAGAAGAAGAACTAAACCAACCTCTAAAAAACAACATAATTCTTAGAGGTTTTTGTGTAATTTTGTTAAGCAAATGCTATATTTTTATGTCAAAGAAACTCCAACGCGTTAAACTTGGAGCCATAAAATAAAATAAAAAATTTTGGACCCCGTCCCCTTTAGTAGGCGTTATTTTATGCAAAAATAGAGTAAAAACTTAACAAATTGTTTTCCTTAAGCCTCCATTCCTTAAAAATAACATTTTTAAGCTTTAATGACGAAGCTGAGACGTAACCACCTCCTCTCCTTTGCCTCCTAAATGACCCTTTCAAAAAAAAAAAATAAAATTAAAAATAAATTTATGTGCTTGAAGATAAATATGCCGAGTTAATTATATTTTGACGTAAGCAGTTACGAAGTGACGTTAAATATGTTATGACGTAACGAAATGGCAATCAGTGAAATTTTTTTTGTATGAAAATTTATATACAAAATGATTATGGCAGTGTCTTCTATCCCATACATCATTTTGTATACACTGGCAATGCAAGCCAACTCCTTATTTGGCCACTTGGGACAAAATCCCTCCAAGATCACACACACTCTCATGGTCTGTAAATTGATTTTAGGGACTGTAAATATTATGAATTTCTATTAGTCGAACTTTTTCTTATGTAAATTGTTAATTTTTTATCGGGCTTAAGTTCGAATCTTGCATGACTGCAAATTATTTTTTGTTATTTTTTATTATTAATAAATGAATTTGTTTAAATTCTATTTATTGTTTTATATTAAGATTGGAATATTAAGAATATTTTTAATAATCATCAAACCAGCAGAACGGATCAGTACTGATTTCGAGGCCGCTACGCCATCTCATCAGCGTTCTTTGTTCAATTTTTCCCACTTTTTTGCAAGTGGTGCTAGTTAGTAGGAATATCAACTATTTAACCAATATTTTAACGAAAATTGAATATGAGAAGTTATCACATTCATATTATTAAGTTATTACATTTTGGTTAGTACGAAATTCCCCAACCCTGACGATTAATATTCCATGATTAATGAGATGGCGTAGCGGCCTCGAAATCAGTACTGATCCGTTCTGCTGGTTTGATGATTATTAAAAATATTCTTAATATTCCAATCTTAATATAAAACAATAAATAGAATTTAAACAAATTTATTTATTAATAATAAAAAATAACAAAAAATAATTTGCAGTCATGCAAGATTCGAACTTAAGCCCGATAAAAAAAAAAAAAAAAATTGACTGTAAATATTTTCACAAAATACTCAAAAAATTTATTAAATATGGGTTTCAAGAAAAAAAAACTTCACTGTTTGCATTTCGTTACGTCATAACATATTTAACTTCACAGCTAGATACGTTGTTTCGTAACTGCTTACGTCAAAACATGTTTAAACTTGTAAATTTGCTAAGCAAATGATATATTTTTTTATGTCAAAGAAGGTCCAAAGCATTGAAGTTGCAGTCATAAAATCAGAAAAATCATGATTTTGAACCACGCCCCTTTCAGTGGGCGTTGAAGTAACATATTACATGGAACATAGGGTAAATATTTAAAAAATAATATTCCTTAAGCCTACAATCCTTAAAAATTAAATCTTATGACGAAGCTGAGATGCTCTGATCTTCCTGTATCCTATCCTCCCTCCCCCCACCCCATTGGCCACCCAAATGAATATATAAAAAAAAAAATTTTTTATACTTAATTTGGCTAAAAATTTATTTTTTAATCTTTTACGACAATGGTGAGATGTCTCTCCCAGCAGCTCTTCCCGGAGTCAACATGGAGTTTTAAAATTGGTCACAGAAATATCTTAAAGGAACTGTGAATCAGCAGGTTAAACATTTTTAATTTATATCCGTCCCTTTTTGTACGCGTTGATGGAAAATATCAATTGCAAAAATAACTTAAATTGCTTTTATGCTAATGGGAAGGTGTCTCAGTCATGCTGCTCCTATTTGGAGGGTATTTAAGATTCAACCCGGTCGAATATAATGCTCTTACGTTCGGAGATCCCTCACTTCTTTCCGTGTAAAATATAAATAACCAAATTATCGCCTGCACTTCGCCATGACTTGGACCCTGAACACATGAAATTAGGAGAAGTGAATTTGTGTCCACTACCTTAAGGCAGTTGCCATGTCAGTATCTATTATTTTGGTCGTTGATGACTTGGATGTTTGGGGCAGTTTTTTTTCTTAATACTGAAGTGGCAACAGTGAAGTATGTTTTCCGTTTTGTTCAGACTTTTAAATGTGTTTGGGTTTTTATATGTTTTTCTTTAAAACTTTTGTTATCAAAATTTACATAGATGTTCATACACACATACACACTTGTGTTTGCATGCTTGTAAGACTGCTTGTATGAGTGTATGCGTGAGTGTGTGTGTGTGTGTGTGAGGGAATGTTTTTGTATGATGTCTTATAGTTGAAAGCATTTACCTTAAATGCAAACTAAACTAGCAAATATTTGATTTCTTGGCCTAACACACACACACACACACACACTCATCCAGATACACACACATGTACATACTCCCTTACACATCCACCGATATGCTGTACTATTATGACCACTTTAGCCTTATTATTGGCATTCATAGAGGAAAACTCTGTCTGTCTGTCTGTCTTTGTGGTTTTTAAGTTTCATACTTTTGTTTTGGTCTATTTTCTTGTTTATTTTCCATACAAAATGTCGGCTGCAAGATTTTCTCTAAAAAAGAAACACATTAAGAGCAGCAATAAAGGCACACACACACACACGTGATACACTTTCTTCTCAATTTGTGTACATCTAAACATTAGACGGGTCCTCAACAGCAAAGTTTTTATAAAAATAATCCTACTCCGGTACAACTTGGGATAATTTTTCTTAATTTTTTTTCAATTGCTTCAATCATATTGAAACAATAATTTCATCAAGTTTTCTTTCTAATAAAGCCCGTTTTATTGATATTAAAAATATATTTCCCTGTTTTATTATGATTTAAACTTGTGTCAGTCTATAAAAACACCCTATACTATACCCTTTTATTTATTAAATATGAAACAAGAATATGTTGTCTTCAATTAAGACTGTTCAGCAAGAAACGAAAGAAATGCGAACTCAATTTAATTATCCTATTTACACGACACGACAGAATAGCGCCAACTTCGGAAGTCGCTAGAGTCCCATCTTCAGTACTCATGTGTATTTTTAAACTCTTCCACTAAAATGGTGCAAAAGTGTATAGAGGTTTAGCATTCCGTGTGCAATTTCTACAAAATGAATATGCGAGGCCATAAAATATATTTTGAGTCCTTTTGACTAGGCAAGTCGAATAAGTGTTGTTCCTGTTTCTGTACTGAATTCGGTTTTTCGAAGACTCCAGAAAAGCCAGAGATTTCGGTTTGGGATTGAGGCATTGGAAATAGTCCAAAATAGATTGATATTGAAAATTAGCAAATTCCAAAATAAGGTTCCAGAGCTGGGAAATTTAAAATTATTCTTGCCCTATAAAATTAACCAACTAAAACCGATTTTTGGTTGTTGTTAATTAAACCTAGATCTCGAGTTTAGAAACATTAAAATTGGCAATAAAAATCAAAAAGACTTATTCCAGGGTTGGACAACTAAAAATTTTTTTCTAACAAATTGTTTATCTTTTTCAAAATTTTTGATATTTTTGAAAGAAGAAATTTATTGGTGATGAAAATTAGCAAATTCTAAAATAAGGTTCCAGAGCTGGGAAATTTAAAATTGTTCTTGCCCTATAAAAGTAACCAACTAAAACCAATTTGTGTTTTTTTTTAATTAAACCTAGATTTCGAGTTTAGAAACATTAAAATTGGCAATAAAAATCAAAAAGACTTATTCCAGGGTTGGACAACTCAAAATTTTTTTCTAACAAATTGTTTATCTTTTTCAAAATTATTGATATTTATGAAAGAAGAAATTTATGGGTGACGAAAATTAGCAAATTCTAAAATACGGTTGCAGAGCTGGGAAATTTAAACTTATTTTTGCCATGGTAAAAAAGCAACCAACTAAAACCAATTTTTGTTTTTTTTTTTTAATTAAACCTATTTTCTACTTTAGGAATATTGAAATTGGCAATAAAAATCAAAAGGACTATTTCAGGGTTGGACAACTAAAAATGTTGTTCAAACAAATTGTTTACTTTTTTATAAGTATTTTTGAGAGCAGAAATTCATTGGTATTTAGAAATTAGATGTGCAAAAAGAAAGCTCCAGGGCTGGAACATTTTAATTTTCTAACTAATTAAATAAAACTTTTTTTTTCTTTGGTACTCAAAGATATTTTATATTTCAGAAGCAAATTGTAAATCTGGAATACCAAAAAGATGGTGTCAAGGCTGGAATGAATGTTTTTACATACCCCAGATATACTTCGTTGAAGGGTGTATAAGATTCGGCATAACCGAATATAAAACTTTAATTTGTTTTAGCTTGCCTTTATCGACAATACATTATGGCATTTTGCGACAGGGAATTTGTGCTTCCATTTGAGAAATTTGCAGTTTGCAAAGAAACGACATGCAGGGAAATATAAGGAAATGACAAACGTTGTCACTAGCACACACTATTGCCCGAGACAACAAAATGCCCTAATGTGTTCTCGGTTTAATTTCCTAAACTTTTTAAAAGACAAAGTGTCTTTTAAAAATACACTCTATTATTCGCAGCAAGACAGAAAGTTTTCCAGAGGACTTTGAAAAATTTCTACTTTTAATGTCTACTTTTAGTGTGCACTTGTTTAAATAAGTACACTTCAATATGTATTTATATTTCAGTCTTTGTTTTTATTTTTTTTTTGTCTAAAATGTAAAACTTGTACATCCTTTGAATTTACTAAAATTACTAAAACAAAAAGTTTTTAGTTTATTACCTTAATAGCCGGAATGCACTATTAAAATGGTATGTTTGTGTAAATGAGTGCTCATGCACAAGTACAAACAAAATTATTTACACAGATTATACAAATACAAATACAAATTTAAGAGCTGGAAAAGTGTGTAGTATCTAGAGCAGGAAAAACTGTAGAGGGAAATTTAAAGTGGCTTCAAATGAAAAAAAAAATTAAATTACGGCATATGAGTGTATACATTTACATATACACATACACTACCGATTACATATTAATAATATACCTGCAGGAGGACAAGCGTAAATTGTCTTTAAGCTACTGGTACGATTACTAGTATAGCAAGCACTAGTTCAAAAGGTGATTGAACATATACAGAAAAGTACTAGTACTTCAAGTAGTTCATTTGTAGATTGATTTGACTTGTACAATTTCATATTACTTTTTGATCATGTTTTAAAACGAATTGATAATTCGCATTTTCATTTATTTTATTTTTAATTGTTACAATTTTTAAACAAATTCAAATTTGAACAATAGAATAATATTAGAAGACTTTGCCATCTGCATATAAGTTTATTTATTCGACAATTTATGTAAGTAAGCCGCTGTTTTCTTGTGTGTTAAAAAAGTGACATTTTAAAAAATAAATAAAAGTAAAAGCTAATTTTAAAATTTTTTAAACGTGTTTTTATCGTTAATATTTATGTTCATATGCAAAATCAGCGATCTTTTTTAAAATAATAAAAACTGATATAGTATGTATTGTATGTTCATTAGTGTTTGGTATATGGTGGAGTACCAAACGCAACTCAAGTTGTACAAGGTGCTAGTGGATTGAGTGTGCCCTGAAGGAACTGTCCATTTCCTCTTATAAACTAAGAATTGATGAACCAAAAACTACTTGTGAAGACAAAGACTTAACAAATTTCATTGTGTGTAAAAAAACCAATGAATTTAGGGATTTTTTTTATATATAAACCAGTTCTTAATGCAGAACTAATTGTACTAGTATCCGACTAGAAGAAATTATACTAGTACTCATCTAGTACTAATGGTACTAGTAATTTTCCAAACACACTCATTGTTAATTTGAGCATTAACATGGTATAGGAACATTCACAGTTGAGAACTAATACTGGTGATTTTCGTACTAGTACAATACGAATTTGACACTAGTTCGATCTCCTCCAGGGATGATATGAGCATCAATTTAATGTTATAATATGCAATTTATCACAGATATATAAGTTTTAAAATATTATTAAAGAGTATCAAAAGGATCAAATATTTACGATCTATTACTTAAGCCAAATCTAATCAAGCGGCAACATGGCTATTAAATAAAAATTGGTTACCATCAGTTTGATACACTTCTCGTATGCTATTTTCTAATAAAATTTGTCTAAATAAAACCTGTTATCATATTTCCCTAAGAAACCTAATAAGTGGTGGCAAACAAAATACGAAGTGTGCCAAAAGGAGTCAAGCCGATGACTCCTCCGGAGTAAACAGCGCACCATGCAGTCACTTTGACCGAGTGTAATGGCTCCTCGTGCATCACTCGTGGGTTTTCGGTGCCCCAGAAGCGATAGTTTTGCTTGTTCACGTAACCGCTGAGGTGGGGAAATGAGCCTCATCGCTGGGTTTGATTTTGGTCGAAAAATCGTTCACTTCGTCCTCGAAATGGAGGATGGGGAGTGTTTCGCTCCATGGCTTGTTCACTTAAATTCTACTTCTGTCTACTTCACAAATGTCAAAACAGATTTGACATTGGCCGCCAGGTGCAAAAATAAAAGCATCTTCCAATAGGGTTATTTATTTTGGCACACCTTGTATATACGAGTACTGATGTTGATAGTGTAGCGGTTTTCGAAAACAGCTATTCTGCTCTTCGGTATAAATTGATTAATTAAAAACTGATACTGACCTATCCTTTGTGCCCTGAAATATTTATCATGGCGTTCTGAATTTAAAAGAATTTTCGAACAATTCGCCTATCAATATTAATTATATAAAAAACTAAAAGATTTAACATTCTATAATTTAAAAAATTTTGTTATTGTTAATCAATTTTATTTTTGTATTCTGATATTTTTAAGCTTAAGGTCTCTTTATTTTAGTTTAATTTTTAATTTCAATATTTCGTCACTACTTTGTGTGACTTCTTCAGGAAATTAATTATTTTGTTTTAATAAATTGTTATCCTGAAGAAGATATATGAGGATATTGAAAAATAAATAAATAATAGTTTTTTAAAGTTATTATTTTATAAAAAAAGGCCTCAAGCTCTATACTTAAATGCCTAAAATAATTATTTTGCATATATAAGCCTAAATAGAAGCATATACGCGGTTATTTATTTATTTTTTTTTTTTTGACTCGGGCCAGCGCACAGTGGAGCGAATGGTAGAGAAAGTGGCTGCTGATAGCTAAAGCTTCTTTGTTATTTATGTTCAAGTAATCAGCAGCCGATGGCTCTGGAAAAAGCGAAAGAGATACATGGAATGTTGGGAATATTAATTGTCAGGGTTGGGGAATTTCGTACTAACCAAAAAGGTAATAACTTGAAAATATGAATGTGGGAACTTCTCATATTCAATTTTCGTTAAAAAACATTGGTTAAATAGTTTATATTCCACAAAACCAGCACCGCTTGCAAAAGTGGAAAAATTGAACAAAGATGAGATGGCGTACCGGCCTCGAAATCCGTACTGATCCTTTCCGCTGGCTTAATGACTATTGAAAATATTCTTAATATTCCAATCTTAATATATAAAAAAAAAATAATAAATAGAATTTGAACAAATTCATTTATTAATAAAATAATAAAAAAAATCATTTGCAGTCATGCAGATTCGAACTTAAGCCCGTTGAAAAAATTAACAATTTACATAAATAAAAGTTCGACTAATACAAATTCATGCATAAATTAATAAATATGTATATTTAAAAAAAAATTTTGAAAAAAAAATTCTTAACCTTTTATGGGCTGTTTTGTATTTTGGAGAAAATGTTCTTATTTGAGTATTTTCGCTGTAACTTTGGAATGAAGTTGATAATTTTAAGCGTTCTAATTTTGATATTGTCTTGGCGTGATGCTGACAAACAGTTACAGAATAAGGGGGATTGTATATAAATTTATGCAATGTTTTTTTAAAGAATATTGTTTTTAACAGAATGTATTTTTTGTTGTTGCTTTCTTTAGGTTTTCATATAAAATTGAACTAAAAGACAACATTCTCTTAAAAACAATCCCCCTTATTCTATAACTATGTGTCGACGTCAACGTCAAGACAATATCAAAAATAGGACAATTATTTATACTCTTCCTTCGCCAATTGTGCACTTTTAACAGCCTCAAAATTCAATTGTCCACCACAACGAATATACGATTTTTGATATTGTCTTGACGTTGACGTCGACGTCGACAAATAGTTACAGAATAAGGAAGAATATTAATTTCAAAATTAATATTATAAATTAATAATTTGTAAGAATACTTTTATTTATAATTGATATTCTGAAGAAGATATCCAGAGGAAGTCGAAATATTGGCAATAAAAAGTTTATAGTAATTTTTGATAAAAAAAAATGATAGAAAATATGATATTGTTTTCTTTTCTAAAAAAGAGTGCTAAATTTTTTGCACTTTTCAATGGAAAATGGTAACATTTTGGCATTTGAAAATAGTGAATTTATTGGAAATGGGTCTACCATCTCTTATGAAGATGCATTTTGTTGTAAAATTGCTCCTAATTGTGACTTTTTAGAATAAAAAGTTACAAAATGTTACATATTTTTCAGAAAAGAAATCGCCATAAAGCTCTTAAAATTAGAAATCAACTAGTTCAAGAAAATTTATATGTTTTGTTAATAAATTATAACTTTGTAACAAAGAAATATTTAGAAAAATTTAAATTTTTCTTAACACTTATTAACAAAAAAATATATAAATTATTAAGAAATCATATACTATACCAGCATAAAGTAAAATTATGTACCTGCATTTATAAGTCCCCTTTGAAGTTATAAAATGGTTTAAACAAAACTTCCTTTAGTTCTACTCCTTCATTTTAGTTTTACGTTTAGCAACTAAAAACCGAGCTTAACACCTTAATTATTTATTTTCCAATTTTTATATTAAACTTTTTCCTTCCTTCCTTCCCCTTTAGTATTCTAGGGATACAAAATTAAGTCTTTAATAAAAATCAAAACTTTGCTACAAATTATATTTTATGTACTATTTATAGATGTTAAGGGTGTCTTTAAAGCAGCCTTTAATAGCTTTAATAAAGCTAAAATACAATTAAGTGCACAAAAATTGCCTTAACTTTAAGTCTATTAAAGTTTAAATTACGAGCAGACAACGATGATGGGATGCTGCTCTCCCAAAATGTGATTTTATTACAGTCATGGTGCTGCCAAAACGCATGCCCCATTTTATAGAAAGGAGTTTGCGCCTTAAAGCATACTATAGGAGACACCATTTTTTCTATGCTCTTGAAAGTATGCTGGCGTTGTTTTTGTTGTTTTTTTAATAAAGTGTGTTTGGTGGTATACACAAAATGGCTGTCCTTTTTAAATACATTACAAATTTTTTGTTTTTCGTACAATAATTTTTTTTTCTTATTTTAAGGGGGGGATTTAGAGGGCGTAGTGTGTGTTTATTGCTTTTAGTATTTCGTTTTTTTCTCTGCTCTCAGTTGGATTTCTTGGATTTTTTTTTTGTTCATGTTCTATACAAAATTTTCTCTTTAATTTGGCCGTTGTATAAGTGAGGGTAGTCTTTTTCTAAGGAGTGTTATTTTCTTTTTATTAAAAAAAATCCCTATTTAGAAGCCTGCAGAGATGGCAGGTTGACTGAAAAACGTTTTTGATATAAAAAAAATTTTTTAAATAATTTTTGGACCACTTTGGACAACTTAGAATTTTAGGTTAGTTTTTATTGAAAAAAAGGTGTTTTTCAATATTTTGATGCACTAGAAGGTGCTAAGTCAGACCTCAGATCGTGTTAGTTTCAGTCAGACCAGCCAAAAGTTTTTGGGGATTTTAAATATCAAAAAGTAATTAATTTTTAAATGGGAATATATAAAATTTGAATTAAAAACAAACAAAAAACCAAAAATTTTAAATAAATTAAATAAAAGAAAATATATAAAAAGTCTTAAAGAAACGCAGGGTTTCAAATTTTTATTTATCAATATTCTCAGCTACAAAAATAAATAAAAAAAGAATTTTAAAAATATTAAAAAAAATTAAATAAATAAAAAGTCTTAAAGAAACACAGGGTTTCAAATTTTTATTTATTAATATTCTCAGCTTAAGAAAAACAAAAAAAGAATTTTAAAAATATTAAAAAAAAGAAAATAAATAAAAAGTCTTAAAGAAATTTAGGATTTTAAATTTTTATTTATCAATATTCTTAGCTCAAAATTCTAACGCAAGAGCAAACATGATATAAGAAATTTTTTTAGGAGTTCCCCACAATTCCCAAAAAAATTAACAAAAATCCCAAAATTGGGATTTTAGAATTTTTCACGCATGTGGCTTATTTTTTAAATTTTGTTTAGGAGATTCCCACAATTCCCAAAAAAAAATTAAAAAAATCCCAAAATTGGGATTTTAGAATTTTTCACGTATTTGGCTTATTTTATAAATTTTGTTTAGGAGATTCCCATAATTCCCAAAAAAATGTTTAAAAATCCCAAAATTGGGATTTTAGAATTTTTCCCGTATTTGGCTTATTTGTTAAATTTTGTTTAGGAGATTCCCACAATTCCCAAAACAATTTGTTAAAAATCCCAAAATTGGGATTTTAGAATTTTTCCCGTATTTGGCTTATTTTTTGCCACAAACTAATAATTTTGAATAGCATTTCATGCCCTAAAAACTTTTTTTGTTTGTTGCAAACATTCAAAACGGTAACTCTGGCCTTATTAAATTGGTACCTTTTACAGCACCGCAAAAAAAATACTTTTGTGCTGGTACTAATTTCTCAAAGGAATGGGGAAGTAAAGAAAATGATCCAAATGTGCCTGCCCGATGTAAAGGCTTGTGTGGGGTCCAAAATGGGAGAGTTTGCACATTGAAACTGAGCAAACAAGTACACACTTAAGCCATTAACACAAACTTACCAACATACAAAGTCTCTAGTATACAATGAGTATGTAGGTGTGCGTGTTTTAAAAATTTACACATGCATACATACATACTTACATACACATGTGTGAATGTATAGCCAGCCATAAGCCTGTATGTACAGAAAATATTTAATATTAAGTAAAAAAATTTCAAGTCAACTTTTTCCCCGAGTGCATGTTAGTGCATGCTATGTATGCATGTATATGTGTTTATGAGAAATTGTACATGCACACATACACGTACTTATATTTACAATTAACATAATTAGTCGAGAAGGTGTTCAGTTTCTATATATATGTATTACATACGATATATATTTTTTTCTTTTTTTTTTTGTTGCTGCTATTTTTGTTGTTGCTGTTTTATATGCGGTACTGCTATTATATGGACTCCATAAGGTCATTAATGTTTTGATTTTAATTGCGTTAATTACATGGTACGGACTATTTGTAAAAAAAATATACAGAATTGCCTTTATCAAAAATGACAATAGATTTTATTAAAGAAAATAGTTACAAATAATCAGATACAACCAGCAATTGTTTAACAATTTGAAATGAGTAGCAAAAAAAAAAATTTAAACAAAACAGAAATCAATCAATTGCTGGCGTTTAAAGAAGATCTCGAAAACGTGTGAAAAATATGAATTATTGATGGACAACATACATTTAAAACTAAAAAAAAAAAACAAGAAAAAAATATATACAGAAAAGTGGAAAATCAATATCGTTTGCCGCCAACGGAAATTTATTACAGTTTATTTTTACTGATGTTTTGTGTAACGGCGAAAACGAGCAAAAAGCCGACGGCTATAAATAACTGGGAAAATCCCCGTGCTTTACAGAGCTGGCCAATACCTGTTTAGGGGTTTAGTCAAAGTGCGAAATATGCGTGTGTGTGTATTCAAGTGTGTATGTGTTTCCAGAGAGAGAGTGTAGATTATTCTTGATAATTTTCTTTTTTTAAGGATATTTTAATTTAAATTTGAATACAAAAACAAAAAGACAAATAAATAATATTGTTGCGGAAATTTGCCATAATTCATGCAGTTTGCCAAAGAGAACGAGAGATTTTGTTGAAATATATTTGAAGTTAAATTGAAATTAGCAGAGAGACACCGGGAGGGAAATGGCACGTTTCTGCACAATAATATATTACAAAAAAAAAACTCATGTGTTTGGTACTGAATTTTAAAAAGTTTGAATTTATATTTTATTTAGTAAAACTTTTAAGGCTGCAGCGTAACAGATTCAAGTGATACATTGGCGATTGTTTTTTACGAACAAAACTTCTTTGTTTTAGTGAATTTCAAGCAAATTTTAAATTATTTAATATCAACTTAAAATTAAACTCACTTTCTTATCACTTAAATATTTATTATGAAAATGTTTGGTTTGTTGTTTTTGACCGGAGATACATTCTAATTGTAAAGCGTGTTTTTTTTAGAATATCACAACACCACAGCAAGGCGTGCAAATTTTTGACATTTTAAACCACTTTTTTAGGGTTTTCATACCAAGAATTTAGTAATATCATTTGTATTGTGTATATCTACACAAAAATACCTTTCAAACCGTATATGGTACACCAATATTAGTGGCCGGTAAGAAACATAAAAGTGTTCCACAAAAACGTGTGTAGTATTTAAAGTGTGTTTTTTTTAGAGTGTCACAAGACCAGAGCAATTCGTGGAAATTTGTTAAAATTTTTAATCAATTTAACTGTTCTATTCGTCAAACTCATGGTGCACTTCTTCCATTTTATGGCTGGCGTTCACAATCGCCCTGCAGAGCGGCTAATTTGAACCACAATAGATCGTTTTCGGATCACATTTACTGTTACTGATCATGGGCATGCCGTGAGACGCACTAAAGAACCTGTAGCCGCTGTACAGGAAAGCATTGAAAATTATCCTAATCAATCAATTCGTCGCCGTTTTCAGCAACTGGACTTCTGTCCTACCACTCTATGGAAGATTTTTTTTTTTTTTGGTTGTTGAAAATTGGTGTTCCAGATTGCGCCTTCTATGTGGCAGCCGACGCCTTCTATGTGCCAGAAATCTTATTTGAACATTAATTTTATAAAATTTTCTTTCCAATAAAGCTCGTTTCATTGATATTAAAAATATAATTCCTGGTGTTATTATAATTTAAACTTTTGTCACTCTATAAAAAACACCCTATACTATACCCTTTAACTAAAATAAAATAGATATGGAACAAGAATGTGTTGGCCTCAATTAAGACTGTTCAGGAAGACACGAAAGAAATCCGAACTCAATTTAATCATCCTATTTACACGACAGAACAGAATAGCGCCGAGTTCGGAATCCCCTACATTCCCATCTTCAGTACTCATTTTTATAATTAAACACTTCACCTAAAATGATGTAAAAATGTATAGAGGCTTAGCATTCCTTGAGTAATTTCCACAAAATGAAAATGCGACACCATAATATATAAAGGGTGTCCACCGGGAAGGTATACTACTTTGTTTGGCCGCCATTTTGGTAAACATTAGTCTTGACAGTTCATATTTGGCAGTCGTGAAGTAGACACGTGGCAAATTTATTATGGAAAAATATTCGATGAATTACTGCGAGACCTCCTCTTTCCACAGCAATTTATTTCAAGAAATGGTGATGTTGATTGGCCTCCATGGTCGCCTGATTTGACTGCTCCGGACTTCTTTTTGTGGGGATCTCTGAAGAGCAGAGGTTTATGCAAACAAACCAGAAACGCTTGAGCGACTCAAACAAAATATTCGTGATGAAATTAATGAAATATGTACCGCGTGAAATGTGTGAGAATGTAATGAAAAATGTGCTCAAAAGGGCTCGGATTAGTGAGGCCTAACAGGGGAGGACATTTATCTGCTATTGTATGGCAAACATAATTGCCGACATTAAATTAAACATTTATCAATATAAAATCCATTCTCTTTCATTTAATCAAAAATTATAAACAAACAAAGTAGTATAGCTTCAAGGCGGGCACCCTGTATAAAATATATGTTGAGTCCTTTTGACTAGGCAAGTCGAATAATTGATATTCATGTTTCTGTACTGAATTCGGTTTTTCGAAGACTCCAGAAAAGCCACATATTTCGGTTTTGGATTGATGCATTGGAAATAGTCCGGAATAGATTATATTGAAAATTAGCAAATTCCAAAATAAGGTTCCAGAGCTGGAAAATTTAAAATTATTCTTGCCCTATAAAAGTAATCAACTAAAACCAATTTTTGGTTTTTGTTAATTAAACCTAGATTTCGAGTTTAGGAACATTAAAATTGGTAATAAAAATCAAAAAGACTATTCCAGGGTTGGACAACTCAAAATTTTTTCCTAACAAATTGTTTATTTTCTCAAAATTTTTGATATTTTTGAAAGAAGAAATTCATTGGTGATGAAAAGTAGCAAATTCTAAAATACGGTTCCAGAGCTGGGAAATTTACACTTATTTTTGCCACAGTAAAAAAGCAACCAACTAAAAGGAATTTTCGTTTGTTGTTTATTACACCTATTTTCTACTTTAGGAAGATTTAAATTGATAATATATATAAAAAAAGACGATTCCAGAGATGGACAGCTAACATTTTCTTTCAAACAAATATTTAATTTTTCTAAAATGTTTGATGTTTTTGAAAGAAGAAATTTATTGGAATTGAAAATTGGCAAATTCCAAAATACGGTTCCAGAGCTGGGAAATGTAAATTTATTTTTGCCCTATAAAAGTAACCAATTAAAACCTATTTTTGTTTGTTGTTAATTAAACCTATTTTCTACTTTAGGAAGATTTTATTTGATAATATATATAAAAAAAGACGATTCCAGGGATGGACAACTAAAATTTTCTTTTAAACAAATATTTAATTTTTCTAAAATGTTTGATGTTTTAGAAAGAAGAAATTTATTGGAATTGAAAATTGTGCAAATTCCAAAATACGGCTCCAGAGCTGGAAAATTTAAACATATTTTTGCTCATTGTTAATTAAAAAAAGTTCGACTAATAAAAATTCATACATAATTTATAACATATTTTTGCTCTATAAAAGTAACCAACTAAAACCAAATTTTGTTTTTTTTTTTGGTAATTAAAAAGATTTTCTACTTTAGGAAGATTTAAATTGATAATAAATATCAAAAAAATACGATTCCAGAGATGGACAACTAAAATTTTCTTTTAAATAAATTTTTTTTTTTCAAAAATGTTTGATATTTTTGAAAGAAGAAATTTATTGGAATTGAAAATTGTGCAAATTCCAAAATGCGGTTCCAGAGCTGGGAAATTTAAACATATTTTTGCTCTATAAAAGTAATCAACTAAAACCAATTTTTGTTTTTTTTTGGTAATTACAAAGATTTTCTACTTTAGGAAGATTTAAATTGATAATAAATATGAAAACAGACAATTCCAGGGATGGACAAAATTTTTAAAAAATTTTTAAAAAAAATTTTTTCTTTTATGTAGTAAATATAATTCATATATTTGAAAAAAAAAATCATTGATATAAGAAATCCAAGAAACAGCCAAAAAGCCAGCTTCAGGGCTGGAAAGTTTTAACTTTTTGGGGAATAAAATAATATAATAAACTAATTTTTGGGTAAATATATAAAATTGAATGTTTTTTCTGTGGTAATTAAACATAATTTATATTTTAGAAAAAAGTAAAATATGGTTCCAGGGTTGGGGTGATTGTGTGTATTGCACTTTTACTTGTTTTCAGCTTTCTTTGATTACCAAATAATTAACCTCCACTTAAAAGAACTGTGTCTTTGGTTATCAGAATTCCTTTGTTTTTAATAGTTTTAAACAATTTTATGATCATGTTAATGTTCTTTTATTGAAATTGTGGTACTCACCACAACAGCCACATCAATCACAGACATTTTGGTCCAATTGAAATTGTTGAATGAATGAGAACTCTCTCCACTTACCTGCAATCAAAAAAGGAAATGATTTTGAAAAAAAAATGTTTTTGAAGGCTATAAAATATTTTTTATTTTAAAATAAAAATCACATCAAATTCTCTTAAAATATATTTGAAATGCATGTATTTCAACTGTTAAATTGTCGTTAAATTAAAACAAGTGAAATTAAACAGCAACAAAAATAAACTTTTCATAGTCTAATTCATGGCATTCTATCTCTGTTGTAATATCTTTTTTTTTTCTTTTTATTAGTTGGCTAAAAGTTTATTAGCCCTTTGATATTTTTAGATTAGAAAAAAAGCTCTCCAGCAGATTTACTATCAAACTTAAGTCGGGTTAAGTAAATCTTGTAGAAATAAAAAGTTGTTTTTTTCAGTTTCACTACAATTGACGAGCGAAGTTTTAAGTTTGGCCATCATTTCAACCAAATAATGGCTGTTTATTTGTTAGAATAAAATTGAAATATATGAGAGATACAATATTTTGTGGAAATAAAAAATTAGAAGCAAAACTGAAAAATATTTTTTTTTTTACAAAAAACCCTAGAGATAAGGGATTCTGTTTCAGAACAGGGGCCAAATTACCGCATTCGATACCGACCGAAATTTCAATACAACATAAATGGAAATTTCGTTCGATATCGAATGCCGTAGTTTGCCCCCAGGTCTGAGGTGACTGCCTGTTTTAGGCGTGTTCGGCCATTTTGCTGCTATTAAAAAAATTTACATAAAAAAAATGTATGGAATTTTGTGTAAAAATATGAAATTAACGGCCAAAAGCACTTAAAATATTGAAGGCGGCGTACGTTGATTTCACTCTTTCGCTAGAAAACTGTTTAAAACTGGTACAGGATTTTCAAAGATGATCAAGAGGATGTTAATGACGAGACTCGTCCTGGGGCCAAATTACGGCATTCTATATCGATCGAAATTTCAATACAATTTATATAAAAATTACGATCGATATCGAATGCCGTAATTTAGGCCCTGGTCTGTTACCAATAACAATCGATAAAAATTTTGAAAAAGTAAAAAAAAAATTTTATAGAGGATCGTCGAATTAGAAAAGTTTCTGAGAATTGCAAAGATGCTGAATTTGTACGAAAAGAATTTTTTTTTTTGCCCAAAAACAATATCGTGCCGCATTCACTAGAATTGGCTTCTAGGAATGAAAATACTCATGAGCACATAAAAACCACATCGCTGAGAGAGCACAAGGACATAAAAAATGCATATCACAACTCCTTCGAGGTTTAGAAAAAAACACTGGCATAAATAGAAACTGTTGAATAAATAAATATTTTTTTTTCAGGCAAATAAAAGTTCAAAACATAAAAGTTGGGCTTAAATAAAAATGCAATAAAAAGTTCAGAAAATAGCACATGAAGAAAATAATCAAATGGCAACACCGGCATTAAAAGTGGATTACCATCGGTTTGATACACTTCTCGTATGCTATTTCATAATAGAATTTGTAGAAATAAAAAATTCAACGAGGCCACCTAATAAGTGGTGATAAGCAAAAACACGCCTGCACGTTGATAATGACAGTGTAGCGGCCTGCGAAAACAGCTGTTTTGCTCTGCTGTGAAAGTTATTAAAAAGTTTGAACAAACGCTTGAAAAAGTGTGAATAAAGCGATTTATAGTTTTTGTACTTTTCATTGAATTCCAAAAAATTACAGAATTTTTAAGCACTATTCAGGACATCTCTGGCCTTCAGATGGTTTGAAAATCAAAATTCTTGAATTCTATTTATTCTTAACCTTTCAATATTATTTTAGTAATAATTTTTTTAAATATAAATAAATTTTAAAATATTTATATATAGGATCCGCAATCTAACGTTTTTTTTTTCAACGAGTGTTTCTTTCGTGAATGGTAACACTTAGCTGATGTCTGATTTGCCAGATAGTTAGTGTTGTGCTTCCGCTGAACGAATATGGTTGACCATCTAATGCGTTTTCGCTTCGCTAAGTGGGCCTGCGATCGACTTACAAAAGATGCCGATTTTGCCAAAAAAATCATCTTTTCAGTTGAAGCTCATTTTGATCTTGGCGGGTATGTAAACAAGCAAAATTGTCGCATTTGGGGCACAGAAAACACGCACGCATACATTGAAAAGCCGATGCACCCAAAACGAGTCACAGTTTGGTGCGGATTTTGGTTCAGAGGCATAATTGGGACATTTTTCTTCGAAAATGAGCAAGAAGTGGCCGTTACAGTCAATGGCGATCGTTTTCGGGCCATGCAGCCATTTGAATGAAATTATTTTGCATTATTAACCAGAAGGATTGTACTATCAAATAAAAAAAAAATTTGAGAAAATATTCAGTAGTTTTTTTATAGCATTTTCAAAAAAAAAATTATTTGGCGGACCCTATATATTTTTTTTTTCCAATCAAAAAGAAGAGAGATTGCTTCGCTTATGATGATTGAGGTTTCAAATTTCACAGTTTTTTAATCAGTTAAAGCAAAATGTAGTTTTTTATTTTTAATCTGTTACAAAATGTCGAATTTTGAAGAGGAAGTGCATCAACCAGGTTAAGATATAATATTTTCCTGAAGAAGCCAGCCCAAGAAGTGATGAAATATTGATAAAATATATTGATATTTTAAAAGGATTTTATACGAAAATACCTCAAACTTAAAGATTTTTAATATACAGTCGAATCCGCTTTAGCGCAACACGCTTTACTGAAAAAAATTGGATTACTGAAAGCGATACAAATGCCCGCACTGATCTTAAACGCAGCCAGTCTTATTCACTTCGCTTTAGCGAAACTTCGAATTAGCGAAACTTCGCTTTACTGAAAATATCGCATTACTGAAAACCAAAAGCAAGCCCACAACTACGTTTTGTATGAACCTTACTTCGCTTTAGTGAAAAAGTAAACAATGATATCGAATTGATTGCATAAATTAAGGCTGAAAAAATTGTGCATGTTTTGTGCGTTAAAAAATTAAATCACAAAATATATTTGTCCTTTTCGCTCTTACGTACTTTATTGTATTTTTCTATTATATTGTCAATGCAAGTGGCTAGACATTTGATATAAAAAATATTGTTTTACTGATTTTAAGCAGTACGCTTAACTGTAACAAATTTCAGTAATCCGAACTACGTTTTGAGAAAAAATCGGATAACTGAACAAAATATTTGGTTTTGCTTATTTCCAGTAAAGCGGAGTCTACATACACAATTCAATTGAACAAGTTTTTAAACCGTAGACGTAATTACACTTGCAGTGATATATTACAAGTGCCGTAGCATTAATATATAAAGCATTTAACTAATAAACTTCTTCAAAATTGCCTCACTGTGGATTCTTCCATCAAAATGCCTACTATGCACTTCTCATACTTGCACTTAGGCTCAATAAAGATTTCTAATTGTTTGTTAGTGATTCTATTAGTTACGATTTCTGTTTTTGTGCCACACTGTGAATTCTTCCGTCAAAACGCCTACTATGCACTTCTCATGCTTGCACTTAGGCTCAGTAAAGATTTCTAAATGTTTGTTAGTGATTGTATTTCTTGGGATATCTTTTTTTGTGCCACACCGTGATTTTAAGCAGTACGCTTAACTGTAACAAATATCAGTAATCCGAACTACGTTTTAGAGAAAAAAATCGGATAACTGAAAAAAGTTGGTTTTGGTTATTTCCAGTTAAGCGGAGTCGGCTGTAATTTAATATAACAGACTTAACATATTGGGCAGGCTTAAATGAGAAGATGTCTATCGTTTTTTTCTTTCAGTTAAGACTTTGTTAAACTAAATGCTCGATCTGTGCAAATGTGTGTGTTTATTATTTTATAAATATGTAATGGCAGGGTATTTGACATTCGGCACGGTCAAACACAAAGTCTTATTTTATTGTTGTTGTTGTTTACTGCTTTATTGTTTTTGAAAAAGTCCGCTTACAAAAAAAAGTATCAGATTTATTACAAACTTGAGTCTTTCTTTTACAGAATTTTGTTTCTTCTATTGGGTAACAAAAATAAGCCGAAAATTTATGACCTTTAAAAGAAAAAAAAACAAAGAAAAAAATTGGCTAATAAAAATAAAACTTGAAAAAAAGTATCCAAAAAACGCTTTAATATTAAATCGAAAATGTTTTTTAACCAGCTGAAAGTACACAACACACACAGACACACATAATACATGTGTGTGTATAAATTTCTTTTATCTATAAAATATATAAAAAACAAAGTAAACAAGAAAAAGAACTTTGTTAACCAACAAATTTCATATAAATATGTCCATAGAAACCATAAAAAGTTACAAAAAAAAAGAAATTAAAAAAAAGTGAAACAAACTTGAACAAATGTCAAATCAAGTTTATTATGTGGCAGCTCACACCAACAACAAACAAAAAGTTATTGTAATACAAACATGATGGCAGAGACTTTTACAACAAAAATAATAAAACAAAAAGGACCAACCATACGACAGCCATATGAATTATAAATAAACGAATACACACACATACACTCGCACACAAACCCATTAATACTGAATAATGCCCAAAGTTTTGACCCTCAGAACCAAAAAAGCCACAACAGTGCGTTTGTGTTGCCATTGTTGGGGGATCATGTGTGTATCCTAGTTGAACAACAGCAACTACAAAAACAATAACAACAGCAATAACAAGTGCATATGTAAACGAATGTATGCGTGTGTGTGTTTGTGTGTGTGCGTGCGATAGTGATGATGAGGATGATAATTTTACCTGCAAAACCAAAACCTCAACAACAAAACACTAACAACAACAAAAACTACACTTTTATCTATGAAAACACGCTTTAAAAGCGGGAAGGATGCCTCAGGCATGTGTAACCGAAAGTAACGTACTTGATTGAAAGTTCTTTTTTCGGGGATTTTATGCAAAAGATCTTGATAATAAACAAAATAATAATAATTTAAACAAGACTTGGGTATTTGGAGAAAATAAAAAAATTCACTATGAACTATAGTTTTCAAAGTGTTGAGAAAAAGGCTTTCAAGGTAAACAAAAAATAAACAAGTAAGAACGTTATATTCGATCAGGTGGAATCCTAAATACCCTCCAAATATTTAGTAAGTAAAATTAATATGTTTATTTGGGTGGGACAGAGTTCCTTTAAGACATTTTTGTACCCCGTTTTAAATCTCTATTTTGACAGAGTCATTGCGGGAAGGGCCGTGGGGGAGACGTTTCACCTCTGCAAGATCACAGAACATCTCAGCTTCTTGTAGGCTTAAGGAATACAAATTGTTCAATATCTACACTATTTTTGTATATAATATCGTACGTCAACTCCCACTGAAGGGGGCGGGGTACAAAAATAGACTACATCATGTTTTCCACAGGCGAACGTATGGGCATTGCTAGACCTTCTTAGACTTCATCACTGATCAGGAATATATGTATATGTACTTAATGGGGTCTAATTCCCTTTGGAGGGTATTAAAACTGTTTTTTGTCGGGGTCTCTCGGGCAAGGGCTGTGGGGGAGACATTTCCTCTTTGCCATAAGACTCTAGAAATAAATATTTGGGATAATTAAATGTAAAATTTATTATGTGAGTGAAGATATATATGCCGGATTAAACATGTTTTGACGTAAGCAGTTACGAAACAACGTATTTAGCAGGGAAGTTAAATACGTTATGACGTAACGAAATAGCAAATAGAGAAGTTTTTTTTTATGAAAATCCATATTTAATAAATTTTTTGAGCATTTTGTGAAAATATTTACAGGCCATGAAAGGCCAATTTACATGGCCATGAGAGTGTATGTGATCTTGGAGGGATTTGGCCCCCAGTGGACAAATAAAGAGTTGCCAATAAATGAAAAATGATTATAGGGGTGTATTCTATCCCACACAACAATTGGAATAGCTGAATTGAGTTTGTGAAAATATTTACAGGCCGTGAAAGGTCAGTGTAAAGACCATGAGAGTGTGTGTGATCTTGGAGGGATTTTGCCCCCAGTGGACAAATAAAGAGTTGGCATGCATTGCCAGTATATACAAAATGATGGGATGTGATAGAAGACACTCCCATAATAATTTTGTATATAAATATGGATTTTCTTACAAAAAAAAATTTTCACCGATTGCCATTTCGTTACGTCATTTCGTTACGTCATATTTAACGTCACTTCGTAGCTGCTTACGTCAAAACATATTTAACTCGGCATATTTATCTTCACACACATAAATTTATTTTTAATATTATTATATTTTTTAAATGGTCATTTAGGGGGCAAAGGGGATGAGGGAGTTACGTCGCAGCTGCGTCATTAAAGCTTAAAAATGTTATTTTTAAGGAATGGAGGCTTAAGTAAAACAATTTGTTAAATTTTTACACTATTTTTCCAAGTAATAAAGCCCACTAAAGGGGGGGGGGGTCCAAAAATTGATTTTTTTTATTATTTTATGGCTCTAGGTTTTACGCGTTGGGCCTTTTTTTGACATAAAAATATATCATTTGCTTAACAATATTACGAAAAAAAACCTTTTAAAATTATGTTGTCTTTTAGAGGCCAGTTTAGTTCTTCTTAGTGATACTTTTTCCGTTCTGAAGCGATTCAGTCCACATGTAAAAATAAAGAGACCTTAAGCTGAAAAATATTAGAGAATAATAATAAAAAAAAGAAATTTTTTTTAAAAGTGCTTCTTAGACTAACTTTGAACAACCGGGTTAAATTCGATTCACGCATTCGTGAGATTTAGTGAACGAAAATTTCGAATATACTGAATTTTCCAAAAAATTCCGAAATTGTATACATTTGTGATAATTTAGTGTTCTCATAGGTAATGAAGAACTACATCACTCACCGTTTACCAGGTGGCAATAGGCTGATCGATTCGAAAGTTATAGCAGTTTTAAAATTTTAAATCATACAATTTTTAGCGATTAAAATTAGCGGGAGGTGGCCTTTGAAGTCAGCCGTTTTCTATATATTATTTATAAACAGTTTGTGCGCTAGGTTAAATAAAAATATTTCAAATGGCTGCACAATTTTTAATTTAGCAATCGATTAATTTTTAATCGAATATTTTATAATCGATTAATTTTTATTCGTATGTTTGGATTAATTTTTTCGAATGATAAACCTCTTTTAAAATAATTTTTAAAATTTTTTTTCGTTTTATACATAGAAAATTTTTTTTTGAAATTTGAACATCACTGCGCCGATTAAATGTGGGCGTTCGATGTGGGTTTTGATTATCAAGAACTGAACGAAAAATTCAAAAAAAACTGAATTTTTCAAAATACTACGAAGTTATATAAATATGTGATCAATTAGTGTTCCCGATTCCTTTATAAGTTTCGAAGAACAACATTAATCACTGCTTGCCATGTGGCAATCGGCAGCTCCATTCGAATGCTATAGCAGTTTTAATATTAAAATAATAAAATTTTTTAAGGTTAAAATTAGCGGGATGGCCTTTGAGGTCAACCGTTTTCCATATTTGTTTTTCTAAACTTCTGTATGTGTAAAAATTTTAAATTTCTTTATAGGGAATTTAAAGATTTACGTTAACTGCCACTGCCGCTCCAGTTCATTCGCCAGTCTCCAAATTTTGCCCACAATTTCGTACAAACTTAGAGACACGGTTCCTTCCTTGCCGCTGCCTCTTTAAAACAAAAGTCTGTCATGTATTTATGTGTTTGTTACGGCTATAATCATGTTGTTGCATGTGTTGTCGTTAAAATGTTGCCCCAACACACACACACACACATAAATACTAAAAAGGTTGCATCGTGTGTGAGACATGCTGCACAATGTGGTCATTTCACATGTTCGAAAATAATGCCAGGACAGGCCAGCAATTTCCACACTTTTGCTTTAAACAATAATTCGGCCAACAAAAACATAAAATTTGCAGCCACACAAAAACTACAAGAGAATCTCAGAAAATGACCCCAGCTGATGCTGATGCTGTTGTTATTGCTGCTTTTGTTATTGTTGTTGCTGTTGTTTGTTGTTAAGCAATATTTCTAGTTGATGGTTAAATGTTGTTGCCAAAACTGCTGTCGTTTGCCCCATGATGATGGTAATGCGGTCAGTTTTAGTGGGTGTGTAGAGTCAATGGCTGCCTTTTTTTTTTGCTTTTTAAAATTGACACAGAGGCGTGCGGCAAATAGTGTGCGGTAATTTAAAATCTCTGGCCATAAAGGAAAAATCATGTTACCCACTGTTGGTGGCGCCCCTGCTCTTACACAGCTCTTTGTTGGCTCTTCATGTTAACAGCAGCCGCATCATCAACAACAATAAATGCCGTAAACAACAACAATATGTATGTTGCTGCTGTTGTTGTTGCCTGGTAGTAAATTGTTAACATTTTTATTGTAAGCAAACACAACTACCGACAACTCTTTAGTATATAAAAACAGTTTTATGCGAAAAAAAATTTTTTTTTTATTAAAAAATTTTTATCGTTTTTATTATGGATAATTTTTGTTAAGCTAAAAAAATATATATATTTTTTTTTGTGTAAATTTTACCACATTTTTTAATACCTTTTTTGTTTAACAATTGCTGTAGTTTTACAACTCTGTGCAACATTTTGACAGTTCGAGTTGAAAAATGGCGCATATGTCAAATTGATACAATGGCCGTAAATATGTCTAACTGACACAACAACAGTTGCTTTATTTTATTTTTTATTTTAAAGATTTTTTTGTTACAAACAGCCATAAATTTTGTGCTAAAACTGTAGATTTGGGCCACAAACTTGTAGCTGGGAGTTAATTTAGTGTAGTGTGTGCATGTGTGTGTGTGTGTGTGAGTGCAATTTCTTTTCTTTTTTTCTTGCTGCCCGTTCTGCTACGTGTTGTGAATAACAACTGTCATAAAATATGAGCATAAAGTAGCTGAATATCTTTCATCCGTTGGTTATGGTGGCTGTTTTAGTTTCAAAATGACAGCGTTTGTTTTTTATTAGTGCTGAAGGGAAATCGTTTAGTTTTGCTTCTTTCATTTTTGCCACAACAAATTGGAAATGTTATACGGCATAAATCATATGATGACTTCTGAAATAAATTTACTATTTACGTACGAGTTCAAAATGGACAGCATCCATGTTTATGGGCAGTAACTGGGGAAAACGGTTCTTGTCTACGATTAGCATTCCAGTAGCAGATCAGGCGGTGAAAGGATGTTTTAAAATTAATGTTTGAAAACAGCAAAAAAAAATAATCATTACCAAAACAATTTTGAAGAGTACTGCTGAAAGTACTTATCGCACACTGAAACGCAAACAGCCAGTCACATTTCAATATTTAAAAACTTTTTAGAAACTCTTTTTTAAGTCCCATAAAAGAGTTCTCTTAGGGCACTGCTACACGTTCAATATATGTATATTGAACGCGATCCAGTATCGCGATATTTATTGAACGTGTAGCATGCAGTATTGATGTATCGCGATCCATATCGCAGAATGGCCTAAAATATGAAATCCAGATCGTGGATCGCGGATCGCGTGATAAATATTAAACGTGTAGCATTTTCATGATATTAGATCGCGATACGTTAACCCTTAATAGGCCACTGGTCCCGCTAGGAGCCAACCAGGTATTTGTTAAATTTTTCAGGTAAATAGAAATTGCGAAGAAAGTTGTAGAGTAAAATATGTTTACAATTGCAGTAACACTGATTTTTTTCGGCCAAAAGAAAAAATCAGGCTATTAAGGGTTAATAAGAAGTGAAATAAAACAAATAAAATAAAAGACGCAGGGCAAAAATTTAACAAATAAAAAGTAAAAAAGTTTATTATATTTGTGTAAAGTTTGTTTTAAAGGGGCAATGGCAGAAGATAGCGAAAGCGAGTGGGTTCTGCCGGTGGAATCGGAATTAACGACCAAACAAATTATTTTGAAATACTTAATTTTTAATTTGGAGGCATTGCCGGAGTTGTGGGACTCGTCGGCTAAAGCTTTTTTTTTGGTTTTGTCTCGACATTTTTTTAATAAATGATCCGCACAGCAGAAAAATAACGTAAATACTGACGCGAAAAATATTGAACATGTAGCATACGCTCGTGATCCATCAATCCATTAAAATGAATCGCGATCCAAATATCACAATATATATTGAACGTGTAGCAGTGCCCTTACAACAAATATTTATTAGCACTAGTTTGAATTCCTTACTTGGGTGCCAGTAGTTCCCTTCGTCTACCAATCAGCCATAACGAGCATTTCTAGTTTATAAAAAATGCTCACTTTTGGTCCGTTTTTTTATACCCTTCACAGTCCCAGTAGGTCCCTTCGTCTACCATAACGAGCATTTTCAGCTTATAAAAGCATTTCCAGTTTATAAAAATTTGCTCAGTTTTGGTCTGTTTTTTATATACCCTTCACCAAAAAGTAAAACGTTATATTTATCATTCCATGTGTAATTTCCTCAATATTAATATGGGACCGCATAAAGTAAATAGTTAACTATTCTGCATCCTTATAAATAGCGCTGACGAATGAGGGATGCCCGTCTGTCTGTACGTGAAAAGTTTACTTGAGCACAATTTGTTAAGAATATTAAAAAAAACTTTAATTGTAATATTAATCAAGCTAGTGGTCGTTTTTTATAAAATTTAAGTTCTTATAATTTTATAAAAAACGACCACTAGCTTGATTAATATTACAATAAACTGATAAGGTCAATAAAAAAATTAAAAAAAACAAGTTCATTTAAAAAATATTTCACAAGAAATGCCTTTTCGTAAAGTTGAGTTAAGAAAATATCTTTTCAAACAGGACGATCAAATATATAAACATTTTTTATAAATAGAAATCATTTAAAAAATGCATTTGAGAATGACACTTAAAAATTCCAATACATGGTTTTCCCAAGCCCCAGAAGAACTGGAGGAGACTTCATTCTTGGACTGATGGATAGCAAAAATCCGAAATAGGGTTCTAGAGCTGGGAAGCTTACAACTATTTCTGGACGCAAAATTAACTACCAAAAATCGATTGTTTTTTTGTTTGCTTAATACTTTGGAAGAAATAAAATTTGTATTAAAAACTAAAAATATAAAAAAAATTTTTTTCAGGGATGGGAAATTGCAAAAAAAAATTCCAGGGATGGGAAATTAAAAAAAAAAAATTTTTGGTACATAGAAGTAAGTTTTTTCTACTAATAAAAACTATTTTAGAACTTAGAAAAATAAGATTGGTATTAAAATTAAAAAAAACAAAATTTCGATTCCAGGGCTGGACAACTGCAATATATTGTAGTACATGAAAGTGACCAAAATGGTTACAAATTTTAAGTTTTTCTTAAATAAAACTACTTTATACCTCAATTAAGAGTTGCATTGGTAAACAAAAACATAAAAAAATTCAAATATCATTTCCAGGGTTCGGAAATTGATTTTTTTTACTACATAAAAGCAGCCATATAAGTTCTAAATTTTGCTGTTTTCAGTGAATTAAAACTATTTTATACTTCAGCAAGAATTAAATTTATATTAAAAACCAAAAAACTTAAAAATTCGTTTCCAGGGTTGGAAAATCTAAATTTTTTGCAACATAAAACTAACCACATAAGTTCCTAATTTGGTTTTTTTTTTTGAGAATTAAACGTTTTCTATACTTCAAGAAAAATTATATTCGTGTAAAAAATAAAAAAAATTAAAAATTCAATTGCAGGGTTAGAAAATCGAATTTTTTTTTGTACACAAAAGTAATAATATTAGTTCCTAATTTTGATTTTTTTAGTGAATTATGCCTATTTTATATGTCAGCAAAAAGTCTATTGGCATTAACAAGCAAAATAATATATTAAAAACTTGATTCCAGGGTTGGAAAATCGAAATATTATTGGCATAAAATAAGTTCTTAGTTTTGGTTGTTTTTAGTAGATTAAACCTTTTTTATACTTCAGGAAGAAATATATTCGTGTAAAAAATAAAAGATATTAAAATTTCTTATACAGGGCTGGAAAATCGATATAGTTTTGCTGCAAAAAAAAAATGGCCATATTAGTTCCTAATTTTGTTTTTTTAGTGAACTAAACCAGTCTTATACTTCGCGAAGAACTAAAGTGGTATTAAAAACGAAAAATATTGAAAATTCAATACCAGGGTTGGAAAATCAAAATTGTTTGGTACGTAAAAGTAACCAAAAAAGTTCCTAATTTAATTTTTTCTTGTTGTATTAAACGTTTTTATACTTCAGGAAGAATTAAAAAAATTAAATTGCAGGGTTGGAAAATCGAAATATTTTGGTACATACAAATAACCATATAAATTGCTTATTTTGGATTTTTTGGTGAATAAAATCTATTTTCTGTTTTAGAAGGAAAGGAAAAATACACCTGCGAAGGGTATTTAAGATTCGGCACACCCCAGTATAGCACTATTACTTGTTTTCTTTCAATTAAAAAGGCAACAAATATTTTTGTACTCAAAACTTTCTGCAATAAACACTTCTATATTTTCGGGGAAATTCTTTATTTTTTAACTTTCCCAATAGCATACCCTCGTTTCTGCTGTCTCCGCACAATGCATGGCATTAGTTGGTAACATTCCCTGACTACCGGTCCCACAAAAATCAAAATTTATTCAATAATTCCTCATTTAACTCCCGTCTCATGTAATTTTTTACTTTGAAAGAAAAAATATTAGATCTTTTGTAAAAGAAAAAAAAAATAGTTTTTAGGTAAAAGTTGTGTCGTGTGTTATTCCCAAGGTTTTCTTCTTATGGCTTTAGGAGTATTCCACTGTTTTCATATTTTTCTTTTTGTTTTTCTTTATTTAACAGCAAAATCCTTAGAGTAGAAAAATATTGAGTGCAGGGATATGGAAAATATTTGTTTTATATAAATTTTTTGTACTCGTTCGTATACATATTTTCCATTTATTTATCTTTTATTTTATTTTTTTGCAATATTTTTTCTCTGTATTACAAAATCGAGAAAAGAATTGTAATATTTGACTGGTTGCGTGTGTCTGTATGTGTAGCCTTGTTTCGTAGTTGTTGGCTGTTTTATATTCTGCCACAATAGAGAACAAACATTTGCTTATTTTTTATTGCTAAGAATAAGTTTTTTTGTTAAAGTTAAATATTTTGCAGACAGTGGGCTAGAAATATTTTAAAAATTTTTTTAATATTTTGCATGTCTGCAAATATAGTACATGATTATTAACAGCCCCCACACTATGCAAAATAAAAATATATAAAAGGTGTTATTTATAGACTGACACAAGTTTAAATCATAATGAAACAAGGAAATATATTTTTAATATCAATAAAACGGGCTTCATGGGAAAGAAAATTTTATGAAATTAATATTTAAATATGATTTCTGCCACGTGGCCGTTACGGCTGGCGCGTAGAAGGCCCCATCTGGAATATAAATTTTCAACAACTAAAAAAATCTGCCATAAAGTGGAAGGACACAATCCCAGTTGCTGAGAACGGTGACGAATTGTTTGTTTAGAATCATCTTCAATGCTTTCATGTACAGCGGCCACAGCTTCTTCAGTGTGCCGTATTCAGCATCTCAAGGGATGCACATGATCAGCAACAGTAAATGTGCTGCGAAAACAATCTATTGTTGTTCGAATTAGCCGATCTGAAGGACGATTGTGGACGCCAGCCATAAAATGGAAGAAGTCCACAATTAGTTTGACGAATAGAACAATTATTTGGATTAAAAATTTCAACAAATTGCACGCACTGCTCTGGGGGCAAATTACGGGCATTCGATATCGATCGAAATTTGTATATAAATTGTATTGAAATTTCTTGTGACGCTCTAAAAAAACATGATTTCTAACTGCCTGGTCGGCGATGTCGCCAGCCATCGTTCGATTGAACGAATAAAACAAATCACTCAGAGCTTAAGGACATACCAAAAATACCAGGGACCGGAAATAAGAGTTATTTTTCAATTTTTGAAGAAATAAATCATACATAAATGAACATCGTAGAAAACTTTTAATTACACCATCATGATTTTTAGGCGAAATGCATCCAACATATTGCATGATTTTTAAATTTTTGGTTTTTATTTTAACAATCAAAAGTAAGAGTTATTTTTGATATTTATTTTTTTAAATGAAAAATAAGAGTTATTTTTTATTTTTATTTTTTTAAATGAAAAATAAGAGTTATTTTTTATTTTTATTTTTTTAAATGAAAAATAAGAGTTATTTTTGATTTTTATTTTTTTAAATGAAAAATAAGAGTTTTTTTTGATTTTTATTTTTCTAAATGAAAAATAAGAGTTTTTTTTTGATTTTTATTTTTTTAAATGAAATATAAGAGTTATTTTTTATTTTTATTTTTTTAAATGAAAAATAAGAGTTATTTTTGATTTTTATTTTTTTAAATGAAAATTAAGAGTTATTTTTGATTTTTATTTTTTTAAATGAAAAATAAAAGTTATTTTTGATTTTTATATTTTTATATCAATAATAAAAATCACTAAAAAACTCTTATTTATTTGTTGTTGCCGTATGTATTATAATATGCTGCTTCATTCAAATTTCTATATGAATATAATATGTTATGTGACTTATCCATTATCAGCTATAAAAACATGAATGCATACAAATAGCTTATAAGTTTTGGCTGCCATTCAAGTCAGTGTTAAGAGGTCGTTTTCAGGTGTTCAATTTTACCATCATATAAATCAGATAAATTATATCTCAAATCTCCCAATATTAATCTGAGTGCTGAAAATGACCTTTCTACACTGACTTGAGTGGCAGGTACTGAATGAACAATTAAAGCTAATTTTTGAAGCCATGGAAACACAAACATATTACCTATGTCACGAATTTTGAATTGATTTTTATTATTGATATAAAAATATAAAAATCAAAAATAACTTTTATTTTTCATTTAAAATAATAAATATCAAAATTTTCTATCTAAAAATATAAAAATCAAAAATTTTTGATAAAAGTCGTAACAGTTACGGTCCCTGAAAAATACCATATAAGAGTAGTTTGGCGGTTTGTAATAAACGTTAGCAAAAGTTTAATAAAACTAAGGGAAACTTCTTTGAGGGGACAAAATCTAAGTTGATGATTAAATAATAATTCTTTGAAAAAAAAAAATTTAGAACACTTTTTCAACAGACCTCGTATACCCTAATGGTGGATTTTAAGAAAATATTTCAACTTTATTGGGCAGTAAGTGTTATCACATGGATAATATGAACTTTTAATTTATTATAATTTTAATAAATGGCTGGAGTAGTAGAACACGAGATTATAAAACGGAGGGTCCTGAGTTCAACACCGCGCTGAGTCATGAATATTGTGTTGAATTCTTCTGATCAGCATTAGTGTGTGCTTGTGTTAGTTGTTGCCAGCCTTCTTCAATGACTGAAAATCAATGACAGCGACTGATTCTATCATGTACTAAAAGCAGGGTAACAGCACCCTCCTCAGCGGTCCTTTAGCAAAAAATTAGCCGGCAAAGTAAAAAGGTTTAAGTAGATACAAAAAATTCTCTATCTCCTCCTCTTTCTTCAGCTGTCCCCTCAATACTAACCCCTCCTTTCTAGTTCCGGCGCAATGTACTGCATATCTCATCCCCTGAGTGATGGTTCGAAATAAAAAAATATATATAAAAAAAAATTCGTTGTTGCCCCACTGTGCAACGTATCTATGTATAAGTATATTGTATCATCCTCTAAGCCCTATTTGTTGTGGGGTAAAAGTTTTTCTTTTATATATTTTATTTTTCGCAGTCTCGTTCTCAATTCAAAGGGCCCCAGGCATTATACAGACAGAAAAACAGTTATTCGGTGTACGAGTGAGTGAGTGTGTGAATGTGTGTGAGTGTTGGTGGAATAGAGTTTCATGTGTCTTCTCGTGTACGAGTACCTTTAACTTCCACAGTTGGATTTTGTTAAACTTTTCATTTGTCTTGTTCAGTTCTGTTCGGTTCTGTTCTGTTCTATTCTGTTTCATTTTATTATTATAATTTTATTTTATTTTATTTTTTTTGTGCTGGTGCCACGAAAAGTATTGGTGGAAATAGCAACAGCATCCATTTTCACGTTCATTTAAGGATTTATAAAAGCTACCCCAAACACTTTTTTTGCGCTCCCCCAATTTTTTCGTTGTAATATTTTTGTAAATTTGTATGTGTGTGTGTGTATGTGTATTTATTTTGCCGTAAAACCAGCCTGAAACCCAACGAGAAACTTTTTGCTGGATATAAAAAATACTTGTTATATACAGTTACACACTAATACATATACTTACATTCACACCTACACATACCCGTGCGTTTGCAAATGTAAGCTGTGGAAATGTGTACAATATTTTATCATGGGCGTGTGTGTGTGCGTGTGCACGTTTTATAAAATGGTTGCTTTGGCTGGGAAGGAATTTTTAGGTTTTTTTACTGTTTTTGAAATATGACACGATTCGATTGCAGATTTTATTTAGCATTTCAGTTCGGTTTAGCTCAGATTTTTTTCCTTTTTGTTTCTTTTCTTCTTCGTCTTCTTAAGGCTTCTTTAGCTTAGTTTGGCAAACAAATAATTCAAATTCAAAGAATGAAAAATAGCAACAAAAAAGTTTTAACTTTGAAAGTAGAGATTATTTACATGTTTGCTGTAAGAAGCGAAAAAAATTAAATAAAATGAAAAAATATGGAAACAGTCACAAAATATTTAATCAGAACTTAAATTTGACTTTAAATTATCTTAGATTTTAAAGGATGCTGTGTCGTGAAGGATGTCTCAACATAAAAATTATATGTATAAAATTTTACAAGTCATCCAAGTTGCAAGTTCCACTTTAGAAAAGATATTCTTCCAAATTGCTACAAAATATAAAGTAATTTTTGTCTAAAAAGTCAAAGAGAAATAATTTCTACATTTTAACTAAAAATCTTTTATGGTTTTAGTATTCAACAAAAATGTTCTACAGTTTGGAAAACAAGACATAATTCCTCACACCTCTTTACCTTCCATCTTCCAGATAAATTTTTAAAATAAATTACACGTAGTAAAAAGGGTTTAGGTTTTGATGTAATTAAATTCTATAAAAAAATATGAATATGAGAAAACGCAATGTGCTCTTGAGGTGGCGAGTGATAGACTATCCCTGTACAGTGGTGCCAACTGCCAAATATGGAACGTATACTACAACAAAATGCAACTGTGTAACAGCTGTTTTTTGACAGTTCGGGCTATTTGCAACAATTTATGAACATTTTCATGATTTTTAAGCGATTAGAGAGTGTTGTTGCCTAAAGGCATAAATTAAAAAGATGGTTGACTTTTTAACTTCTTATTCATTCGTTAAACTTTCATATTCGCTCTCTCTTATTGCGTAAATAATTGTCAACGTTACATCAATACAATATCAAAGATAAGACACTTTTGTGCTGTGTTTTTCAGAAATTGACTACTTCCAACCGCATCTTGCTATACGAATATTTAAGGCCTTAGAGAGTAGTCAAAGGCTGTTAAAAAATAAGTAACTGTTGTCCACTAAAAGAGAGTAAGTGCGCAATTTTTATTATATTTTCTTGACAAAGATTTAATTATTATTTAAATTGAATTAAGATTTATAGGCTAATTGTTCGAATTTTTTGTTTTCTTACATTCAGAAAGACATGAAAATATTCCAAGGCCAAGTCATATGATATTCAACTAAGCCACCCAATAAGTGGTGACAAACACAATACACATGAGCACTGATGATGAAAGTGTTGCGGCTTTCGAAAACAGCTGTTCTGCTCAGCTGTGTAAGTTGAATAACTAAAAAACTAATGTCGACTTTCCTTGGTGCCTTGGAATATTTATCATGTCTTTCAGAATGTAAAAAAATAACAAAAAATTTTAAATCTTAATTCAATTTAATAAAAATATATATCATTTGCTTAACAAAATTACAAAAAAATATTGCAAAAATTATGTGGTTTTTAAAAAGTTGGGTTAGTTCTTCATAGGGGAACGTTTTTGCTTCTGGCCCGATTCAGCCCATTTACGAACTTGACCTGTGCCGTCCTCCAAAATGTATATATAACAAATTTCAAGGGCTTGACTGTTTTTTTTTTTTTGGATTGAATAGTGATTTCCATACAGTGAAGGATGGACATGGCAGGATCGTCTTAGATTTCATCACTGATCAAGCATATATGCACTTTATGGGGCCTAAGAGGGATATTTTCACTTTGCTTCGCGGAATCGCAAAGTGAATATACCCTACAATTATTTTTTGGAGGGTATAAAAAAAACCGAACCCCTAAGAGATCTCAAAAAGTGCATATCGTATTGAAAAAATAAAACTCTAACGCAAGTGTTTTATATTTGAGGGGCACTACTTTGAACAACACAAAATAGCAATTGATGTATAAATAATTTTTTGTTTTTTAAATGGAAATTTACTGATTTTTTTAACAGACCTCGTACGGTGTGTTTTATGAATTTCCAAGATATTTCGGATAAAAGAAGCCCTTAATTCAGTATTATAGTGATTCTCAAAGAAATGTTCATAACCCTTAAAGAAAAATTTAAAAATATTAAAAAGTTTCCTATTTCCAATCTCATGACTGACTTAAAAGATTTAAAAATTGATAATTTTTTCAACGGGCTTAAGTTCGAATCTGCAAGACTGCAAATCATTTTTTATTATTTTATTTATAAATGAATTTTTTCAAATTCTATTTATTATTTTTTTATATTAAGATTGGAATATTAAGAATATTTTCAATAATCATCAAACCAGCAGAACGGATCAGTACTGCTTTCGAGGCCGCTACTGATCCGTTCTGCTGGTTTGATGATTATTGAAAATATTCTTAATATTCCAATCTTAATATATAAATTAATAAAATAGAATTTGAACAAATTCATTTATAAATAAAATAATAAAAAATGATTTGCAGTCTTGCAGATTCGAACTTGAGCCCGTTGAAAAAATTAACAATTTACATAAGAAAGTTCGACTAATAAAAAATTCATACATAATTTAAAAGATTTAAAATTTCATACAGAAATTTATTTGATCAGTTTGAGCATATGATTTTTAAATTAAATGCCAGTGAACTTTAGTTTTTAAAAACTGGTTAAAGAAATATTTTTATAGAATTTGTCACTTCGATTCACTAAATTTGTTTCAATAAACCGAAGCCACTTGTTAACCTCCATTTTGCATAGCACTTGACTGGATGGGTACCTCCTCATTCACTATTATTTTTATTGTAAGGACTACTTTATTCCAAGAATGTAAAATGAAGGATAAAGTTAAAAAAAAATTTTACTAAAAATATATAGAATTTGAACAAATTCATTTATTATATAAAAATAAACAAGTAAAAGTGCTATATTCGGCTGTGCCGAATCTTAAATACACTTCACAGATGTAATTCTTCTTTCTTTCTTGCTAAAACAGGAAGTAGGTTTAATTAAAAGATGTAACATAGTTTTACTTGACAAAAAAAATTTAAATTTTTAAACTTTTTGGTCACTTTCACGTATCATAAAATATTTTATTTGTTCAACACTGGAGTCGAAATTTTGATTTTTTAAGATTTTAATACCAATTTTGTTCTTCCTGAATTGTAAAATAGTTTGAATTAGCAAAAACAACAACTTCAATTGCCTATTTGGTTACTTTTATATATTTCAATTTCCCAACCCTGGAAACGAAATTTAAATTTTTTTACCAATGCTACTCTTAATGAGGCATGAAATAGTTTTATTTAAGAAAAACTTAATATTTTTAACCATTTTCGTCACTTTCATGTACTACAAAATAATGCAGTTATCCAACTCTGAAATCTAAATTTTGATTTTTTTTTAATTTTTGATACCAATTTTGTTTTTTCTGAACTAAACAATAATTTTAATTAGTAAAAAACCGAAGTTAGTTGCCTTTTTGGTTACTTTTATGTATAAAAAATATTTCAATTTCCCATCCCTGGAAGTGAAATTTAAATTTTTTTTTTACCAATCCTAGTCTTCATTAGGTATAAAGTTGTTTTATTTAAGAAAAACTTAAAATTTACAACCATTTTGGGCACTTTCATGTACTACAATATATTGTATGTACCAAAAAAAAACTTTAAACTTCCCAACCCTGTAAGTGAAATTGTAATTTGTTCTTCCTAAATTATAAAACAGTTTTAGTTAGCAAAAAAAAAAATAAATAACAATAACATCAGTTGCCTGTTTGATTACTTTCACGTATAAAAAAAAATGCAATTTCCCTGGAAGCAATTTCCCCGAAAAAAAATTTTATTTCTCATCCCTGGAAAAATTTTTTTAATTTTTTTAGTTTTTAATAGACCATTGAGGCTTCCCAAAGCACGAAATAGGTTTAATTTACAAACATTAAAAAAAAGAATTGATTTTTGGTATATCAATCGTCATCGCTATTCATAAGGATCCATAATATATATACTTTATAGGGTCCCATATTGATATCGAGGAAATTACATACGGAATGACAAACCTATATATACCCTTTCACTTTTTTGTGAAGGGTATAAAAATAATTTGCAGTTTAGCAGATTTGAACTTAGAGCCTGTTGAAAAAACTAGCATCCTGTAATACAATTTACATAAAGAAAAGTTCACTAAAAAATTAGAAATTCATACATAAAATTCTACTAAATTTAAAATTTTACCTTTTCTCTCTCAACTTATGCCATTATTCTGCTTAAAGTCGCTCCATTTTGTTTCCTTGAACAAACACTTTCCCCACTACCAAAAACAAGTAATAAAAAAACAAAAAAAAAATAAACAAAAACAAAACAAGCAAATCAAACGTTATTTGTTTATCAAACTATTGACAACAGCTAGACAGACTCTGTGAATAATAAATACACGAAACAACAGCTCTACTCTACTCCTGTTGGTATGCTTTAAATAATAGTTGAAACGTTAGTGCGTGTGTGCGAGAGTGCGTGCATACTTTTTGCTTTTGTGTGTTACACACACAATCGAAAAGAGATTATGTCCAGGTATTGATGACAAGTCTACACAAACTGTTACAGAATATGCGTAGAAAAGCTGCCACTTGCAAACAAATATGGCGCTAAAAGAGCCGTTAAAACAACTACAACACCAACGATAACTGAAATGAGGAAAACCCACACACAGGCTGGGAAATTTTGCAAATTTAAAAAGAAATTATATAATAATAAATATTAGAATATGTTCCTCTTAAAGTATTTAAATAAATTCTCGTATTTTTTATTAAAATAATCGTAAAGAAAAGAAATTCTTTTCTTTTTGTCTGTTTATTCCCTGCATTTTAATCTTCTCTCTCATGACAGAGCAGAACGTGTGGTTTTGATTTCTTGTAAATTGTATATAAAAATCATATTTTGATGTATTTTAAGTTGGTCTCCCGTGGAACCGACCCGCAGTTTTTATTTAATACTTTTCTTGTTCTGGTTGTTTTTTCTTTTTCACAAGCTGCCACATCAAAGAGCCAAAGCAACACAATCGTCTTGCTTTTGTTTTCATATGTTTTTTTGCTATTTTTGCAGCTCTAAAAGAAGCTAAACTATTTGGCAAAGCACATGCATATAGGACTAAAAACAGGCCAACAAAATTTCGTCTTATATCCAGAGTTGCCAGTGTGATAAATTGATATAAATTTTTATTTGTTAAATATCACAATGAGTAAATTTATAAGGCAGTTTGATCATATAAAAAAACCACATGTTGGTTAGTATGGATATACGAGGTCCGTTGGAAAATTAAGTTAATTTTGTATATAAGTATTTTTTTTTTTAACGAATTCACTTAAGATTTATAGGATAACACTGTCGAACAAATTCAGGTTAGCAAAAGTTTGAAACAAAAACAATTTATAAAATGTTGTATTTGTTTAAAATATAATTGTACGAAAGAAAGAATTCGTTCGACGATGAGAAATAGGCAGTCGATTAGAATACCCGTATCGCGGCGTTTGTTTATGTTAGTTCGAATTTTTTTTTTCACTTTCGATTTAATCGTTAATCGATCTTCTAATTTAGCCCCTATTTTCACCCCTCACTCTCCGAATCGAGCTAAATTTTGCTAACCTGAATTTGTTGCACAGTGTAATTGTTTGAACAATTTTTTTTTTTTAATATTCAGAAGGACATGATAAATATTCCCAGGCACAAAGGAAAGTCAACTTTAGGTTTTAATAACTCAACTTACACAGCAGAGCAGAACTGCTGTTTTCGAAAGCCGCTACACTTTCCTCATCACAACTCATGTGTATTTTATTTGTCTCCCACTCATTAGGTTTCTTAGTTGAATATGAGAGGAGTTTTTATTTATAAAAATTTTATTAGGAAATTGCTTACGAGAAGTGTATCAAACTGAGGTAATTTTTTTTTTTTTCAAAATATACCTGCAATTGTTAAAAGTAGTTTAATACGGGGGTATCTTTGCCATAAAACACCAAAAAGTAAATTTTTGTGGTTCTTAAGTGTTAAAAAAATTTTTATAGGGCTATTCAAGGGGCAGAGGTGGGGGAGGGTAGGGCAGAGGAAGATCAGAGAATATTTTAGCTTTGCCATAAAAACCATTAAAGTTTAATTTTTAAGAAATGTAGGCTTAAATTACACAATTTGTTAATTATTTACATTATTTTTTCAAGTAATATGTTACTTCAACGCCCATTAAGAGAGGCGGGGTTCAAAAAATTGATTTTTCTGGCTGCAAGTTCAACGCTTTGGAGCTTCTTTGCTTAACACAATTACAAAAAAAACTTAAAATAAAAATTAGACGTTGGGGAACTTTTTTCCCTTAGGCCCGATCCAGACCATTTACGAACTTGTCCTGTGCTATTCTTCAAAATATATTCATAGCAAAATTTCAAGGCTTTTTTCGGTTGGTCTGAATTGTGATTTTCACAAACGGACATACGAACATGACTAGATCGTCTCAGATTTCATCATTTTTGGAGGGCATAAGAAAAGCAATCAAATATAACACGGAGATCAAACAGAAATAGCACTTTTTTTCAATTGGAAATGTTTTATTAAAATTTATTAAAAAAGAAAATTCTATCTGTTGATGGACACCTAATTTTTGCAATGGGTGCCTCTGTGGCTGATGGTTAGCAATACTAGCCTGTCAGTCTAATGGTTGTGGGTTCATTTCCCGCCAGAGAGTCTGGGTGTTTGCCGCAGACAACCAAATCGCTATACGGGTTATAAAAAAAAATATACGAGAACACACGATGACCCAGAAGTCACTTCATTCTGTGCTTGCGAACAGACTTCTGTCGAACTGGTTTATGCGGTCATATTTTACAATAACCCAAGATCAATTCAATGTAATTTGAATGTGTTTGACTATAGGTTCTTGTCAAAAACGATGCTATGAACGAGTTCGATCCAAGTTTTTATGCGAGTTGGCGCAGCAACAAATTTTTACAATTTCCGGCACACTAATTTTCTAACTGGAAATCTTAATTGTTTGGTTACCACCGGTCCGAGTTAAGAAAAAAATTGTGATTTCTTTCATAAAGTTTCTGGTAACACTTTTTTTTGCTAAAGAATAGTAGAAAACAAGTAAAAGCCTTAATATTCCACCGGGTCGAATCTTAAATACCCTCCAAACATTTACTAAGTGAATTTAAAATGTTTAACTTGGTGGAACAGAGTTCCTTTATAATATCGTACGTCAACGCCCACTGAAGGGGGCGGGGTTCAAAAATAGACAATATCATGTTTTCCACAGACGAACGTATGGGCATTGCTGGACCGTCTTAGACTTCATCACTAATCAATAATATACATATTTACTTTATAGGGTCCAATTCTCTTTGGAGGGTGGAAAAAACTGTATTTTTGCGGGGTCGCTCTGGCAAGGGCTGGGGGGGAAACATTTCACCTTTGTCATAAAACTCTAAAAATAAATGCTTGGGATGATTATATACAAAATTAAAATACCTTTTCTTTGATAGGGTCATTTAGGGGGCAAAGGAGGAGGAGCGGGTAGGGCAGAAACAAGCAGTCATAAAACTCTAAAAATAAAGGCTTGGGATGATTACATACAAAATTAAAAAAACTTTTTTAATTTTTTGGTAGGGTCAGGAGGGGGGTAGGGCAGAGGAGTACCAGGTATCGTCTCAGCTTCGTCATTAAAGCTTAAAAATTTTATTTTTAAGGAATGTTGTATTAAGTAAAACAATTTGTTAAATTTTTATGCTATTTTTGCATATAATAACGCCCACTATAGTAGGCGGGGTCCAAAAATAATTTTTTTTTTATTTTATGCCTCCAGTTTAAGTCGTTGGACCGTATTTGACATAAAAATATATCATTTGCTTAACAAAATTACGAAAAATATTTTAAAAATTATGTAGTTTCTTAGAGGTTGGTTTAGTTCTTGTTAGGGTAACTTTTTTCCCCCTTGTCCGATTTAGCCCATCCCCGAACTGAACCTGCTCTAAGCTTTAAAATATATTTGTACCAAATTTCAAGAGTCTAGCTCTTTTTGTTTGGACTGAATCGTGATTTCCACAGACGGGCGGACGGACATGCTCAGATCGTCTTAGATTTCTTCACTGATCAAGAATATATATACTTTATGGGGATATTTCCCTGCGTTACAAACGGAATGACTAAGTGAGCATAACCTCCAGATTCTTTTTTGGAGCATATAAAAAGGGGGGATAAAGCAACAACAACAAAGGAAAAGAAAACCGAAGACAATGTTGGTGACGATGAAGACTTGTGTTTGCGTTGTTGTTATTATTCATAATTTTTTTAACCTCTTGTTGTTTTTGTTATTACTTTAGCTATTCTCTTTTTTACGTGTTCTGGCTTTTATGATTATGAGGATGATAATGATGATTATGTTGGGGATGATAAGTGTGTGTTTGAGTGTTTGGGTGTGTGTGTGTGTACGTGCATGGGAGTTTATATGGTGGCGGTTTGAATGCATGCGTTTTCTTTTATCACAGCTTGAGATCTTTGCCATTGGTTGTTTGTGTTACGAGTTTGTGAGTTTATGTGTGTGTGTGTGTGCATGTTTCTGCTTGACTTCAATGGTGATTCCTTAGGAAACTTTTTGTGCTGAACTGAAGTTTTGCGCTAGTATGTGGTTGTAACCTTTTTTTTTAATATTTTAATATTACGACCAAATTTGTTTTGCATGAATATCAAAATTTCAACACTAAAAATATGATATACGCGTGAATACAAAAAAGTCATATTTCTTTTATATTTAAAAATTACTCCTTCGCCGGTACTATAGCAAAAAAAAAACTCTATATTCATCTGGCCTCTCCCGTTCTTTTATAGTTCTAGGAGGCATTGCATGGGTTCATACTCTGATTGTTTCCCTTTGTCTGCTTTGAAAAAATATAAACTGATTTACGAAAAAGGTCTCTTGGTCCCATTGTGCATTTGGAAATATTGAAAATCTATAGATCTTTTGCTCAATAGTGTTTGAAAGAAAACTTCTGTTTGAAACAACCTCCACACATTTTTGTGAAAAAAAATTATTTGACAAAAACTGGAAATGTTTGAACGAGCCGTGGCTTCTTGCATGGGCTTTTAGTAAAAATTGCTTTATTTTTAAAATATTTACTCTGCTTTATAAGTCTCTACACTCATTCCGCAATTTACTGGAAATTTATTTTAAATAATTTAACTTTTTTATTACAAATAATCCATAAGATTTTATTTATGCAGATTTTCTTCGTGACTCTTTGCTTGTGTGAATTAAATTTACATTTATTTTGTGGCTAAATATGACAAAACAGTTACAGCAACAACAACAATAACAAAATATGGCTATAAAAGTGTTGATAACACCTTCACATGTACACAACAAACACACGGCTTTGCTGCCGTATTAAAAAGAATTAAACAGACATTTTATACGTGTGCGTGTGTGTGTGTGCGAGGATGTGCAAGGAAACGGATGCTCTAACCCAGCAAAAATATGATCGTATATGCAAAATATAAATGCCAATTTTGCAATAAATAAAGAAAACGAAAAAATATTCAAGGCAATATTTGCTATCGTTTTGTTTATTGGGTTGCCTTATTGTGAATGCACACTGTAGTGTTGATTTGCTTGTGTGAGTTTCACTGTTAAGCAGTTATCTGCTTGTATACAAAATTAAAATTCTCGTATGTTTGTTTCTGTGTGTGTGTGTGTTTTTTTTTTTTTTTTGTATAGAACCGGCGGTGTCTGTGTGTGTGTGTGTGCGAATAATAAAAATAAATTCATTTCAACAGATTTTAGTTTTAAAACTTTTTGTTATTTTATACTTTTGTGGACATGGACAAACAACTAAAAAAAAAATTAAATAAAAACTATACCAACAAAAAAAAAAGATTATGCAACCTGGTCACAGAACTTGCAATGATTTTTGGAATGCACATGCCACAATACATAGATTTGTTATTAACGATAACAGTTATGTACACAATGTACACACACACATACACATGCACATACCCACTTATACTATGCACATGTATGTGTTGTATTTTTCCCCCAAAACTCTATTGCATACAAGCAGGGATTTTTTTATATATTTTTACTTTATTTTCTATACACACACTCATGCATGATGCGGAAACAGATTTGAGACTTTATCTGCTAAATATAAATGAAAACAAAAAGCTGGTTATATAATATTAAAACAAAAATATACAATAATAATAAAAATAAAAATGAAAATAGTTTTATTTCATACAAAAACACAATCTCTGGCATAAAAATCGAGTTTAATATTTAGAGATAATTTAAAAACATTTAAGGAATTGTAGGGAACACAACTAATACACAAGCAAATCTGTGAGCAGCACAGATGTCGGCCATTTAAGTTCACTTTTAGAATCACTTTTAGAAATGATTTTCCTAATCAAATATGTATATTTCAAAAATATTATTTATGTTTTTAAAGATTGACACTAAGACGAGAATTTAACGGAGTAGTTCAAGTTACAAAAGAAATAAAAAACCGCACCATTTATTCGATCTATGAAAATAATATGATATTGCATTCTACAGATCAATTCATATCTTCACAACTGCAATAATGAGGCGCATAAAATTTAATGCGGCACAGTCTTAGGGAATTCTTGGAGATCTAGGAAGGAATAGCTGGATACCCTACATACAAAATAATTATTGATAAATTAACAAACACCATTTCCATTGAATGACTTCCGATATGAAATATCCGATATTAGATCATTTTAAAAATTCTCTGAACTGCTCACGAAGCTTGAGAATTAAAGTTTAAAATTATGCAGACTACTATTTTTTAACAGAGCCACGCATAATTAATACATAACTCATGCGTGACTCACACGTGACCCATGCGTGACTCACGCGTGAATCACAAGTGATTCATCCGTGACCCAAGCGTTACTCATCCATAGCACACGCGTGACCCAAACGTGACTCATGCGTGACTAACGCGTGACTCCAACGTGACCATCATGATTCACGATATTTGCGCATCTGTAATAAAAATATAGCAATAACGACAGCAATAAAGTGTTCGCTGAAGTCGTGATATGCTTTTAGTTGATGAATTCAATGCATGAGACTGTTTTACCAAACCCTGCATAACTTTTGAGGCGCTCCGTACAGTAGCATAATTGTTTCTACAATATCCCTGATCTGTTTAGCCTTTAAAATGCACAGAAAATCTTTGCTTATTACAGCCCAACTAAGAACTTTAGGTCCACTTAAACTGAGAAAATCCAAAATTTTTACGCACCTCGAATATAAGCATTAAAAACCATAGCATTTCCATAAATAAATTGAACTGTAAACTTAAGCACAATATCTCACGGAATTCCTCAAGTTCAAAGTTGCATGATTTCAATTATCACATTTTCCTAATTGCCTAAGGGAAAATCGAATGAATTGCGGAAACTTCCCAGCATTTTTCTGCTTATTTTCTTAGATTTCTGTAGCAATATTTATTTTTAACTCATCGCTACAAAGGCACCGTATGGTTATCTAGTCCACATTTATTTTTCTTGCCTAGTGATGTAAAATTATTTGGCACTTTAAGCGTTTAAATTTAGTTTTCATGGTAAGTGAATTTTTTTTAGTTACTCCCTGAAATAATCGCTTCTGGTCACAATTTTGCTTTTAGTTTTCATGGTATCGTATAAACCGCTTTAAAAATACGGCAATATACGAGATCTGTTCAAAAAAAAAAGAATTTGCAATGGAACTAAAAAATTCAGAAAATGGGATATAAAAAAAAGTAATCATTTAAATTTCTAATGAAATTTTTATAAATAACTGTCATAAGCCGGCTAATAACGACGATGAAAGTGTAGCGGCCTTCGAAAACAGCTGTTCTGCTCTTCTGCTTTTCAGTGTAAGTTGACTAGTTAAAACTAGTATTTTTTCCCCTTTGAGTAGTGATGATGAAGTTGTAGCGGCCTTCGAAAACAGTTGTTCTGCTCTTCTGCATAAGTTAGATAATTAAAATTGGTAGTTTTCATGGTATCGTATAAACCGCTTTTAAGATACGGCAATATACGAGGTCTGTTCAAAAAATAGAGTGAATTTGCAATGGAACAAATATATTCAGAAAATCGGATATAAAATATATAATCATGTAAATTTCTAATAAAATTTTTATAAATAAAATCTGTCATCATGTTCAACTAACTATTCAACTGATGATGAAAATGTAATGGCCTTCGAAAACAGCTGTTCTGCTCTTCTGCATAAGTTGATTAATTAAAATTGGTAGATACGGCATAATACGAGGTCTGTTCAAAAAATAGAGTGAATTTGCAGTGGAGCAAAAAAAATTCAGAAAATGGGATATAAAAAATATGATCATGTAAATTTCTAATAAAATGTTTATAAATAAAATAAATGATGATGAAAATGTAGCGGCCTTCTAAAACAGCTGTGCTGCTCCTCTGTATACGTTAGATAATTAAAACAGCTGCTCTTCTGCATAAGTTGGATAATTAAAACTGGTATTTTGAAGGTGTAGCGGCCTTCGAAAACAGTTGTTATGCTTTTCTGTATAAGTTGGATAATTAAAACTGATGTTTGGCTTTTCTTTGTGTCCTAATGATGAAACGCTAGCGGTCTTCGAAAACAGCTGTTCTGTTCCTCTACTCTTCAGTGTAAGTTGGATAATTAAAACTGGTATTATCTTTCCTTTGAGTACTGATGATGAAAGCGTAGCGAACTTCGAAAACAGCTGTTCTGCTCTTTTGTGTAATTTGGATAACTAAAACTGATGTTGGTTTTCCACAGAGGCTTGAACTCTTTATGATACTAATTTTCGAATAATAAGCCTGCCAATCTTGATTGAATTTAAAATAAAATTATTTGGTTAGGTGACATAAGTTGTTATTCATCTCAGCGGCAGTAGTATACTCTCGATGAAATAATCTTTTTGTAAAAAATCCAATCATTTAAGTGCCTAAAATTACCTAAAAGTCTTTTAAGTGCACAAGTTGCGTACACACACTGACTTAAAAATGTGTTTTAAAGTGTTATTTATAAGTTCACACACACTCACACAGGCACACACACTTGTCTACCTGCAGTATATCCTGTATTGTATGAAAGATTTATTCGCATAAAATAGAAATGACATGAAGTTTTGCCATTTTGTTTTATTTTCACTTGTTCCTCCTCCGCTCCCTTCCATATGCTGCGTTGTAACACACGTATTTTCCTTTCCCTTGTGTCAGGCATAGAAATGGGCAAAAAGGATTTTCGGAGGTTGCCGTCGTGCTAATAAAAAATTTTGCTTAAAATGTTTATTAGCTCAGTTTATATATTATAAAAATAAAAATTATTTGCTTCTTTATGTGTGTTTCTCTTTTGCCCGATACTGTGAAATTCAAGCATTTTAACGCTGATTTTAGTCGTTGGAGAGTAATAATTTTTTTTTATATATTTTTGAGTTGCGAAATTTTTATTTGTTGACTTGATTGATGTTACGACTAATTTGAAATTTTTTACTGTTTGTCATAAATTGAGCAAGAAAAAAATAAACCAACAGCAACCTAAAAATTGGCGAATGGTGTGTGTGTGTGTGTTTTTTTTGCAAATAAAAAAGGTGTTAAATTATTTAGAATATTTCGAAAACAAATTTAATGCCAGAGTTATCTAATAAAAAAAAATCATTTGCTGCGAATAACATAAAAAATAAATTATATAATAAAAATTTATTTTAAAGTGGCTTTAAAGCTGAATTAACTTAAATATTTGCAAATTGCTTTCAAGACAAAGAAATTGGCAAAAATAAAATAAAAAATTAATAGATGAGCGAAAAGTGAATGTACCCAAATGAAAAAATAATCATAAATCAATAAAAAATCAAATAAAGCTTTCGAAATTTTGTGCACACCTGCTGCCCATCTTTTCTATAGATAGAAAATGTTAACAACAGCTTTTGCAGTTTCCGTAGACAACTTTTTGATTAAATGTGGAACAATAAAAAGTATTATAAAATTCAAATAAGTCGCTTGACACGCGTGTTATCGGTGACCTAGAAACGGAAAATTTTGGAAATGCCTTTCAAAGCCCATGATGAATTGCGGCTCAAAAGAGTCCCTCATCGTTATTGTGATTGAGGATGTAATTTACACGTGACTTGGGGGTGTTCAGTAGGCATTTTTTTTCCAAAAAAAGTTGCTTGCATTATTCGCATATTTAGCTTCATTTATACTGTATTTATACTGTAAAGGATATTATAAAAAATATCCTTGTTTTAAGAACCTCAAGTTGAAACCCTATAGACCTATTTTTTTTTATTATTTATACTGTAAAGGATATTATAAAAAATATCCTTGTTTTAAGAACCTCAAGTTGAAACCCTATAGACCTATTTTTTTTTGAATATATCAAATGGCAAGCCAAAACTTTTTCAAAACCCTTTAATGACCTCTTAAATATATCAAAACAACTTCTCAGCAACTGTAAAAAAATTCCGCGAAAATACTGAAAAATCCCAATATTGGGATTTTTCAAATTCTTTTTTGGGAATTGTGGGGATCTCAAAAATAAATGTTATTTGTCTTTGTTCACATGAAAATACCGGAAAATTTTATAGCATGTCTCTATTTAAGACTTTTTATAATTCCATTTCTACTCCTCCCAAAAAATATTTGTCATTCTGGCTAAAAATCACTGCATTATTAGTTGTTTTATAGCCAAATAACTCATTTACATGAAAAATAAATATCTTTATTAAACACTCAGCACTTTAAATATTAAAAATAATAATAAACTAAAATTTAAAAAAAAACGTAAAAATTATCTCGACATTTCCAACCTCAAAAACAATCATTATTTTGTTCGTTTGAAATGCAGGGGAACGAACAAAAAAAATGTAAAAAACGTTTAAAAAACAATACAGAAAATTAAAAACTAAAATACTTGTAACTGGTGCATAAAAAAACAGTCAAGTGCATTGCGGTGCACGAGTTGGAGCAGTAAAAATGAAATCCACAAAATTTTTCAAGTGGAAAAAGTTGTACGATTTGTATGAAAAACATTTTGTTTTTTTTTCTTCTATTATTTATTTTTTAGTTCAGTTTTTATGGCCAAAGTTTATTACTCGTACCCAGGTTGGTTAGATTTTTTCTTTGTTTTGTTTGTTATTTTTTACTATTTTAATAAAAATAAAACTGATGTAAAGAAATAGCATTTTACAGCTTTGTTGCGTGGCAATATAACAAACCCCCTCAACTTAAAGTCAAAAGCAGCAGCAGAGTAACGCACACAATAAACTTTAGAAAAATTGAAGAAAACTAAACAACAATAAACATTAAAATGGGTTTTAAAATAAACTAATACACGGAGCAAAATTACGGCCTTTGGAAACTCAATAGAATTTTTTTTATTTCGTTGGCCAGATATTTTAAACAAAAAATTTAAGTGTGTGGGCAGTCAGGCCCAGCTTCAAAGTCCAGCAGTCATATTCCGTAACTTGTTAAAGGCGAAACCCCATGGCTAAAAGTTTAAAATGTATTTTTAGTTTAAATAGTTGTAAGAAACTGTTGCCTATTTTTGGGGGCTTATCGTCGATATGAGTTGCCGTTACGCTGAAGGTATTTTTGTTCCTAAAAATTAATTAGTTAAAGATTAAAGAGATTTGGTTCCAATAGGACAGAGAAACTTTCAACTCCTGAAATATTGGAAGTCAATATTCAAGCCAACATTAACGCCATACGCTGAAATTTATTGGAAAAACTAAAGGATTTTTCAACAAGAACTTTGTTTTCTATAACAAAAAATTTAGATGAAGATGATTCAAATTTTTATTGCATTGCAATATTGGAACGATCGAATGGAACATGCGATTTGTAGCCATGGCGGACATGTGACGGAATAATATAAAAATAAATCCCATGAAATTATTTCCCAGATTATAAGAATATATTGTCATTCCAATTCTATGTTATTTCTCGGATCTTAAACTATCTCTATGCCAAGTTTGATTTAAATCGGTTCAACGGTTTGAGCATGAATAAGTAACAGACAGACAGAGTTACTTTCATATTTATTATATTGGTAAGCAAAAAAGTGCAAGTCATCATAAAAAGTGCAAGTTATTAGATATCAAAAGTGCAAGTCATCATAAAAAGTGCAAGTCACCATAAAAAGTGCAAGTCATCATGAAAAGTGCAAGTCATCATAAAAAGTGCAAGTCAATATGAAAAGTGCAAGTCATCATGAAAAGTGCAAGTCATCATGAAAAGTGCAAGTCATTATAAAAAAATGAAAGTCATTATAAAAAATTCAAGTCATTATAAAAAGTGCAAATCATCATAAAAATTGCAAGTCATCATGAAAAGTGCAACCCACTGTAAATAGTGCAAGCCATTGTAAAAAATGCAAGTCATTGTAAAAAGTGCAAGTCATTGTAAAAAGTGCATGGCATCATAAAAAATGCAAGTCATCATAAAAAGTGTAAGTCATCATGAAAAGTGCAAGTAATCATAAAAAGTGCAAGTCATTGTGAAAAGTGTAAGTCATCATAAAATGTGCAAGTCATCATAAAAAGTGCAAGTCATCATAATATATGCAAGTCATCATAAAAAATGCAAGTCATCATAAAAAGTGCAAGTCATCATAAAAATGCAAGTCATTATAAAAAGTGCAAGTCATTATGAAAAGAGCAAGTCATCATAAAAAGCGCAAGTCACCACGAAAAATGCAAGTCATTATGAAAAGTGCAAGTCATTATAAAAAATGCAAGTCATTATAAAAAATTCAAGTTATTATAAAAAGTGAAATTCGTCATAAAAAGTGCAAGTCACTGCAAATAGTGCAAGTCATCATAAAAAATGCAAGTCATAATAAAAAGTTCAAGTCATTATAAAAAGTGCAAGTCACTGTAAAAAGTGCAAGTCAACAGAAAAAGTGCAAGTCATTATAAAAAGTGCATGTCATCATAAAAAGTGCAAGTCATTATGAAAAAGTGCAAGTCATTATGAAAAGTGCAAGTCGTCATAAAAAATTAAAGTTATTATGAAAAGTGTAAGTCATCACAAAAAGTGCAAGTCATCATAAAAAGTGCAAGTCATCATAAAAAGTGAAGTCATTCTGAAAAGTGGAAGTTATTATAAAAAGTGCAAGTCATTATAGAAAACGGAAGCTAATACAGTCATATTAGCGTCTATTAAGTATTAAAGTTGGCTTCTTTTATTTTATTGTACTTTTTACCCTCGACTTTGTCCGCGAAGAAAATGTGGAACTACAGCTAATCTGTATCAAAGTTTAAAACGTTCTAATAAATAATAAAATAAATTACCAAAAGGTTTTTGCTTGGCGGCCTCGATTTTGCTCAGTGTATTTTAAAATATGACATGGTTATCACCCAAGACTTATGGTTGTACACATGCGATTATTTTTCCTTTTAACTGTTACTTAACAGCACATTAAAAATTGTTTGAAAGGTTTAAGGTGTGAAATTGGAGCACTTTGAACTAAATTAAATTAAATAAATGAAATAAAGAAGAAATAGGTACTTAAATTTTAAATAGTTACAAAAAAAAACCAACGGAAATAATTTTTAAAAATGAAAAAAATTACATGAGCAAAAAATTTTATTGTATGTATGACAAAATAAAAAAATATTTGAAATGAAAACGTTTATAAAAGCTAAAGGAAATAGATATCAGGTTCGCCCTTTAAGGATTTGAAAACTAAATCCTGTAAAAATAATATGAATGACATTCACAAGGCAGAAAACCACAAAAACAAATTTCAAAACAAAAAAACAAAAAAAAACGTTTACAGCAATTTGTTAATCCTAAGTAAATCTCTTGAAAAAAATTACTTCATACAATAGTTTTAGACCTCACATGCGGTGGTAAATCTAGTTTAGGGTATTACAGTTTAAAACCAAATGAATTACACAAACACACACACGCACACACACACACGGGGACGCATGTCATGGCTGTAGTACTCATATCTTGTGACAAAAGCCAACAGAAATTACATGGTTTGTTGACTTTATTATTCGTTTGAATGGCAACAAAAGAGGAATTATATACCAACAACAACAACAACAACAAAAAAGAAAAGAAAAAGATCAATCAATAGATCGTCAACGAAAAACCCAGGGTGACAGAGAAACACACAAACACACACACACACACATACTTACTAACAGACTGTTGAAAAATATCAGTTTTAAGCTGATTTCTGATCTTAATTTCAATGCAATATTTAATGAAAGAAGGAAAGTCTTCATGTCGAAATGTATAAAGAAATCCAACAAACAGCCCACACTTTTTATGGAAATTGGAAAAACTGAAAACGGGTGTAGCCTCCGCCGCTGCTCAACACACAACCACACAGATATCCACACAAACAGACTAACAGACAGACATCACAAGCAGCCGTTTTATTTTTAGCAGCAAATATTTTGCAGGCTGAAACTGCTCGTACCTTTAAACTAAAAAGTCAATCAGACAAGGAAAATACTCGTAGTTGTTTAACCTTATCAACGTAATATTTATGAAAAGTGTAAATGAAATGACAGACCCAGAGACACGTTAGTCAAGCCAAGCCAAGCCAAGTCAGAGCAAGACATATGGACACACGGACAGACACACAAAAAGACAGACAGCCAGACGCACAGTCAAACTGTCTGTTTTGCCAAACGGATAATAAAATGATGATGCGTAAAGATTTAGACTGAATTACAAAGTAAAAATATTAAAACTGCATAATAATACGAGGATGGTCTCAAAAGCAACAAAAAAAAATTTTTTTTTTAAATTTTTAATAAATTAACTGGGTTAATATTCCAAATAAACTACATTAAAAGTCTTTCGTAAAGTTTTTGTTTATGGCTGGCATAAATACCGTGAGCTAAAACTGCCACTTCCTTCAATGAAAATTTTTCCAAAAGCCTTATCCAATAATTGGGGCGAAGAGAAAGAGATGGCAAATATGCCAAGAAATAAGAGAAAATAAATAAATGCATTTAATTTATACAAATCACAAGCCAAACTACAACAGCGTTATTTTCGGAAGTCGATACACTCCCATCATCAGTACCCTTCTTCCCAACTAAAAGTATAACCATCGAAGGTAACGAAAAATTATATTTTCTAATGGAAGCGCCTTAGCACATGGGGATCAAAAAATTTGTGCTGTAGATCAAAAGTGTCTTTCATTAACTATATCGTGCGTACTACGGGCCCAAGCCGGTGTTTTAATAGATTAACTATAGGGTCCGCCAAATAACTTTTTTTTTGAAAATGCTACAAAAAAAAGTACTGAATATTTTCTCAAATTTCCTTTTTTTATTTGAAAGTACAATCCTTCCGGTTAATAATGGAAAATAATTTCATTCAAATGGCTGCATGGACCGATAACGATCGCCATTGACTGTAACGGCCCAATTATGCCTATGGACCAAAATCCGCACCAAACAGTGACTCGTTTTGGGTGCGTCGGCTTTTCAATGTATGCGTGCGGGTTTTCTGTGCCCCAAATGCGACAATTTTGCTTGTTTACATACCCGCCAAGATCAAAATGAGCTTCATCTGAAAAGATGATTTTTTTGTTTTTGGCAAAATCGACATCTTCTGTATGTCGATCGCAGATGTGCGGATTTTGGTCCAGAGGCATAATTGGGCCATTTTTCTTCGAAAATGAGCAAGAAGTGGCCGTTACAGTCAATGGCGATCGTTATCGGGCCATGTTGAACGAATTTTTGTTCACAAAAGTTGAAGAGGAGGATATTGGCAACATTTGGTTTCAACAGGACGGCGCTACGTGCCACACAGCCGAAACTGCACTCGATGTTTTGCGCCCTGTTTTTCAAGATCGCATTATCAGCCGCAGAATTGATGTCGTTTGGCCACCTCGCAGCTGCGATTTGACACCGTTGGACAATTATTTGTGGGGTGCCGTCAAAGATAAATGTTACGCCGACAAGCCAGAGACAATTGACGCTTCAAAAGGACAATATTCGTGAAGCCATTGGTGAAATACAGCTGCACACAATCGATAATGTGCTTAAAAATTGGACCGATCGTGTAGGCTACTGCATGGCCAGCCGAGGCAGCCATTTGAATGAAATTATTTTCCATTATTAACCGGAAGGATTGTACTTTTAAATAAAAAAAGAAATTTGAGAAAATATTCAGTAGTTTTTTATAGAATTAAAAAAAAAAATTATTTGGCGGACCCTGTACTAAACAATCGTAAATAAATGTGTACTAAAAGTGTTCCATCAAAACCTCGTAATGCCTCAGAGTACTCGAAAACATTTAAGTCCCTCTTCTTGCCAAGATATCATTTTGTCTCATGCGCCAGATGGCGCTATTCAATTGATCTAATAAAAAGACTACCGGCTCATGAGTCAAGTAGCAGCCACCTCATTTCTCTGATGTCCGCTATAACCAAGCGGCTATTATAAGAAAATCTTGCCCCTTATTCTGTAACTATTTGTGGACGTCAAGAAGGGATCAAATATTGGTATTCTAAAATACTCGCTATGGAGATCAATTGAATACTACTGACGTCTAGAGTTGTGTGGGACTCGTTCCATCACTCGTTTTTTGACAAGAACCTATGACCACACTTATGTAATTTAAATGGATTTGATTATAGGTTCTTGTCAAAAAGTAGAGGATGAACGAGTTCCAAATAAGTCTAGACGTCAGCAGTATTCAATTGATCCCCACAACGAGTATTTCAGTATCCCAGTTTTGATGTCGTCTTGACGTTAACATCGACAAATAGTTACAGAATAAGGGAGAAGATTTCCTTATAAAATGGCCTCCTGGTCATACTCGTAGCGAACATCAGAGAAATGAGGTGACGTCCTTAGATTTTTTTTCTAAGTAGAAAGAAGGTGCTAAAAATACACAATTGAGGAAGAAAAAGTGTAAGTAATTGCCCTGTTTTTTTTTGTAGGAGTAGGACCAGCACTCAGGGGATGAGCCCTATATATGCAATGCATTGCGTCGGAACTGAACACGAGGGGATAGTATTGAGGGAACAGGTTAGGAAAGATGAGACGATAGACAGTTTTTGTTGTAGTTACTTTAACCATTTTTACTTCGCCGGCTAATTTTTCCTACAGGGCCGACGAAGATGGGTGCTGTTACTCTGCTTTTTTAGTACATGATAGTGTCAGTCGCTGCCAATTATGTTCAGTGACCAGTGACTATGCCTTCATCACTGAAACAGGCTGGCAACAATTAACACAACCACGAACTAAAGCTGATCAGAAGAATTCAACACAATATTTCATGACTCAGAGCGGGCTCGAACTCACGACCCTCCACTTCATAGTCTCGTGTTCTACTAATTCAGCCAACAGCACCGTTGACGTCGACAAATACTTACGGAATAAGGGGACTTATTTCCTTTCAATAGCCTTCAAAATTAGTCAAAGTACCTCAACTTGAATGAAGCTGTTATGAAAAGGGGGGAGAACTCAGAGGTGCCTGGCTGGGCAGAAGTTCTCAGGAAGCTGAATACCTCACAGCTGACTGACTGGAAAGCAGTTCCATTGAAATAAGAGACGTCTGAGCTGACTCTCTATTGAAAGAAGACAACTCTGAGCTAACGGACTGGAATAAAATGTCGATGCATGGCCATCTGAGAATTTAACTATATGAGAGCCCCTGACTCCCTTTCTAAGATTTACCAGAGGTCACATATTGATTAAGGGTGCTGTTGGCTAAATTAGTTAAAACTTGGACAACGAATCCCAAGATCATGAGTTCGATTCTGCACACAATAAACTTTAGAAAAATTGAAGAAAACTAAACAACAACAAACATTAAAATGGTTTTTAAAATAAACTAATACACTGAGCAAAATGGCGGCCTTTGAAAACTCGATAGAATTTTTTTTTTTCGTGGGCCACATATTTTAAACACAAAATTTAAGTGTGTGGCCAGTCAGGCCTAGCTTCAAAGTCCAGCACTCATATTCCGTAACTCGTTAAAAGTGGAACCCCATGGCTAAAAATCTAAAATGTATTTTTAGTTTAAATAGTTGTAAGAAACTGTTGCCTGTTTTTAGGCGCTTATTTTGTATTCCCCGAAATGTTGTCTCGTCGAAATGAGTTGCCTTTCCGCTGAAGGTATTTTTTGTTCCTAAAAATTAATGAATTAACCATCAAAGAGATTTCATTCGAATAGGACAGAGAAACTTGAGTGATTTTAAAAAATAAAAATATTATTAACAAAATAATAAAAAATGGTTTGCAGTCTTGCAGATTCGAACTTAAGCCCGTTGATAAAATTAACAATTTTATTAAGTGATTTATTAAAACAGGAATTTGGTGACATCTTCAGATCATGGGTTCGATTCTGCACTCAGTCAGGAATATGGTAGCCATTTTTTGTGATCTATGGGCAGCGATAGAATTCATCATGTCGGTGCCGTAGCAAGAGTTCACCGGCGAAATTAAGAATAAAATGGTTCCAGTACAGCGCATTACATCGCCGAGTGCCCGTCCAAGGAAAAATATTTCATTTCTAATTCTCACTTAAGAATTAGATTTTTTATGCTAAAATATATTCTCTTTGCCTTGAGCTGTCCGCATTTAATGCGAATTTTGTGTATACCCTCGTACATAAAATTGATTGCTAAAATACTTTGACTGTGTATCTGGAGTTGTTTTGTTTATTTTTTTTTTCTTTCTTAATTTTTTGCATTCAACAAAAAGTAAATGTGTTTCATTTACAGATTGTATCACACACATGTTATCGTTCTCATGTGCATTTTACACATAACGTTCATGACAGTCATGTCAGTTGTAACAGAGTCATTGCATTTGCTATCGCTTAAATAGACAGACAGACAGACAGACAGGCAGAGAGTGAGACTCAGTTGGCATAAGACGTGTCTTCATGCATACGAGAGCATTAGACAGTAAGAAAGAAAGAAAGAAAGATAGACATGCAGGCTTTTGATTATTTTTCTAGATTTGGCATTAGGGGTGGCCCAAGGAGTTCAAAACCTAAACGTCTCCTAAGCGTAAATGAATAATAAGAACAAGAAATTTTGCTTTACTTTCAATGCGAATAGAATTTATGCTCAAATCCAACAACAACAACTGCCAACAGATGAAAATATCCTTCAATTTCTATTCATGTTTGATTTTTACTGTTTGTTTTTGTATTTGATTTTTTATTTTTTTTTTTTTGTAATGGAATTATTGAATTTCTGCAAGATTTAAAATTATTTTTTGTACAAGGTGGGCCAAAAGAAGTCAAGCCGATGTCTGCTCCAGCGTGAACAGCGCAGCATGCAGTCACTTTGAGCGGGTATAATGGCTGCTCGTGCATCACTCGTGAATTTTCGGTGCCCCAGAAGCGATAGTTTTGCTTGTTCACGTACCCGCTGAGGTGGGAATGATCCTCATCGCTCATTATGATTTTGGTCGAAAAATCGTCCACTTTGTCCTCGAGCTTGAGGATGGGGAGTGTATCGCTCCATGGCTTGTTCACTTGTATTCTACATCTTTCTAGTTCACAAATGAGAAAAACTGATTTTTTTTTTTTTAGGAGTAGGACCAGCACTTAGGGGATGTCCCCTATATATGCAATGCATTGCGCTGGAACTGAAAACGAGGGAATAGTATTGAGGGGACAGATTAGGAAAGATAAGACGATAGACAGTTTTTTTTTTGTAGCTACCCCGCAGGAGGATAAGCGTTAATTGTCTTTAAGCTACTGGTACGATTACTAGTATAGCAAGCACTAGTTCAAAAGGTGATTGAACATATACAGAAAAGTACTAGTACTTCAAGTAGTTCATTTGTAGATTGATTTGACTTGTACAATTTCAAATTACTTTTTGATCATGTTTTAAAGCGAATAGCTAATTCGCATTTTCATTTATTTTATTTTGAATTGTTACAATTTTTAAACAAATTCAAATTTTAAACAAAGAACATGCTGCGTACTTTTTCCCTGCACCGCCGCTGAAAATTATTAGAAGACTTTGCCACCTGCATATCAGTTTATTTATTAAATAATTTATGTAAATAAGCCGCAGTTTTCTTGTGTGTTGAAAAAGTGACATTTTAAAAAATAAATAAAACTAAAAGCTTATTTTAAATTTTTTTAAATTTGTTCTTGTTAATATTTATGTTCATATGTAAAATCAGCGATCTTTTTTAAAATAATAAAACCTGATATATGTATTGTATGTTCATTAGTGTTGTACTAGGTGCTAGTGAATTGAGCGTACCCTGAAGGAACTTTCCATTTCCTCTTATAAACAAAGAATTGATGAACCAAAAATTGCTTGTGAAGACAAAGACTTAACAAATTTCATTGGGTTTAAAAACCCAATAAATTTAGGGATTTATATATAATCCCTAATATATAAACCACTTCTTAATGCAGAACTGATTGTACTAGTATCCGACTAGAAGAAATTATACTAGTACTCATCTAGTACTAATAGTACTAGTATCCCCCTAATTTCCATCTAGTACCAACGGCACTAGTAATTTTCCAAACATACTTAATGTTAATTTGAGCATTAACATGGTATAGCAAAGTTCACAGTTGGGAACTAGTACTGGTGATTTTTGTACTAGTGCAATATTAATTTTATACTACTTCCACCTCCTGCAGGGTATTTCAACTTTTTACTTCGCCGGCTAATTTTTGCTACAGGGCCGACGATTTGACATTGGCCGCCATTTGCAAAAATAAGGGCATCTTCCAATAGGGTGATTTCTTTCGGCCCACCTTGTACAAGATATTATTGTCAATCACAAATTAACGAAATTTGCCAAAAATAAAAATTTCAGTCTCAAAAACTAGTTGCAAGAGTATTTCTCTTCTAATTGAACTCAGTGTCTCGTAATAAAGTTCTTCTTCTAGGTCATCCCTTCGTGCATCTGCAACAAAAATATTTTTTGAAAATTTATTTCTCCGGCAGACAATTTAACACGCTTCAAAGGTAATAAAGTTGTAAGTTGTTTTTTTTTTTGCTTTTTGCTGTTGCTGACCAAACCAATAAAACGGACAAGTGAAGAGAAAAGTGTGCAGCCAAAGTGCCACACGCAACTAATAAACAACCGAAGTGGCCTGACTGTTCACTTGCTTTAACAAAAAAAAAAAAAAAGAAATAAATAAATAAATAAAATATTGTACTAAACATTCTTACGAAACATACAAGAAAAACGTTAAACGCCCATGCAAAACTAAAACCAGTCAAGCACTATGGAAAGAAAAAAAAAGAATACAAAATAATAATAAAAACTAAAATGAAGTGAAACAAATAATGAATGTTCGGAAATAAATCGCTCAAGTAACAAAATGTTCAAAAAAAAAAAAGGAACGTCTAAAATGTATGAAAAATGTATCACTCGTGCACTGGCACTCAGGCAAGAATGAATGAATAAGTGAGTGCGTTGCAGTACGTTCAAGAGTGTAATTCGTAACGCTTCAATTTTGGACTACGGCGACACGCAGCAGAAGAGCTGAGCTCACATAAATTCAAAAATATCCTAAATGTTTGGGCAAAGAGCGTCCTTTTACTGACTTTGAATTTTTAATAGTCATTCCATGCAACAACAAAAAAAAACAAGAGGAAGAAATAAAATTCAAGCAGAAGGGGGAACGTTGCTTTTCTAGTCATGTTACAGTTACAAGTTAAATGCATGTTTTGGTTCACACTTGATTAAACAATAAAAGAAGATCTGCTCTTGACTTGAACTCCTTTTGCCGTACGAGTACGAGTATTTCACAATGAACAAATTATTCACATTTCAATATTTTATTCGTTTCTCGTAGAGACACTAATAAACTGGCAGAAAATGCTTTTATAAATTGACTTGTAAAATTATTCGCATAATAAAGTTTTGCTGTTTTTGAACATAAATTACCATTAAGATTTTTATTAACTTGCAAAGAGGGTAATCCTGACACGCACAAATGCCTACAACAATAAAGCACCTGATAAAGCCACTTGGCGACTGACTATTTGAATTAAACGGTTTTTGAAAAAGAGCCGGTGATTAAGTGTTTTGTTTTTTTTTTTTTTTGGTGAATAACATATTTTTTATAAAGCAGCGTATTAAATTAGATAAAAATAGAATTGGCAGAAATAATATTTTATTTATTAAAATATATATTTATTGTAATTGTTGGGGGTTACGGTAATCAACATGCCTGCATTTCGAATTTCATATTTTATAGGCTAATTTTTAGATTTTTTTTTTTTAAATTCAGAAAGACTTGATAAATATTCCAAGGCGCAAAGGAAACTCAACATCAGTTTTATTCAACTTACACAGCAGAGCAGAACAGCTGTTTTCAAAAGCCGCAACACTTTCATCATCAGTGCTCTTGTGTATTGTGTTTGTCACCACTTATTGGGTGGCTTAGTTGAATATCATATGACTTTGCCTTGGAATATTTATCATGTCTTTCTGAATTTAAACAAGTAAAAACGTTATATTCGACCGGGTCGAATCTTCAATACCCTCCAAATATTTAGTAAGTGAATTTAAAATGTTTAACTTGGTGGGACAGAGTTCCTTTATATAATATCGCACGTCAACGCCCACTAAAGGGGGCGAGGTTCAAAAATAGACAATATCAGGTTTTCCGCAGACGAACGTATGGGCATCGCTAGACCGTCTTAGGCTTCATCACTGATCAAGAATATATTTACTTTATGGGGTCCAATTCTCTTTGGAGGGTATAAAAACTGTATTTTGGCGGGGTCGCTCTGGCAAGGGCTGTGGGGGAAACATTTCACCTTTGTCATAAAGCTCTAAAAATAAATGCTTGGGATAATTATATACAAAATAAAATTTTTTATTTTATTTTATAGGGTCATTTACGGGTAAAAGGAGGTAGGGCAGAAACAGGCAGTCATAAAACTCTAAAAATAAATGCTTGGGATGATTATATAGAAAATTAAAAAAAAATAATTTTTCTGGTAGGGTCATTTAGTGGGTGAATGGGGAGGAGGGGGTAGGGCAGAGTAGTACCAGGTTTCGTCTCAGCTTCGTCATTAAAGCTTAAAGATGTTATTTTTAAGGAATGTAGGCTTAAGTAAAACAATTTGTTAAATTTTTATGCTATTTTTGCATATAATAACGCCCACTAAAGTGGGCGGGGTCCACAAATAATTTTTTTTTATTTTATGGCTCCAGTTTGAGGCGTTGCACCGTATTTGACATAAAAATATATCATTTGCTTAACAAAATAGCCAAAAAAAATTTAAAAATTATGTTGTTTTTTCTGGGTTGGTTTAGTTCTGCTTAGGGGAACTTTTTTCCCCCTTGCCCGATTTAGCCCATCTTCGAACTTAACCTGCTCTAAGCTTCAAAATATATTTATACTAAATTTCAAAAGTCTAGCTCTTTTCGTTTGGAATGAATCGTGATTTCCACAGACGGACGGACATGCTCAGATCGTCTTAGATTTCATCACTGATCAAGAATATATACTTTATGCGTTCTGAGATGGATATTTCGATGCGTTACCAACGGAATGACAAAGTGAATATACCCTCCAAATTCTTTTTTGGAGGGTATAAAAACAAAAAATTCGAACAGTTAGCCTATAAATCCTAATTCAATTTAAATAATAATTTACTCTTTGTCAAGAGAATATAAAAAATTCGACACTTACTCTCTTTTAGTGGACAGCAGTTAAATATTTTTAACAGCCTGTGACTACTCTCTAGGGCCTTAAATATTCGTATAGCAAGAGGCGGCTGGAAGTAGTCAATTTCTGAAAAACACAGCACAAAAGTGTCTTATCTTTTGATTATATTTGATTTATATTTGATATTGTAGGGACGTGATGTTGGCAATTATTTACACAATAAGAGAGAACGATTATAAAAGTTTAACGAATAAATAAGAAGTTAAAACGTCATCCATCTTTTTGATTTATGTTTTTAGGCAACAAAACTCTCTAATCGCTTAAAAATCATTAAAATGTTCATAAATTGTTGCAAAGAGCCCGAACTGTCAAAAAACAGCTGTTACACAGTTGCATTTTGTTGTAAAGGGTGTTTTTATAAAGCTTGCTGATTTGAAATTTAAATAAAACACATACCAAATTATGAAATGGCCAAAAAAAATTTTTTTTATTTGGTAGATAATTTCTTGTCATTTAACATTCAAATATAATTTCGGCCATATGGCCACCACGACTATTTTGCACTAGGGTCATTCTGGAGGTCCAGTTTTCGACCACCCTTTCAAGCATTTGAGGGCGTATTTCAGCAATGACACGTTGAATACTGGTTTCCAAAGCGTCAATCGTTGCTGGTTTATCCACGTAAACCAATGATTTCAGGTATCCCCACAAAAAATAATCGAGTGGCGTCAAATCACACGAACGCGGAGGCTAATTCACCGGTCCATTTCTCGAAATAATGTTGTCGTTGAAATGTTCTTTCAATAAGTCCATTGTTTCGCCCGCAGTATGACAAGTGGCACCATCCTGTTGAAACCACATTTCGTTTACATCCATATCTTGAAGTTTTGGCACCAAAAATTCATTGATCACGGTAACGCGTCGTCCTTCCTCATTTTTAAAGAAATAAGGACCGATGATTCCACCAGTCCATAGACCGCACCAAACAGTACATTTATCGGGATGCATTGGTAATTCTTGAACGGTGTGTGGATTATCTTTTGCTCCAAATACGGCAATTTTGCTTGTTGGCATATCCATTCAACCAAAAATGCGCCTCATCACTGAAGAGAATTTTGCGGTAAAAAAGCGGATAAACATTTTTAATTGAACACTGTTTTTGAAAATAAATTGCCACGATTTGGAAGCGTTGTTCTGGAGTTAACCTGTTCATGATGATTTGCCAAACAATACTGAGCAGAGACGTCACTTTAAACCAGGGATGCCCAGCACATGAAACAATTGTTTCGAGAGAACTCACACATATTCTTATGCTCTGTCATTTAGTCGCTGATGATAAGTCGACAAGTGCACATGTTTAGCGGATGTTTTATTACTTTTTTCAGGTTCACACTCAAAAAATGTTGCGTGATCATTCAATGCCATGTTAATGCTTGTCACAAAAGTATTAAATTAGAATCGTTTATATAAGATTCATAATTGCAATATTTTTTCGTGAAAATTTTAAAATCGTTTTGATTTATTATAATGAATTATATTATTAAGTTGCTTTTTGTTTTTGTTAAATAAAATTTATGCGGAATATAACATAAATATCATATTAACATCTTTTACTTTTATAAAGTTTATAAATAATTGAGTATTTTAATTTAAAATTTAAAAAATTAATTTGAATTATTTTATTTAAAAATACGTATATTAATATGTTTGTTTTTTATATGAATATAATTATTGTTTTTCAAGCTCTTACTAACATTATAATTTGGCTGTAAATAAATCAATTCTCTCAATTTGTTGTTTTTCTCTTACTCACTAATACACAACAAAAAAATTTTTGGGCATCCCTGCTTTAAACTGTCAAAACAGCTGTCAGACAACAGAGTGATTCGTATAAAAAAAAAAAAAAAACTTAATAAAAAATCACCCTTTACAACAGCTTGAGCAATCCAGCCCCATTTTACAACCATACAATGGCTCTTGTTACCGCTAAACGACTTCAATGTTAGATGTATGATAAGCGTTGTCACATTTTGTTGATTTCGTCACGACTACGACAATCATAATAAGGCTGAATATTCCTTTCACTTCTTTTACATTCCACTCAGACTTTCTTGCTAAATGATGTGTTCTTAAAGGATTTAATGATTTTAAAAATAAATTTTAACGAAACACATATCAAGATAAGATTGAATTGTTATCCGGCTTTAATTGGTGCATGAGTTTATTTTTTTAAGGGATGGAATTACAAATCAATCTGCAAAATACGCCATAATGAGCCGCAAGATGGGCAGGCCAAATTGCTAAGAAGGCCGTGGAATTGACAAATTCGATTTATTTGTCACACTTTCACTGAGAGCAGTGATTATGTTCGGCAGCACCCACATTTCACTTCCAGCCTCAGCAAATTTTCTTATAATCTTGTCAAGTCCTTGCACTGTAAAAGATACTGCAAAAGTGGCCATATTTGAGTCACTTTTGTGAATTTTAATTATGAACCTTTAACTAACTAAAACACACACCAGCTGTTTAACAGCTGATAGCCTTGCCAGACCGGTGGTTTGAATTCACTATATAAATAAGCCGTTACATACTGCAACATAAAACCAAAGAAAGCATTTTAACGAACATTTTATATTGTTATATTAAATTGAATTAAGATTCTATAGGATAATTGTGGAACAAAAAATTCAGAAAAACGGGACATGAAGAAAAATAATCAAACGGTAACACGGGTATTGTAACAATAACATGTTAACATCAGGTTGATACAGTTCTCGTATCCTTTTTCACAATAAAATTTGTGTAAATAGGAACTGTTATCACATTCAACTAAACCACCTAATAAGTGGTGATAAACACAATACACATGAGCACTGATGATGAAGGTGTTGCGGCTTTCGAAAACAGCTGTTCTGCTCTGCTGTGTAAGTTGAATAACAAAAACTGATGTTGACTTGCCTTTGCGCCTTGGAATATTTATCATGTCTTTCTGAGATTTAAATTAAAATTTCGAACAATTAGCCTATAGAACCTTAATTCAAAGAAAGCATTATTTTACTGCCACTGAACGCGACTAAAGCCTTTCTCTTGACATCAACAAACTAAATCGTGTAACCGCATAGTTGACATTGACATTATATATGTAGACAAACTGTTGACTTGTCTACACTGAAATCCGGGCTCTCTTCGCGGATTATAAAAATGCATATATTTACATATCAAAACATATACGCTTGCATTACAGTGTCTAAGTAAATATGCTTGAATGTATAAATAAATTTTTATCTGTGTTTGTACATGAGCGAAATGCCAGCCCTCTTTTTATCTAGAGCTAAATATTGCAGCAACAACTGCACCCACGATGATTACTGAATTACAAATACAAAACGTTTCTTTTTTTTTTATTTTTATACACGAGTAGATAGATAAAATAAAATTTTGTAAATAAAATGAGGCAAAAGTGGCAACAAGATGGTACTCTACATCAGGGATGGAAAACTTTTTTTTTTATAAATTTTTCAAAAAGAACTTTTTTTCAATTGTTTTAACATTTAGTTTTTTGACATATTCGTAGCAGAGATCTGAGAAATGTACAACAAAATTCAATGCACACCTGGAATACACTATAGACATCGTTTTTCTTTCATCGTGTACACCTTCTACTTGTGTATGAGTGCACTCGTGTACATCTCGTGTATATATATGCTTTTTTAATTGGAAACTGGTGGGTATGTGTATTATTTTCAGTGTTTGCTTTTCCTGCGCACACACACATTAATTTTATGAAGTTACAAGACAAATACAATGTTATCATATCCGCAAATGTGCATACAAACATAAAGTGAATTCAATGTCTTCAATGTATACACTTGAGGTTCGATGCACAGTCCTGTACACTCAAGAATTATTTGTGTATAAAGTGAGGCATTCCTACATTTTTCACTGTCATGTTTTTCAATGTCGTTGATGTAAACTTGTGTGTACAGAGGATAAAATATGTACACTATTTTGAACTCTGATTCGTAGTAGCTGAATTGGCAATTGCTCCAATGAATTTAATTTCTTTCGAAAATTCGTTTAAAATTTTTGAAATCCACTATGAAAATGGTGATTCTGTTAAAGTTATATTTCGTAAAATTTCTGATATTTTCGGACAATATAATCGTAATTGTGAGACCTTCTGTCAACAAGCAAAATTGCCGCATTAAGGCTTCTGAAAGGCCTAGGACGGTTATGGAGAAGCCTTTGCATGCTCATTGTGTCACTGCATGGTGCTCCATGTGGTCTGGAGGCATGTTGGGATGTTATTTTTTTCGAAGTTGAGGCTGGAAATGCGGTAACGGTCCACGCTAACATGAGAGGTTAATAACACAATTTTGGTCTATTATTACTGACATTTTCCAGATGTAGTTTTTCATTCATAATTGCCGAACTTGTCTCTTCGTAATACAATAGCAGTTTGAACCATATCTTCATTTAAATTTTTTGTTTTATTTTGTTTTAGAAGTTGGTCACATTCGACATCATGGATTGTAGTATTTGTATGTAATATATCGATTATTTTTATTAAATTCTTCTCGTTTCTTGACCTCTTTTTAATTATTATTATTGACTTCTTCAATTTTTTTTCACAATTAATTATTTTTTCACATCAAATAAAATAATTATTTTCCTGAAAAAGTCACACAAAGAAGTGACGAAATATTGAAAATTATTATATTTTAAATAAATTATTATATTCTGATATTTTTAAGCTTAAGGTCTCTTTATTTTAATTTAATTCCTAATTTCAATATTTCGTCACTTCTTTGTGTGACTTCTTCAGGAAATTAATTATTTGATTTTAAATAAAAATAAAGAGACCTTAAGCTTAAAAATATTAGCGTATAATAATGATTATTTTTATTTTTACAAAAATTTATTCAATGGCTGGCTGATGGTTGATGGTGTAGCGGGTCAGGAGCCCAACATTATCCACACCTGTCATCTGAGTTGAAAACATTTTAATGAAATTTAAATTTATCCTATTCTTTGAAATAGTAGGTCTATTTAATTATTTCCAAATCATCATAATATAATTATTTTGGATAAAAAAAAAACAAATCAATTTCAAATAATGGCAATAAGTGAATTTGTTATTGCATTTTATTGAAAATTCACAATAGTCCCTATTATGAATGGCGACGTCGCATCAAGTCGACAGTAAAAAATTATCACTTGTCTACAAGTTATCGATAACAATTAATTACTCTCCATAATTTCTTAGTATTCTCTGGGGCATATAATATTGATAGAACATGTCAATAGTAGTCAGTTGCTATCGAAAAATTGTAGACTAGCGACCATTCTTTTGCTGTCGTCTTGATACTGCGTCCATGTCGTCACTCATAATAGGGGTGAATACCTTAAAAATATACTATTTTTAAATTAATATTTTCCATGCCTGCTTCTAATAGATTCTGTTAAATGATTCGTTCATTCTGTAGAATTCTACTCATTCACGAGACGTTTCAAAGCAAACATGCAATGGCTGGATTTTGATTGGCATTTGCCCAGAAGTCGTTGTTTTTGTTGTAAATTTTTTTTTTACAATTTATTCCTTGTGTTGCTATTGTATTTATTTTATGTGATAACGGAAAGGCTCAGTCAGTTACAAAATTGTAACAAATATAATAGCAAATCGAAAATAATAATATTATGAATTGGAATAATTTTTTTTATTATGGTCCTTCGAGCCGTTTTGTTGCCATGCGGCCATAGCATGTACTTCTTACTGACAATCGTCATAATGGAATAGGGAATGAAAGAAGACAATACCCACAAATGGCTTTTGATATTGATGACTAAGAAGGTGATATATTAATTTCTTCAAAAAAAAATATGTAACAAAAAATTCAAAATTTTTATTTAAAATATTTTTACAAAATTTTATATTTTATTCTCGAAAATTCTCATTAGGGACAACTTCCAGTATCAATTTATGAAATTGCTCATATTTTTATACAACAGTTATGTTTAGCTTTTATTTTTTAGAATATATTTTTTATTTTAGTATTTACTTATTTTTTAAGAAAAATTCTGAATTATAATAAAAATGTAAAACAAGAGCCACAGAAACTCAAGACACGCCTTTATTCGTATATTATTAAATTATACGCATAAAGTGTTTTATTTTATTGCTTCAAATATTTGAAGAAAAAAATTCTTATTAGAGGCCTTTATTCAGGTAAAAGAAAGTAATCAACTTGTATTCGTACAATTTTAAAAGTCCGTCAAGCAGGTGCGGCACGAGAAGTTTGTACCCAATTTTTTCATATATAGGGTCCGCCAAATTATTTTTTTTTTAAATTATATAAAAAAACTACTGAATATTTTCTCAAATTACTTTTTTTATTTGAAAGTACAATGTTTTCGAATAAATTTTATTCGCATAATCTCTTGTAAATAACTTAGTTTGCGATATTTAATTATAAGTCATATCAACTTTTAGTTGAATAACTTTATTACAATTTTTTTATATTTCATTCGAACAACGTATATTGCAATAACATTTATTCGAATAATATTTATTCGAATCACATTTATTCGCATAATATTTATTCGAATAATATTTATTCGAATAATATTTATTCGAATAACATTTATTCGAATAATATTTGCTCAAAGAAAATTTATTCGAATAATCTTATATAACTAATATTTTTTCAATAGTTTAATGTGAGTAATAGTCGCATACCATTAGTATAAAATTTTAATCGAATATCATATATTTCAATAAAATGTATTAAAAAAAATTATATATTTATGTACACATAGATAAATTTTTATTTAATATGAATGCTATTATTTTTTAGTCTAATAAATTTATATATTTTATTCGGCTGACATTTATTCGTATAAAACTTGTTAGAATATTCTTATACAAATACTATTTTTTGGGTTATTTAATATGAATAATATTTAGTAGGATTATAAATTTGCTTTATATATTTTATTCGAATAATCTTGGACAAATAACATAGTTTTCCATAATAATTAATTATGAGTCATAGTAACTTCTAGTTGAAATTCTTTGTTAACATATTTTTTTTACATTTTATTCGAATAACATATATTCGATTAACATTTATTCGATTAACATTTATTCGAATAATTTTTACTTAAACAAAATTAATTCAATCTTATACAAGTAATATTTTTTTTAATAGTTTACTGAGCTTAATAGTTGGATACCATTACCAAAAAAATTTTATTCGAATATCATATATTTCAATCAAATGTATAAAAAATCATATATGTATAGGGTCCGCCAAATAACTTTTTTTTTAAAAATGCTATAAAAAAAACTACTGAATATTTTCTCAAATTTCTTTTTTTATTTGAAAGTACAATCCTTCCGGTTAATAATGGGAAACAATTTCATTCAAATGGCTGCATGGACCGATAACGATCGCCATTGACTGTAACGGCCACTCGTTACTCATTTTCGAAGAAAAATGGCCCAATTATGCCTCTGGACCAAAATCCGCACCAAACAGTGACTCGTTTTGGGTGCGTCGGCTTTTCAATGTATGCGTGCGGGTTTTCTGTGCCCCAAATGCAACAATTTTGCTTGTTTGCATACCCGCCAAGATCAAAATAAACAGAGAGGCAATTATGGCATTCGATATCTTGACTCAATAGAATGCAGAATGTGCTGGTTCCAAATTACCGCAGTCGATACCGATCGAAATTTCAATACAATTTAAATACAAAATTTCGATCGGTATCGACTGCGGTAATTTGGGACCAGGGGCCAAATTACCGCAGTCGATACCGATCGAAATTTCCATACTATTTAAATTCAAAATTTCGATCGATATCGAGTGCCGTAATTTGCCCCCCCCCACACTTTTTGCATTCTATTGCGTAAAATTTTTGCCGGATTGTGAGCACACTTTTCGAAATACAATTGAATTAAATTCTATGTTTTTTAAATGCAATTCAGTTTTCTTTGTTTATATTTATTTTTTTTTCTATATGAAAATGTATTTCATCCTGTTTAAAAAACAAATTGCAAAATGGTTAAATAACTGATAAAAAAAACAAGTAACACAGTCTTCAAATTTATACATTTCAAAGCCAGCGAGATAAAACACAACAAGATATAAAAATGAAAATGTATTTAAATGCCTTGAGGTTGTATAAATAATATGAAAAAATAAAAATAAAACAAAAAGAAAAAATTCAAATATTACTTTGGTAGAGACAAGAGGGGGAGCAAAGTAGATATAAAACAAATACAGGCTCAGCAATACGAACGCACACACACACACACACACACACACGTACACATCCAAATACAATTGCACATTTATATGGCAAAGTTACGCAGCAGTTAATACCTCTATTTGAACGCGTTCGTCAGGAAACTAAAAGGATTTTGTAGAGGATTACCTGAAATTGATATACAAGTTGTTTGTTGTTTTCTTTTTTCTTGCTTTTTGGGCTGTGAAAGGCTGCGGATGGATGGATGGATGGATGAATGAATGAATGGTTGCTTGGTTGGTTAGTTGGTTGGTTGACTGGTTAAAGCAACAACAATACAATTTATATTCGAAAGAAAGAAAGAAATATGTATGTATGTGTGTGTGGGAAAAGAAACTATTTTGTTTATGAGAGCTGCTGCTCCTGCTGCTGATGATTATGATGATGATAAAGGTCTTGTTTTGTTTTGTGAAATGTATCGCCTGGCATTTTTAATACTCGGTTTTTACCTTCTTTTTTCAAATTTGTGTGTTTTTCTTTCATTTCAACGCGTTTATATAAAAATATTATTTTAAGCGTTTTATATTTTGTTTTATATTTTAATTCTATTTTAAAGAGCGCACGTATTGTGATATGTAAACCTTTGGGTATTACAAGAAAATGTATCAGCAGCTAAATGTTTTTGTTACAAAACAGCCTGTGGTATAACGAAAAAAAAAATATTTAAATTTTTTTTCTTTTGCTAACGACTTCCGCAGTTAAAATATGTTACGTATCATAATCATGGAATGTTCGAAAATTCGCAAAACGTTTCTACAAGTTATAAATTTTACTTTGTGATGAGCCGAGTGCCAAAAAATGTATATTCTATGTTAAAATGTGAAAAAAAGCTATGTTCGAAAATTCGAAATTATGTTCGAAAATTCGAAATTGAGTTTAATTTCAGCCCAAATTTTGTCTTAACTTTGTAAACACCTATTAGTGTAAATATCATTCTGTTACAATGCTTTCTGTCTATTCGAACTTAACTTCAAATTTTTGATATATTAAAATATGTAACTAAATTTTTAAAATTAATTTCTAATAATTCTTACTGAACTATATTTTTTATTTTTATTAAGCTCGACGTCTTTTTATAAAATTATTGTCTAGAATAAATAATAAATTAATTAAAGAATGCACAAGATCATAGAACTTAATCTCGAAATGTTGATTGTAAGCGCGTTTTAGTCAACTCTAAATCGCAATTATTATAATTTTTTAGTTTACGGTAAAAATATGTAGATGTTTAAAATCAATTCAATAAAAAATTAAATCTGTTTCAAAATTTTGCAAACATATTTGTATGATATTTTTTCACGCCACAGGATTTTATTTTTCTTTGTATTGTTGTGTAATGAAAAATCAATTGGTTAACTGTCAAATACAAAAAACCCCAAAGTTGTGCAAAAAAATAACCAACAGGAAAAAACTTTTGCTAACCAATATTGCAGTACTTGAGAGCTGTAAAGGAAAACTAAAATAGCAGATGAAGAAAAAGTATATTTTGGTTGCACTTGGCTGATTTCTAGGAAGTTGAATGCAGAAAACTATTCATGCCATGAAAATCGACCAAAGTCGACAGAACTAAATACAAACAAAAAACTTTGCAACTTTGCTTTAAAGTTAAGGCTTTTTTGTTGTTTTGGCTTCTAACCCCCTCAACAAAACTCCAATGTCGCTAAAGGGAGCACAAGATGGCTACAAAAGCCGAGGAGTTTAAAATATACCACGCAGCGAAAAGGGAGTAACTTCCCTTTTGCAGAAACTTATTGCTTGCAAAAGCAATAAACAGTAATTTTTACTTTTTTTTTCTTCATAAATTCGTAAGATTGACGGCGAACCTGCCTGTTTTTTAAATCGATCACATGTTTAGAGGTTGGGGACTTTTGCTTTTTTCTATTCGCCGCAGTGATTGACATTTGTCTTTAACTGTCAGTTTATTTGTTTGTATGTCATGTTAACTAAGGATTTCTTCCAGGAAAAACACTTTTTATTTTAATGTATTTTTTTTGTAGAACAAGAGATTGTTTAAAAATGATTAAGAAAAGTAAAAGATATTATTGACTGTAGACAGCACGCAAACTGTTTAAGTTGAAAGGAATAAGGTATTAAATTTTTGGAGAGAACAAATAAATACAGAACATATCAGTACGTACTCGTAAGTAGTTTGAAGCCATTTCCCGAAACTTAAAACAATGTGAGCAAAAAAGCTGTTATTCTAAAATATTTTCCCTTAATGCCCGAAGGATTTCACATCACCAATCAGGTGCCTAGAAAGTCCTATGGTTGATGGCTGTTGGCAAATCAATAAATTATATAAATTAAAACTTGTTTGGCGTCATATTTGAATTGATTTATTATTAGAAGCATTTTTTGTTGCTGTAACTCCTATAAAATCTATTTGAAACGTTGTTGATAGTTCGACGTGAGTTTCGAATTTTCGAATTAATTTTCTACTTTTAGAAATACATTTTGAATTTTCAAAATAAATTTCGAATTTTCGAACTAAATTTCGAAATAAATTTCTAATTTTAGAAAAAAATTTCTACTTTTAGAAATAAGTTTTGAATTTTAGGAATAAATTTTGAATTTTCGAAATAAATTTCGAATTTTCGAACTAAATTTCGAAATAAATTTCGAATTTTCGAACTAAATTTCGAAATATATAACGAATTTTAGAAAAAAACTTCTACTTTTAGAAATAAATTTCGAATTTTAGGAACAAATTTTGAATTTTCGAAATAAATTTCGAATTTTTAAAGTAACTTTGGAATTTCCGAAATAAATTTTGAATTTTCGAAATAAATTTCAAATTTTAGACACAATTTCTACTTTTAGAAATAAATTTCGAATTTTAGGAATAAATTTTGAATTTTCGAAATAAATATCGAATTTTCGAACTAAATTTCGAAATAAATTTCGAATTTTAGAACTAAATTTCGAAATATATTTCGAATTTTAGAAAAAAAACTTCTACTTTTAGAAATAAATTTCGAATTTTAGGAATAAATTTTGAATTTTCGAAATAAATTTCGAATTTTTAAAGTAACTTTGGAATTTCCGAAATAAATTCTGAATTTTCGAAATAAAATTCAAATTTTAGAAACAATTTCTACTTTTAGAAATAAATTTCGAATTTTAGGAATAAATTTTGAATTTTCGAAATAAATATCGAATTTTCGAACTAAATTTCGAAATATATTCCGAATTTTAGAAAAAAACTTCTACTTTTAGAAATAAATTTCGAATTTTAGGAACAAATTTTGAATTTTCGAAATAAATGTCGAATTTTTAAAGTAACTTTGGAATTTCCGAAATAAATTTTGAATTTTCGAAATAAATTTCAAATTTTAGAAATAAGTTTAGAATTTTCGAAGCAAATTTCTACTTTTAGAAATAAATTTCGAATTTTAGAAATAAATTTTGAATTTTCGAAGTAAATTTCGAAATAAATTTTGAATTTTCAAAATAAATTTCGAATTTTCGAAATAAATTTCGCATTTTCGAACATCATTGATTTGCACCAATATTACTTTAAATGATAATTAAAACACATTACGATTTTTTTTTAAGTTTAACATACATATGTACATACATACATACATATATTCGGTTGTTCGAAAAATCAAAATTTGCAGTACATTTATTTTCATGTTTCCGTTCCAGTCACCTTTTTTGCGCTAGCAATTTTTCGATAGTTTCCAAACTTTATACATTTTGGACATAGATAGCTTACATATGTACATACATATATGATGTTAATTATAATTTTGAAAGTTTTTCGAAAGGGTGATATGGAATTCGAAGAGCCAAATATATAAAATTTTAAAGACAATTTGCTTTTAAATTAAGAAATTAACAGTTTTTCGGTCATTGTACATGTTTTTCGAATGTTCGAATTTATATTCGAATTTTCGAAATTAGTAAAATTGTGAACACAGCTTAGTTTGTGATGATAATTAGACGATACGTGGTTAATATAGAGATTTTATGCATGTTCGAAATAATGTTTATATATTCGAATATACCAATATTGCTTATTTTTCAAATAATTGTTCGTATATATTTTGTGGTATATAATTTTTCCCAATTTTCGCCTTATTTAGCTGTGAGACCACTAGAAAATTTGTAAAGGGTCCACATAACACAAAAAAAAATGTTAAAGGTGCTAATAAAAATTTCCATCACTCCGAATATATATTTTTTAATTTATTACAAAAAAAATTATGCAAAAAAAAATTGTATAAGTAGCATTTTAGTGTAAGAAAATTATATCAAATCAAGCCCTCAACTTGTGATTTTATCTACATAAAATCAAATAGTTCTGTAGTTTCCCTAACTGATTAAACGTTTGTGTCATTGTTTTATGGGATGGCGAAAGGCCTCCGTTTAAAGAAATTTATTTTTCATAATTTTTATTTTTTTTAATATTAAACTCAATTCAACATTTTCCACACGTTTGAAAATGAAATCTTTGTTTTCGAAACACAAGGCTTTTGATTTTCCTCTTATGCATATTTATTTTGCCCACCTCATCTAAAACATTGTGCCAACATCAAAGACGAGGAGGGAAAGCTAACAAACTGTTCCCTGCCCATTGGAGTGTTAAATGAATGGAATGTTTTTTTCCTTGTTATTTCTGTGTTTTATTCATGTTCAATGAATAAATGACATTTTTTTTCTTTAAGATTTTTTTTTGTTTTCTTCACTTCTTTAGAAGATGTCAAAAACAGTGTATGTTTTTGTAGGTTTTCACTAGTTTTAGAGAGTGAGAAATAAAACAAGAAAACAAAGTATTTTGTTTAAAAAGAAATCGAATTTTTTGTGGCGCAACTCCTTTGTGAATTTCTTTCTCTCTTCTTTTTTTTTTTGTACAATTGTTTTTAACTGGCGGCGGCATTTCTGTTTGAAATTTTGTTAGAAGTTTTCTTTTTTACGAAATATTGATGAAGACTGCACAAGGAGGCTGGCTGACTGGCTGGCTAGAGGGAGTAGAATTGTTATAACATGCTTTAGTGTATGTGTGTGTGTGTGTTATTTGTCATGTTAGTGACATGCAGATTTGGGGGCATGTTGTGTACTCGTATACCGCAAATACTCGCAGTATAAATACTTTTCATTTTAAAGTTAGTTTTTCTTGAATTCAATTCAAAAATGTTGTTTCAATTGAAATTTTATTGAAAATTTAATGGGATTGCAGCGTCCTAAGTGTTTCTTTCCTTTTGCCATGTGGCTCGAAGGACCATCAACAAGTGACACTTAGGAATTGCTTTGCTTTAATGGTTGGACCAGCAGCACAAAATCGGCATTATGAAATATCTTTGCCTAAACAACTATTTCACTACAGCCATGATGGCCTTTAAACATTATTTTGTAAACCATATTTTTAATCAAAACCCGTTTAACATATAATTTTCTCCCTCAATATATTTTCAAAGTATTCCCACCATGTTTGCTAACAGCTTGAGATGAACAAAAAAAAAACCTAAATCTTTGTTTAACTGCGCTTGAAAATAAGCCAAAATATTATTTCCTAAATAGATTTTCAAAGGGCTTTTTATAAAGTTTTATATAATTTTTTCTTTTGTTTACATTAAAGTTGCCAAATTACATGTTTAAAAAAATGAAGAGCCCTCGTGCTTAAACTCTCCCTGTTTTCTGGCCGTATAATCCACATGCAAGTGTAACTGCTTTGTGTTGTTGCATGGCTTCCTACCCCTTTTTAAGGAAGAGTGTTTAGACAATTTTCGTAACACATGTTTCAATGTTTGGCATCTTTTTTTTTTTTTTTTTGAACTCTCTTACGAATATTTGAGCACTTGTTTAAGCATCACTTAAATTAACTTCAAAAACCATTCAGCAACACTTTATTTTATTGTATTGCTAGAGATGCAACATTATCAGCAGCAGCAACAAGAAAAAAAGCACATGAACACAGCGGGGTTGGAAATTTTAAAATTTTGCAATTGTAGCGGCTGCGAAAATGATTTTGTTTCAAAGTTATATAATTTGAGAGATTTTTTTTTAAATTCCTTTCCAAAACTTTTCGTACAATTTGCAATAGTTTTTTAATTCAATATTATTCATATTTCTTCAATCAAATAAAATTTTCAGCACAGCAATAGTGCAGTATAGCGAATTCTAGTCTCGAATATTTATTATTATTATTTTTAAATTTATTACAATATAATAAAAATAACAAATGAACTAAATCACACAAGGAGCATTACATGGTCTAGAGTTCTCCATGCTATCAGAGACCCACTTACATTTACCTTATAAATGCGTGCATTCTTAACATGTGTAATTACACGGGACAACACCAAGACTGTTTTTTTTTTCTTAAATAAAATAATATCACTTCCCTGAATACCTTCATGTCCTGGAACCCAAACTATCTCGACGTCATGTCTTTTAAGACGATTTAGCGCTGGAATGCATGCCAGTAAAATCTTAGATTTTATCATCCTTGAATCCAGGGCCCTCCCTAATTACTGCCAGACTATCAACACAAATGTCCATAGTTCGGGGCTCTCAAAAAGATTTAATGGATAATGCAATAACACTTCTGCAAAGCAAACAAATTAAAACGAACTCTTGAACTTGATTATTTCATTAAATAAGAGATATTATAAAGTTTCATACAAATCCTCACCAAATACTTGATTAGTTTTTTTTAAACTCTGACCAGCAATCAGGGAATGAACCCTACATATGCAGTGCATTGCCGCGTAACTAGAAAAAATAAAACTGAGGGGACGGTTGAAAAAAGATCAGAAGACAGAAACATTTTTATAGTTATTTCTGCCTTCTACTTCGCCGGCTAATTTTCCTATAGAGCCGACGAAGGAGGGTGCCGTTCCTCTGTTCTTTAGTACACGACAGTGTCAGTCGCTGCCAGTAATTGTCCACTGGCCAGTGCTCTGCCTTCATCACTGAAACAGGCTGACAAGAAGTTCCACAACCATGCGCTAATGCTGATCAGAAGAATTCGCGCCACAATATTCATCACTGAGCGCGGACTCGAACTCATCATCTTCTGCTTGATAGTGTCCTGTTAACAACTTCAGCCAACAGCACCCTCAATAGTTAAAAAAAAATCATTATACGAAAAGGTGCTTCAGCTGTTTGCTGAAGTAGTAGAACACGAGACTATGAAGCGGAGGGTCCTGAGTTCGAGCCCGCGCTGAGTCATGAAATAGTGTTGAATTCTTCTGATCAGCATTAGTGCGTGGTTGTGTTAGTTGTTGCCAGCCTGTTTCAATGATGAAGGCATATCACTGATCACTGAAAATTAATGGCAGCGACTGACTCTATCATGTACTAAAAGCAGAGTAAACAGCAGCACCCTACTTCGCCGGTCCTGTAGCAAAAGTTAGCCGGCGAAGTAAAAAAAAGGTTAAAATAGCTACAAAAAATTCTCTATCTCCTCATCTTTCCTAATCTGTCCCCTCAATACTATACCCTCGTTTTCAGTTCCGGCGCAATGCATTGCTTATATAGGGGTCAACACCTGAGTGCTGGTCCAAGATAAAAAAAGGAAAAAAATGGGTCTGCGAGTATTCGAATAAAAACATTTTATTCCGCAAAAAAGCATTAGATTTTAGATCAATAAAATTTTTTAGCCCAAGATTTTTCCAAATATTATTCCTTCCAAAGAAAAAAAAATTATTTCTGAAGGCCCTTAAAATAGTAATTTGATCTATTATTCGACCTAAATCTCTTACCAGCCAGCCATTTCTTCAGGTTTGGAAACCGAAAATAGTCGCAGGCAGGGCTGCCAGAAATGGCGATTTATCGGCATTTTGACGATTTTTTAATTCAAAAATTTCAATATGCCGATTTGCCGATTTTACCCCTAAAAATACCGATTTTTTAATAATAGTGTGGTACATCTATTATTACATAATTCTTCTATTTTCTTTACGTCTGTATGTACACACATACAGACGTAAATATCAAAACAAGTTATTTCGAATGTCAAGATTCATAGTAAAATAACAATTCAATTGCCGTGTTGTAGCTGTGCACGAAATTCCGATGTTTCTTAGAAAATAAAACTTTAAAAGAAGGAATTCTTTATTCTTAAGATTATTTGAAAATGATAAACTCTAATTGCGAAATAAATAACGATTTAATATAGATGTCAAAATCAGATATTTATGATTGATTTATGAAAACCACATTATTTCCAATTGTTTTTCGACACCACACATCTTTTTTAATTATGCTATACTGTTTTATAAAAAGCAAGTTGACCTTATGTACTTTTTGTAAGTAAAAGTCATTCTAAATGAATAAAATAATAAATCGTTTCTTTTAAATTGCCAATTGGGAGGTTACACGAAACCCCAAAATATTTTCAAACCTTGTCAGGTGCAAATTTATTGATCTATACATGCTGTTTTATGTATAATATTCAATATAATGAATTGTTTTTGTTTTCTTTAATAAAAAGGTATTTATATGTCAAAATAATTTTTTTAATTAATGCCGATTTTAAGAAATGAAAGTGCCGATAATGCAGATTTTTTTTGGGAAATTTGCTGATTTGTCACGAAAAATGTCTGGCAACCCTGGTCGCAGGGCACTAAATATGGAGAATAGCAGTTCAAAGCCACAATCGTGGCACCTATCTGACGAATAACTTGTTCATGTCCAAACATTCAATGAAAATGCAATGCAGTCGCTCTGTTGAGTAGCCTACAGCTTCAAGCAGCCCACGTATTTTCATTCTATGATCGGATCGGCCAATATTATTCAAAGAATTTTAGCGACTAATTTTGATTTCCAACACTATTTTTTACGCAAAAAAAAAAATTCGATACATATAATTTTTTTTTTAATTTTTTGTTAAATTTCACAAAATTGGCTGCTTTTAATGACTGTCAAACAAAAACTAAACCTGACCCCAGTTTGCTAAAAATTTTACAGCAGCCTGTTAATATATATTGTGGTTGAAGGCAATAGAGTTGCATTTAAAACAACTGCGAAGGCAATTTGAAAAGACACGGATTTCTCAAACAGCCCTCATTTCTTATTATAAAAATATAACGGCGCTCTGCTATCAATTGATTTTAAAACTTTCAGTTTGAAATTGATGTCTAAAATCGACTACGTTTAACGAAAAAGCAAAAAAAAAACGCATTAAAATATTCCACTTCCATGGTGAAATGTCCCACAGTGCGGCGCATTAAAATAAGACTACTAATGCTACAGCTATTACAAATTCTGTCTTCAATCTCATCACTTACTTATGACAACTCCGCCGCAATGCATAGCCTTAATAGAGTCCTCCCCTAACTAAAGGATTTGAAAAAAAAATTGCTCAAATTATTTTTCTATTGAAATAAAAAATCGCCTGTTTTCAAACCAAAATCGCCTGTTTTCAAACAAAATTGCAAAATTTTATATATAGCATGAATTTCAAAAGAAAATTCACGAAAATTTAAAAAAATGAAAATAACCATAGTATGTTTACTACAACCATGCATTGTTAGACAAAGCCATAATATGGTTGGCATAGCCGCGACATCGTTATAATTGTCTCAGCTTTCAAATTAAAGCAACAAGTGTTATTACGACCTTTCACTATATTTCTCTGAACGCTCTAATTCGATGTCTTTTTTTAAGAAATTTGTTGTGCATTAAACTCTCTCACACTTCAAACTTAAATATTTAATATCCTGAACCCAGTGGCAACATCCAACTAACTTTTTCGCTATTTCGCACGCTGAATTTTTATTTTACGCCTGGGAAACTAAGCGAAGTTATTTTATTTAAATTTATTTCAAGCTTTAGAAACTGAAAAATAGAATATTGAAGTGCTAAACAAACACGCACGCACACACAAAAACAGACCAGACCAGCTCACAGGACAATCAGTAACCGTGACAAAATACAACCAACACACTTGTTTAAACTGGGAGAAATTGCTTCAATAAGAATAAATAACAAAAAAAATTAATACAAACAATATTGGTGCACTTGTTTCAAGAGGACGGAAACAACAATGGGAGAAAAAATGTCGAGAGTACTTGAAACTACTTCAGGAAATATTGTTGGCTTCTGTGAACAGCAAGCAGAGTGTGTGTGTATGTGTGTGTGCACTCACATTTTATTTATCCATCTCACTTGTTAAAGCAAACATACAAGGATAATAAATAGCAACGACATCTTTTATAACAGCCAGCAATAATAACAACAACAGGAATACTTAATAAAAATTACAAACCCAAACACACGAACCCACTGATCACAATGTGCCAGCTTCAATATTGGCTGTCCGGAGGAAAGTGTGCAAGAAAGTTTGTTTTTATTTTATGTGGCTGCTTCAGAAATTTTGCACTTGTTTGTCTTCTTCAGTACAAAAGTTTTCATCACATTTGAGCGTGTGTGCTTTGAATGTACGAGTACGTTTGCTTTCACGCATTCTTTAATTGTTCTCTCCGCCAGCATTCGTCTACAAATAGTTCTTCTTTCTTCAACAATAAATTCTAGCAACAACAGCAGCAACATAAAAGTAAACAAGAAATATTTAAAAACATATTTCCCCAAAAATTTGGATTCTTGTTCTACATAAAGTTCAATTCATATCAACAAAATAAACACACGCACCCACACAAATCAAGCACATGACTCTTATTTCATTCTCACAATTGTATTGTTGTTGCTGCGCTACCCTCCCGCTGTTTGTTACACGCATTTCTTATGTTGTTAATATTTCTATTGTTATAATGTAATTGCTATTTACACCCACACAAATGCACACACTTACATGTAGCCCACAAATGCAGGCATTCTTAACATGTGTAATTACACTGGACAACACCAGAAAAAAATTTTTTTTTTTTTAAATAAAATAATGAAGTTCTAAGGACTAATTCCAGCAGAGGGGATAAAAAAATGCATGTAGCGTCCTTTTTTTTAAAAGAATACAAATGGGATTCTTTTGTACAAGGGTGTTTTGTAGCTTTCTTGAAAAAAATTTATTGAAAATCAGCCTTTAATAAACGATGAAATCGATTTTGAAAATGTTCTACAAAAATCTTTTTTGTGTAATTCTGTTTTAAATCTAGTGAGATCGAAAAACTTTAAATTCATTTCCAGCGATAGAAAGTGATCAGAATAAATATAAGGGTTAATTTCGTAATTATTCGTACAATTCGATTTTCAGTTATTCAAGAGTTTCAAATAAAAATATTATTTATGGCGTGAAATTAACATTATTTTGTTAAGTGTATTACTATGGAATTTTCGGCCGTTTAGTTTTGCACAGAAAATATTTTTTATTTTTCTATACTATTTTAATTACAGTGCGAGCTCGATGATCGCAACTAATTCTGCCACAGCCGGTTGCGATAATCGCAAAAGTTGCGATAACCGACCCCCAATTTTACATATAAAGTAAAAGCTCAAAATTTTCAATTTTTAATATATAATGTATGTAATTATTTATTGATATGAAAATTAAATAGAAACTTCAAAAATTCGCCTTAAAAAAAACTTAAAAATAAAATTCATGAAAAGAAACAGTTTATTACTGGCTTTAGAGAGATGGAATGAATTGGGTTCAATGGGTTTTGTAGAGATTGGTATTGTTTATGTATTCGAATTTGTTTTATTGATAACTTCACAACTTTCTTTATTAAACCCATTACTATTGAGTGATCTGTAGTGCACGCAAAAATAGTTCATACTAACTATGCATAAAAGAACCCAAAGCAGAATAAAAAACTAACTGTAAAATAAAGAATAACTTGCCGTGCCGCTGTACACACGAAAAAAAAAAGTAAACAAACGTATGTATGTATGTACTTTGTAGTTTTTTCATCTTTTCTATGTCCAAAGGCGACGTAGAAAAGCAAACAATCGAACAATCACATATCTGTATTAAAGTTGCGATAACCGAGACTGATAGTTGCGCTTATAGAGACTTCAATGCAAAAATGTTGGTGGTTGCAAACAACGAGCAGTTGCGATAATAGGTGGTTGCGATCATCGAGCTCGCACTGTAATTTGATGTGAATAACAATAATTGTTTAAAATATACATTTTATTCGAATAAAATTTATTAAAATAATCCCATATAAATAATAATTTTTTACTAATTATTGACTTTTAGTTATATTTAAAAATTAGTTATTATTTTATTCGAATAAAATTTATTCGACTAAAATTTATTCGAATAAAATTTATTCGAATAAAAGTTTATCGACTAAAATTTATACGAATAATCTTGCATAAAAATTATTAAAATCATCCCATATAAATAATAATTTCTTACTAATTATTGACTTTTAGTCAAATTTAAAAACTACTTAATATTTTATTCGAATAAAATTTAATCGAAAAAAATTTATTCGAATAAAATTTATTCGACTAAAATTTATTCGAATAATCTTGCATAAATATATTTTTTCGTTTGTTATTAATTTTATTTTTGACCCGATTACCGTTTGTATTTGATTTTACATTTTATTCGAATAACATACATATGTATATCCGACTAAAATTTATTCGAATAATATTCTATGAAAAATATTTTAATATTATACATATCAACTTTCAATTCGAAAAATAAAATGTTTCTTTTATATATTATTCGAATAATGTGATATCAATAATATCACAATTTTTTTTTATATTTTATTCGAATGACATTTATTAAAACAAATAAAACTTGTTATAGAATATTCTGACGCAAATGATATTTTTTTCGCTATTTAATAATAATAATAATATTTAATCGGATTATAAAATTTTTTATATATGTATTCGAATAAATTTTATTCGCATAATCTCATGTAAATAACTTAGTTTGCCATATTTAATTATAAGTCATATCAACTTTTAGATGAATAACTTTATTACAATTTTTTTATATTTCATTCGAATAACGTATATTGAAATAACATTTATTCGAATGCTATTTATTCGAATAATATTTATTCGAATAACATTTATTCGAATAACATTTATTCGAATAACATTTGTTCGAATAATATTAATTCGAATAACATTTATTTGAATAATATTTACTCAAAGAAAATTTATTCGAATTATCTTATATAACTAATATTTTTTCAATAGTTTAATGTGAGCAATAGTCGAATACCATTAATATAAAATTTTATTCGAATATCATATATTTCAATAAAATGTGTCAAAAAAATCATATATGTGCATATAGATGATTTTTTATTTAATATGAATGCTATTATTTTTTAGTCTAATAAATTTATTTTTATATATTTTATTCGGCTGACATTTATTCATATAAAACTTGTTAGAATATTCTTATACAAATACTATTTTTTGGCTTATTTAGTATGAATAATATTTAGTAGGATTATAAATTTTCTTTATATATTTTATTCGAATAATCTTGGCAAATAACATAGTTTTCCATAATAATTTATTATGAGTCATAGTAATTTTTAGTTGAATTACTTTATTAATATTTTTTTATATTTTATTCGAATAAAACATATTCGAATTAAATTTATTCGATTAACATTTATTCGAATAATATTTACTTAAACAAAATTAATTCAATCTTAGAATAAGTAATATTTTTTTTAATAGTTTACTGAGCTTAATAGTTGGATACCATTACCAAAAAAATTTTATTCGAATATCATATATTTCAATCAAATGTATAAAAAAATCATATATGTATGGGGTCCGCCAAATAACTTTTTTTTTAAATGCTATAAAAAAACTACTGAATATTTTCTGAAATTTCTTTTTTTATTTGAAAGTACAATCCTTCCGGTTAATAATGGAAAATAATTTCATTCAAACGGCTGCATGGCCCGATAACGATCGCCATTGACTGTAACGGCCACTCTTTGCACATTTTCGAAGAAAAATGGCCCAATTATGCCTCTGGACCAAAATCCGCACCAAACAGTGACTCGTTTTGGGTGCGTTGGCTTTTCAATGTATGCGTGCGGGTTTTCTGTGCCCCAAATGCGACAATTTTGCTTGTTTACATACCCGCCAAGATCATAATGAGCTTCATCTGAAATGAGCTTCATCTGAAAAGATGATTTTTTTTTGCAAAATCGGTATCTTCTGTATGTCGATCGCAGGCCCACTTAGCGAAGCGAAAACGCATTGGATGGTCAACCATATTCGTTCAGCGGAAGGAAAAAACTAGTTATCTGTCAAATCAGACATAAGCTAAGTGTTAACATTCACGAAATAAGCACTAGTTGAAAACAAAAACGTTAGATTGCGGACCCTGTATATGTAGACAATTTTTTAATTTTTGTTATATTATTTAATACGAATGCTGTTAATTTTCGGTGGAATAATTTTATTTTGGCACATTTTATTCGAATAAAATTTATTCGATTAAAAATTATTCGAATAAAATTTATTCGATTAAAATTTATTCGAATAAAATTTATTCGATTAATAATTATTCGAACAATCTTAGATACATTTTTTTGTATAATTTTCTATAAATAATAACAACTATTAGAATAGCTTTATAAAAAAAATTTTTATATATTTTTGGAAAATTTAAAATCCCAAATTTACATTTAAATTTGATTTGATTTACATATGAGATTGTGATGAAAACATGAATTTTGAGGGAAACCACGAAAATTTTTGTCATGAAAAATTCCATGAATACGGAAAATTGTTTCCTATTGCGCACTCATAAAGGAGAATGGTTTCTAAGTAAAACACTGCCAAAAATATGTCGAGATGCCCTAATGTAAATGAGTGCTAATTCTCCAAAAAGAAAATATATTTTGCATAAATGGATCAATATAATTTGAATTTGAAGCATTTAACTGCTTTGACTGGCCAACTAAAGCAGCTCTCATTGCCTGTATTTGTTCTTTGGTGCAATAAAATTGAAACTGTTTAATCGTTTGGGTGCTTAAGTTTAAGCGTATTTGCCAAAACGTTTTTGAATACAACAGAGATGCTGGTGTTTCCTTTGTGTCGATAAGTGGAACCGGGTTCGTGTATTCATAATGTTTTTGTTTGCGGTAAATGTTTGCAGTCAATTCACCCTTATCAAAACTGAAGTACAGAATTCACCCCGAGTGTTTGCTATTGTCGTTGTTGCTGTTGCTGTTGTTGTTTTTTTTTTTTTTGTTATTTTTATCTTTATTTCTATTTGAGTACTCACGACACTCACATTAATTTCGAATTAGTTTTGCATCATGTGGTCCATGATGCAGAAAAATCATGTCGAAACTACAATCTACAACAAACAGCCAGTCAGGCCGTATGTCTGTCCGTTTGTCTCTAGCCAAACAACAACGCTAACGTACCCATGGCAAATTTGTATCCATAAGAATAAGAGAACGTACTATAGAGTATTGGTGTTGTTGCAGTTGTTGTTGTTGCTGTGTGTAAAGTTTAGATATTTGACAGGTTCAGGTTTTCTATGCAAGCTTCATCATCATTTCTTGATATTTGGTTAAGAATTTGGCATTGGGGCATAATATCACACACACACACCCGTATACACACATTGAAAGGTGGTGGCAAGTGAATGTACGAGTACGTTAATGTTGTTTGTATACGTATGAGGACAACGTTAGTTGAACTGTGTGAGCCATTTAAGACGAGGCAAGATGAAAATGTTAAAGCCAAAGGTGAATGCGTATCGTACGACACGACAGTTGCAATTTTATGGGAAACCATTAAAAGACACAAATTTAGAACAGTCACACTTGCGAATAAGCAAAGAGAAATTTTCAAACATATTCGTAAATAAAGTGAACTAAAACTAATAAAATGAAAATAGAAAATGTTTATTCTGCACAATTTGCTTGAAAAATACTCGTATTGAACAAGAAACGCTTAAATGTCACTGTGGCAACATAAATGTGATTCCCGCTGCTAGTGTTAGTGGCTGTTGTTGATTTTTCCACTTTATTGGTTTGATGATGCCACAGATCAACGGATTTTCCACGTGAATGATTTTTGAAATTTATCAAAAACTTTAAGAAATACTTCTACCTTTTCATCTCTCCCTCTCTCTCTCGTGTGTTCAGAGAGAAGCTGGTTTCATAAGACTGTTTTGAAGTGTTGTTTAAAATTAGGTTAATTCCTGTTTGTATGCTGGCAAATGTATGAATGCGTTGTGATTTCCTTTTAACATTCATCTTTTCATACGTTAATGATGCTTGTCTAGAGGTGAATATTTGTTGCTCTGCAGAACCAACAAAACTTTTAGCAAGAATTCCTCACAGAAGTTATACTGCAACAACATTTATTATTCAACGATTTGCTTTAAATAAAAAAATTAGTCTCTGCAACAACATACAGCCAGTCTTTAGCGAATAATCTCCTCAAACGTATAACAAAATGTTGAATCGCTTGACATTTGACTGACGTCTGCAGAAACTTGTATTCTACTGATTTTCTGAATATTGTCAGGAATATTCGTTAGTGAAAAATTCTTTTAATAATATGAACTCTTAAGAACAACTCCTTGGAAAATAAAATTGTTCTTTGAAGAAGTATGTGTGCGAAAAAGTACCTTTTATAAAAAGTACTTTATGTAAAAAGTACCTTTTGGAAAAAGTACCTTTTGGAAAAAGTACCTTTTGGAAAAAGTACCTTTTGGAAAAAGTACCTTTTGGAAAAGGTACCTTTTGAAAAAAGTACCTTTTGGAAAAAGTACCTTTTGGAAAAAGTACCTTTTGGAAAAAGTACCTTGTGGAAAAAGTACCTTTTGGAAAAAGTACCTTTTGGAAAAAGTACCTTTTGGAAAAAGCACCTTTTGTAAAAAGTACCATTTGTAAAAAGTAACGTTTGCAAAAAGAATCTTTTATAAAAAGTGCCTTTTGGAAAGAGTACCTTTTGTAAAAAGTAACGTTTGCAAAAAGTATCTTGTATAAAAAGTACCTTTTGTAAAAAGCATCCTTTGTAAAAAGTACCACTTATAAAACATACTTTTCACAAAAAGCTAATTTCATAAAAAGTACCTTTCATTAAAAGTAGCTTCTATAAAAAGTACCTTTCATAGAAAGTACTTTCATAAAAAGTAGCTTTTACAATAAGTACTTTTTTTTACAAAGTATCGTGTATAAAAAGTAGCTTTCATGAAAAGTATTTTTATAAAAAGAAGCTTCAATAAAAAGTACCTTTTATACAAAGTATCGTGTATAAAAAGTATCTACCTATCATAAAAAGTACCTTTCATAAAAAGCACCTTTCATTAAAAGTACCTTTTATAAAAAGTAGCTTTCTTAAAAAGTAAAAAGTATCTTTTATAAAAAGTATCTTTTGTAAAAAGTACCTTTTATAAAAAGTAGCCTTTATAAAAAGTACTTTTATAAAAAGTGCTTTTCATAAAATGTACCTTCCATAAAAAGTACTTTTATAAAAAATAGCTTCTATAGAAGAACATATTATACAAAGTATCTTGTATAAAAAATACCTTTCACAAATAGTACCTTTCATTAAAATAACCTTTCATAAGAAGCACCTTTCATTAAAAGTACCTTTTATAAGAAGTAGCTTTCTTTCTTAACCTTTCATAAAAAGCACCTTTCATTAAAAGTACCTTTTATAAAAAGTAGCTTTCTTAAAAAGTACCTTTCATAAAAAGCACCTTTCATAAAAGTACTTTTCATAGAAAGTAGCTTTCTTCAAAAGTACCTTTCATAAAAAGTACTTTTATAAAAAGTAGCTTCTATAAACAGTAACTTTTATACAAAGTATCTTTTATAAAAAGCACCTTTTGCAAAAAGTACCGTTTACAAAAAGAAGCTATCATAAAAAGTACCTTTCATAAAAAGTACCTTTCATAAGAAGCACCTTTCATTACAAGTACCATTTATAAAAAGTAGCTTTCTTAAAAAGTACCTTTCGTAAAAAGTACCTTTCATAAAAGTACTTTTCATACGTAGTCTCTTTTATAAGAAGTACCTTTTATACAAAATATCTTGTATAAAAAGTACCTTTCATAAAAAGCACCTTTTATTAAAAGTACTTTTCATAAAAAGTAGCTTTCTTCAAAAGTACCTTTCATAAAAAGTACTTTTATAAAAAGTAGCTCCTATAAACAGTAACTTTTATACAAAGTATCTTTTATAAAAAGTACCTTTTGCAAAAAGTATCCTTTGCAAAAAGTATCTTTTATAAAAAGTACTTTTAATAAAAGTCCCTTTTAATAAAAAGTGTGCTTTTCAAAAAAAAATTTTCCACAATAAATACCTTTATAAAATGTACGTTTTATAAAAAGTACTTATATTTATAAAGATAAAGTACATATCTAATTTTTTAAAAATATATTTTTTAAAAGGTGCCCTGCATAAATGTTTCCCTCTAAAAATTCCTTTTATAACAAGCAATTTATGAAAAGTACACTTAATGTAACGTATGTTCTATAAACAGGATGTTTTATTATTTTTTTTTTTAATTTTTGTAGGAAAAAAACTTTATAAGAATTGTAATTATTAGAAATAATTTGTTTGCAATTTTATTCATAAGAAATTATCAAACAGAAAAGTAACACTCCCTTTATATGCTGTTTAAATATATAGAAGGAGCTCTTCAAAACGTTGGGGAATTGAACGAATATGAGCAGGACTCTCATCGGTATTGAATCTTGCAAAATGATTTAATATTCAAAAAATATTGGCCAAATTCCTTGTTACGTTGTCTTCAATGGTAATAAAAATGAAATCTGTGAGAAACATTAATTCATCATTTCCATCTGATGCAAAGGTTTTCCTTCGCCATGGAGTGGGAACAAACGATTTTTTTTGTTTTATTTTTATTTTTTTTTTTGCTGATACATTTGATGCGAATATAAATAATTGTTGTATATTTAAACGTATGCTTGTGCCAAAATCATTAGCAAGAAACTCAAAAATGCTTGTTTAAGGGTGCTTCTTGGCCTTTCCCTTTTTGCTGTTCAAATACTCGCATCAGCCAGCAACCCAAAAATTGTTTATTTTCTGTATATTTTCTCTTCACCAAAACTGAATGACTGACTGCTCGAGTCTCATCTGTTGTGGATTAGATTATGTATCATAAACTTGTAATTTATTGGTTTTTAGAAAGTTGCAAACAAGTGTTTCATTGGGTTTTATTTTCCTTCCTTTTGGTTTGTTAAATTTGCCAACTGTTCACATCCGTTGCAAGAACTTTTTAAGCGAATTTATAGCAAATATTCCATTTAACAACTTTTCAAGAGTCATAGCAGTTATTTTCTCCCCTTGACAAAAATAAGATGAAAAAAAATTAGGAAACTAAACTGTGCAGGGTTAAATGTGGTCGTAACTCTCCTGTCGTCATTGGTGTCTGTTGCTCTCTAGGGAATTCGTTTTTATTTCTTGTTGGAAAATATATGAAGAATTTGTTGTTAGTGGAATTGTCTGGAGATGTGTTTTGATAGATTTGAATTATATTTAAATAAATTATTGTTATTATTATTATTATTGTTGTTGTTGGCTAATTAAAGCAGATGTTTGTCTAAGGCTATTATATCCACCAAAAAAAATATAATTGGAGGGTATATTCACTTCCTCATTCCGTTTGTAACGCAGTGATATATCCCTCTAAGACCCCATAAAGTTTATATATTCTTGATCAGTGATGAAATCTTAGACAATTTAACCATGTTCTTCCGTCCGTCTGTGGAAATCCCGATTCAGTCCAAATGAAAAAAGCCAGGACTTTGAAATTCATTACAAATACATTTTGAAAGATAGCACAGGCCAAGTTTGTAAATGGGCTGAATCGGGCCAGAGGCAAAAAAGTTCCCCTAAGAAGAACTAAACCAACCTTTAGAAAACCACATAATTTTTCAATTTTTTTTCGTTTTGATGAAACTTTATTTTATTCTTAATTGAGGTAATAAAAGGCTCTGTGCCAAATTTCAAAAACTTTGGGGCAAAAACAAATTTTTGTTTCTATGGGCGGTGGGTAGTGGGCGCGGCCAATTTTGATAAAACTTTATTTTATTCTTAATTGAGGTAATAGAAGGCTCTGTGACAAATTTCGAAAACTTTGGGCCAAAAATAAATTTTGAGTTCGATGGGCGGTGGGTAGTGGGCGTGGCCAATTTTGAAAAACTTTACTTTATACTTAATAGAGGTACTAAAAGGCTCTGTGCCAAGTATCGAAAGCTTTGGTCCAAAAATAAATTTTGGTTGCTATGGGCGGTGGGTAGTGGGCGTGGCCAATTTTGATGGAACTTTATTTTATACTTAATTGAGGTAGTAAAAGGCTCTGTGTCAAATTTCAAAAACTTTGGTACAAAAATAAATTTTGGTTTCTATGGGCGGTGGGTAGTGGGCTTGGCCAATTTTGATGAAACTTATTTTATTCTTAATTTAGGTAATAAAAGGCTCTGTGCTAAATTTAAAAAATTTGGGGCTAAAAATAAGTTTTGGTTTATATGGGCGGTGGGTAGTGGGCGTGTCCAATTTTGATGAAACTTTATTTTATTCTTAAGTGAGGTAATAGAAGGCTCTGTGCCAAATTTCAAAAACTTTGGGCCAAAAATAATTTTCTGGTTCTATGGGCGGTGGATAGTGGGCGTGGCCAATTTAGATTAAACTTTATTTTTTTCTTAATTGAGATAATAGAAGGCTCTGTGCCAAATTTCAGAAACTTTTCGACAAAAATAAATTTTGGGTTCTTTGGGCGGTGGATAGCGGGCGTGGCCAATTTTGATGAAACTTTATATTTTTCTTAATTGAGCTAACCAAAGGCTCAGAGCAAAATTTCAAAATTCTAAGAGCCCTCCTTATATTTTTTGCCAAACAGTGCATGAACAAATCCCACTGTGCGCCGTGTTCAGCATCTCACGGCATGCACATGATCAGTATCTGTAAATGTGGTCCGAAAACGATCTATTGTTCTTCGAATTAGCCGCTCTGATGGAGGATTGTGGACGCCAGCCATAAAATGGCAGACGGGCACGATGAGTTAGACGAATAGAACAATTATTTTGATGAAGTATATCAAAAAAATTTTGCATGCTTTGCCCTGGTGTTGTGACACTCAAAAATGAAATCATATCCCTCATTTGACGAAGTAGTTTGATGTGTGTAGTGAAATTTTATATTATTAAAGGATTTTGTAAATTCTTCACATTTTTGCAAGTTTTCAGAGAATTTATTTGTCAACTTCAATGATGATTATCTATTACATTTATTTTCAACTGAATAACGAATGGCTTCTAAGAAAAGAGGGAAGCCATTTTTTATTGAATCAAATAACTATTTTTAGAAAAGAAAAATCTATAAATTTCGAAACAAGTGCTATTTAAGCCTTTCTACTTTATGCCATAAAAATCTTTGCCTATTTCCTTTTGCTTTAAATGGCAAAAGGGGAATTTGATAAGCCAACAAACAGGCCAGCAGCAGCAGGATATGAATAGAAACGTGCACCAATTTTGCATACAATTCAGTCAAACAGAGAAACAGATTTATAAGCAAATATTAAATGCAAAATTGAAAACGTGTGTCGATTTGGAAATGTTAAGACAAGATACGACTATACAAATCAAATTATTTAACGATTAGAAGAAGCACAAGGGAGGGAAGGAATGAATGAATGCCGCCGCCGCTGCCTGAATGAATGCATTGAGTGTGTTTAAATGGCTGAGTGAAAGGACGCGTGTTAAATGTCATGCATTAAATACCAGGCAAATGAAAAGGCCGGCCTAGACAAAAACTTTCTGTATGTGAAGTTTACTTAACGGCAGGCTGGCTGGCAGACAGGCACATGACTGTTGGCAAATCCATTTAAAGTGGGGGGACTGCTGGCCAGAGATTTAAAGACTCAAACTTAAGACACGTGCAACAGAAAACGTTTGCCTGTGCCGTTAACCACTTACTCAGCCACTAACTTCCCACTTGCCGCACTGCATTACGCATTTGATTAACGTTAGAAAGCAGAGAGTGTAACTTTTAGTAGATTTTGCCGCACCAGCATTTCTTTGTTTCGAAATGAACTGAAAAAGAATCTCCAACTCAACAACAACAGCAACAAAAGAAGAAAAGTATTTGACACACGTTCCAGATTAGTTTAACATAAATGCTTTATTGTTGTTGTTGTTGTTGTTGTTGTTTGTAAATTTTTATTGTTTGCTTGAAATTATCATGAGCTTGTTAAGCAATTAGGAAAGAGAAGAATTTTTCAAAATTTTCTTGTGTTGAATTTTTCCCAGGCCGAAAAGACAAACTTGAATAAATTTGATTTTTAAATGTGTTTTTGAATTCATTTTTTTTCTTTCTTCAAGGTTCTCTTATGGGTTCGGCGAGCGAAGATGAGGATGATGATGATGATCCACCACATTTAAGGGGACCCCCACTGGGTCTGGGCATGTTGGGACCAAATGGTCCAGACTCAGCAGGTGGACCATTGGGAGCATCAGATATTTCAGTACAAAGCATGAGCACCGACAGCAAAAACACGCATGACGATTCAGATCAGGTAAGCACAAACACACACGCACACGCACACACATGACTATCACTATGATCATGATGATCTTCATCTGCTTCTAAATGATTAATGATCATGGCTTGGCAATTACCTTAACAAATTTGGAGTTTTATTTATCAACACATTTTTTTGTTGTTGTTGTTTTCTTCTAGAAATAAATAATCTGTTTTATTTTTCTTATTTCATTATTATTTTTTTTTTGTTACAGGGTTCCTTAGATGGTGATCCTGATGCGAGAGGTGATTCTCAGGCGGAAAACAAAAGTCCTGACGATGCCAACGGTTCGAAAAGAAGGGGGCCACGCACAACGATTAAAGCGAAACAACTGGAGGTACTGAAAACAGCATTTAACCAAACACCGAAACCCACACGTCACATTCGTGAGCAATTGGCCAAAGAGACGGGGCTGCCCATGAGAGTAATACAAGTAAGTAAAGGCTTTGCAATGGCTTTTAAGCATATAAAGAAAGCTTTTTAGAAAAGCTTAAAATTCTTCAAAAGCTTAAATCACACGTCACATTCGTGAGCAATTGGCCAAAGAGACGGGGCTGCCCATGAAAGTAATACAAATAAGTAAAAGCTTTGCAATAGCTTTTATGCATATAAAGAAAGCTTTTTAGAAAAGCTTAAAATTCTTCAAAAGCTTATATCACACGTCACATTCGTGAGCAATGCCCATGAAAGTAATACAAATAAGTAAAAGCTTTGCAATAGCTTTTATGCATGTAAAGAAAGCTTTTTAGAAAAGCTTAAGTTTTCTTTAAAAGCATAAATCACACGTCACATTCGTGTGCAATTGGTCAAAGAGACGCGGCTGCCCATGAGAGTAATACAAATAAGTAAAAGCTTTGCAACAGCTTTTATGCATATAAAGAAAGCTTTTTAGAAAAGCGTAAAATTCTTCAAAAGCTTATATCACACGTTACATTCGTGAGCAATTGGCCAAAGAGACGGGGCTGCCCATAAGAGTAATACAAGTAAGTAAAAGCTTTGCAATAGCTTTTAAGCATATAAAGAAAGCTTCTTAGAAAAGCTTCAAAAGCTTAAATCAAGATGACAGAGAGTTAAAGTTCAAGACCGCATTTAAGGTGCTTTTAAGCACAAACTCTCGTTAGGGGCTAATTGGGTAAATCACGTCCCCTTAGTGATCTAGTTAAAATTTGTACTAAGTCCCACTGTGCAGCATTCGCTATCTATGAAACAATTCTTTTAAAAGTTGTTCAAAGGGATTGTTTGAAACTCAAAACTCAATTGCTTAAAATTTTGATAAAATTTTACTTTTTTTTGTCACTCAACATCATGTTTTTTGGGCATAAATTATGTTGAAAGTTGTTGTAGCAATTTAAAATCACTTAAATCCATAATCGCTGGCTAATTAATAATTTGGTTTTAAAACGCTAAGGGCTTTAGCCAGCTGCAGATGTTTATCGATTCAATAGCATCCTTGAGCAACTTGCAACACAGTGAGTGCACAGACAGCATTTGCATTCATATCAAATTGCCCTGCATAAAATTTATTGACGTTCACACTTTAACCGAAAATTTGACACCTTCAAGATACAACTAAAACAACAATAACAACACATGCATACTCGTATAGTTCAAGTGCTTTGTAGGTACGTGTGTGCCACAATCGGTGGCAATATTATTAAACTGTTGAAAGAGTAAATAAAAGCCGACGGCAAAATTTGACACCAAGTATAAAGCGTTTTAAACACACACACACACACGCGCATGCATTTAGTATTGCACTACTTAAAATTGAAATGAATGAGTGACGACGGAAGGAAGAATCTTGTCTCATCAAATCAATAAAATTAAAATCGAAAACAAAGAACTGCTGCAATTGTTTAAAAAGGAGTTGAAAAGGTGTATATTTTTCTTTAAATTTGTATCTTTAAATCGTTTATTTTGGAGTGAAGTATAATGCAGTTGGTGTTGGTTTTAGTTTTCGATATTTTTGGATTTTATGGTCAATTGTCACGTTCCAGCGTTCACTTGTTAAAAAAAAGCAGCATAAAAAAAACAACAACAACATAATAATGAAAATTGTTTTCAAAATCAAGCAGCCGTAATTTTGTATCAAAATTTTTATAATATAATTTCTTCGTGTTGTTGCTGTTGTTGTTTTTACAAGTAGTCATCATCATGATCATTATCATCCTCATCACATTGTGCAGGCTTGTTTACCTCAATTCTGAAACACCATGAAACATGAACGGACACCGTTTTCCAGCTTATGATCCAATTATATTTTTCCACTTATTTTCATTTTCTTTCATTCATATTTTTTGTTGTTGTTTTCTTCTTCTTCAAACTACTTGTGCATATAAAAATTTTCGATGTTTTTGAGTTTGTGGCATGTTAACGTGCCGTGGCTGGCCGTTTGCCTTGTTTCTCTTTTCTTTTTTTATTATATTTATTTTGTTACCTTTTATAAAATATACATAATTTTTATCAAAATTGTTGTAGAAAAAAAAAACTCCATGCATATTCCCCAGCCCCATTTAAAGTGTGTCGATGTGAAGACAGGTGATTGGGCGTAATTTAATCTAAAGCTTTGAATGTACAACCGGAAGAGGTTTATGATTAAATTTAGTTTAAAAAGTTAAGCAATTTGTTGTATGTTTTTCCAAAAGAAAAGTTTCAAATCAGTTAAATGAGCCAACTGCAGTGAAAACGGATCTTCAGTAAGACAACACAAGCCAAGCATTTTCATTAGTAGAAGAATCTTGCACGATCAGGCAATTAAATTAATCTTCCGCGATCCGGCAATCAAATTGATCATCCGCAATCAGGAAATTAAATTGTAGGACCGCGGTGTCATCTTCTAATCGTGCAAGTTGAGTGCAGAGGGAGGAAGTGTGAGCTAAAACTCGTCTACGATGCGGGTAAAAGTATCCCATTAGACTATTTTGTTTCTTATAACAATCGTGGAGTACCACAAAATTCTCTAGCCCAACAATCATCAAATACGAACATTGACTATTAAAAATCGTCCAAAACTCGCCTAAAGCCTTAAAGGACGATCCACTAAGGGAAATAAAAATCTTGTGAAATTTATGTTTTAAAATTTTTCAAAATTTTCGATTTCATGCGATTTTTGGGTTTTTATTGTAGCAACTTTCTCCTAAATAATATTTGGCACGTTTTCAAATATACCGAATTTTCGGAATATATGTATGTAAATGTCTTATTTCCAAAGGTCTTCGATTTTTCGCAACTTCTTGCAACATATTCTTATATTATCTTAGTTTTATCTAAAACTAATTTTATTATCATATTTTGCTTATTTTTTTATTTTTCGGAGTAACTTCGAAATTGTGCATGTTTTCAAGTTCTTCTTAAAAAAAGTCTTCCTTTTCTAAACAAACTAAAAACTATTTATATAAAGATTAGTTAAAAAGCCTTCGGAGTTTTATTCCTATTTTCGGAGTTTTTTTAATTTAAGAAAACAATAATAATTAGTATATACTGAATTGCAAGCACTTATGCTACATAGTCAATTTAACATATATTTTACTATTTTTTGCTATACATACTATACACCTAAACATTTTCGGAGTATCTTTTTTAATCTCTTTGACTTTATGAGACAGTGATTTATTAACATAAATTCACGATTTTTAATTAATTATGTGTTTTAATGAGTTTTGTAACTGGCCCTAGCGAAGTTTCTGATAAAATAAAATTTTTCGGAGTGAACTCCTGTATTTGCAACTAATTAATTTCTATAGAAAAATATTGATTTCTGCTTGGAATATGCATTTTCAAGATGGGTTTAGGTCCAGTATTAAAAAATCAAACGTTTAAATATGTATATTAAAATATTTCGGAGTAACTTTAAATTTCTCAAGATTTCACTTTTCTATATTAAGATTACACATTTTCGTTGCATTTGATTAAATTTTATGTTATTTTCCAAAATTCGGAGTTTTTCATATTTTTCGGAGTAACTCTATTTCTGGAAATTTCAGTTTCTACATGAAAATTACAACTTTCTAAAGTATTAAGCATATGTTGCGGGTATTAGGTTATATTCGGAGTTTTCCATATTTTTCGGAGTAAGTGAATTTTGTTTAAATTTCAGTTTCACCATCAAAATTACAACATTGTAAAGTATTTAACATATTTTTCGGGTGTTGGGATATATTCGGAGTTTTCCATATTTTTCGGAGTAACCCAATTTTGTTTAAATTTCACTTTCATCATCAAAATTAAAACATTCTGAAATATTTAACATATTTTTCGGGTCTTATGTAGCTATCCGAAGATTTCTATATTTTTCGGAGTATATTTATGTTGAAAAGATCTCAGTTTTTAAAGCATTTAAATTATTTTTGGACATTTTGAATATTGGAAGTTTTACTTTTATTCGGAGTAGACTCCATTGCTTGATTTCTTTAGTGATATTATAGCTTCGTGCTATAATCTAATATATTTATGTACGATCTCTGTTTCTGAACTTCCCTGAGATTTCTTTATTTTCAGAGATTTCTTTATTTGCTACAAAAACTCTAAATATTGTTTGATTTTATTACTGACAATTTTTTAATATATATTTTTTTGGAATAAATGCGATTTTTATGTATTTCTATGTCTAGAGTGGGCGTAACTAATTTTAATATCTTTTTGGAAATTCATTTGGTTTTTAATTTATTTAAAAAAAAAAATAACATTTATCGTTTCAACAATTATGCAAAAGAAGCTGAAATTCAGCAGAATTCACATTCTTAATGTTTTATAAAGCCAGCCATTCAGTCGTTGAGACAACTTCCGTTTTAGAGCAAAAAGAAGAAAAGGTTTGTTTTCATAAACCCATTCAAGCATTTCAAAAAGTCGCTTAGAGAAGCAGCTACACTTCTTTAGTATTCGTATGAATATTTATTTAGTATCGATGAAAGCTTAAGATTTAACACACACACACACACAAAACAAAAACGGCTTTGACTTGAAGTTGAAAAATTATTAAATGTTTGTTGTTGCTGTTGAAAGATTTATGCGTTTTTTATGTTGATAAATGTTGAGGAAAATATTGAAAACTTAATACCCAGCAGACTTGTGCAATAGCAGTCTTCGATGCCAGATTTCAGGAGTAGCCAGCTAGATGGTATAGGGGGGTTTAATGTCCGGGAAAGGAAAATGGAGCCTGAATAAAAACTCTGATGTTATAATTATGTACATTTATATGCTAGACCGATATTTGGCGCAGTTATCACGACATATTTTTATTTCCTTCTCGAAATTATTGTTCCGACCCATCAATGAAAGGCATACCTGGATCTGAGAAACGTTGGGTAGTTTTACGCATAAATGCATGGCTTTGTCTTGTGTGTGTATGTTTCTTGTATTTTTTGGTAGAAAAAAAAGTTATGCTTTTTTGACTGCAACTGACAACTTCAGCCACATTTGTCAGTTACGGTTGACCACAACCACTGAGTTGTTTGCATTAAATATTTTGTTGTTTTTAATGGTTTGCCATTCATGCGGGCTTAATTCCTTTTTTATTTTCATTTTGCCTTCAAATCATTTTGTTGGGGTTCATTGTTTTTGTAGAAGACTTTAAAGGTTTTTGTTTGGTATATTTTGCTATTTGTAACCATTTTTGTGGTTTTAAAAGGTGGGTTGTTTATTGCAAATTCATATTTTATTGCATTTTTTTTTTTCATAAAAAAAATTCTAAATATTTTGCAGAAAACTATTTTGAGCAATTCAAATATGTTTGATCCAATAAAATAAGATATTATTTTACCGGGTATTCGCACTAGTAGATGTGTATTGTGGAGTTGGTTGATTTTAGATTTAGTTTGTTCTTAATTATTGATGGAATAGCAAATTTTTAAAGTCGAAAAAATTTATTTTTCGTACTAACAGTGAAAGTGTGTTACGTTTGTATGTATTTAGCTAGCTAACTGGTACAGACGAACAGAATAGCAGTTTTCGGAGGTCGCAGCACCACCATCATCATGTAGTTTTGTTATTCATAATTTTTGCTTCTTCAAAAAAATAATTTCATAAATATTATTGACTAAGAATAATAATTATTCGAATACCAAGTTATTAAAAGTCGCTACAGCAATTCGAATTATTTGGTGAATCAAAATAACTCATACGGAAATGATACGAATGAAATTTTAGAAAAATTTTATGGTAATAAAATTACTCGAACAAAAAACTTAGAATAAAATATAAAAAATAGATCACATAACCCTCAATCGAAAATTACTCGAGAAAAATTATTCGAATTAATCTTAATCGCTTACATAATAGTTTTTTTTTTAAATTATACGCTTAGAATTACTCGGCTAAAATTATTCCAACTAAAGTTAATCGTCTAAAATTATTCGATTAAAAATTATTCGAATAAATATAAGTCGAATAAAAATTAATCGAATAAAAATTAATATCTTACATAATAATTTTAACTAATATAATTAAAAACAGTTTCTTTTGGAAATTATACAGCTAAAATTGTTCGATTAAAAATTATTCGAATAAAAGTTAATCGCTTACATAATCGTTTTAGTTAACATTGATCAAAAACAGTTTCTTTTGGAAATTATGCGCTTAAAATTGCTCGAATAAAATTATTCGAGTAAAATTATTCGAGTAAAATTATTCGAATATAAATTAATTGCTTACCTAATAGTTTTAATTATTAAAAAACAGTTTTTTTGAAAATTAAACGCTTAGAATTACTCGGCTAAAATTATTCCAATTCAAGTTAATCGTCTAAAATTATTCGATTACAAGTTATTCGAATAAAAATAAGTCCCATAAAAATTATACGAATAAAAATTAATCCCTTACATAATAATTTTAACTAATATAATTAAAAACAGTTTATTTTGGAAACTATACGCCTAAAATTATTCGTTTAAAAATTATTCAATTATGGATTATTCGACTAAAAATTATTCTATTAAAAATTATTCGAATAAATATTAATCGCTTACATAATCGTTTTAATTAATATTATTCAAAAACAGTTTCTTTTGGAAATTATACGCTTAAAATTACTCGAGTAAAATTTCTCGAATAAAATTATTCGAGTAAAAGTATTCGAATAAAAATTAATGGCTTACCTAATAGTTTTAATTAACATTTTAAAAAATCAGTTTCTTTTAGAAATTATACGTTTAAAATTGTTCGAATAAAAGTTGTTCGAATAAAAATTATTCGAATAAAAATTCTTCGAATAAAAATTATTCGAATAAAATTTATTCGAATAAAAATTTATCGCATATATAATTGTTTCAGTTAATATTAATAAAAAAAACAGTTTCTTTTGGAAATTGTACGCCTCATATTATTCGATTAAAATTTATTCGAATAAATATAATGTAAATATGTACATATACATTTTTTAATTGAAAGGCTAAAAGTTATTATATTAGGACGAGCAAGGAGAATCAGTAGCAATTTAATTATCCCACTGAAACAGTTGACAAGAACAACTGCTTTCGGATGTCATTGCCCTCCTATCATTAGTACTCATGTACATTTTTTATTTATCACCGCTTAGTTGAATGTCATCAGAGGATTTATTTATAAAAATTTTATGAGAAAATTATTACGGTAATTGTATCAATATTAAGCTGATGTGGACACAAGTTGAATTTCCTATTTTCGGAATTTTTGTTTCATTTCACTTAATTCAAATTTCTTGCCAGGTGACTGAAAACTACATATATCCCATATAAAAATATATAAGTAAAACATAAGTAAAGTTTCCTTATATCTGCGAATCCAGCTTGAGCTTTTTTAAGTAAAGCATATAATTTCAGAGTTGTTTTTAGGAAACACATAAATTATACGTTTTTACTACATTTTCATTTGTTGTTTAAAAATATATGGAACAAACAGAAATTAATTCTATTGCAAAGGACACCCGCGAATAAGGAAAAACCACTCGTTACACGGTTGATTAGAAAAATCAGTCAGTCGAAAACTTAAAAAAGTACATAAGAAGAGGAGCACTTTTACATACAAATAATTTTGAATTTAACCCAAATCTTAGAAAAATAAAACAATTGTGACAAGTGGCCAAAAATATATATTTGAAAATAAAACAGCAATTTAATCCGTAACAAATACAATTTCAAGCAACTACTGCAACCTCACCCACACAATCAATTGCAGCATCCTTGTCATCATCATCATCACCTTCATCATCATCATCATTAACAGCAATTCAAAATTCCATGAATCATTAGAAACATGTTTCATTTGTCTCTGTTCATTCGATCAATTTCAAACAGGGGCGGCAATATTTGAAGCACTCAAAGTGGAAACAAACTGATATTTTTATTATTGTCATTCGATACACTTGTAGCGATTCGAAATTTCTGTAACAATTTTTTTCGTCAGAAGTTCCAAAACGAAAGCGACGCATTTCAAGAACATCTGTAGTTTGTGATGCATACCGAACGAACACCTTTTTGTTGCTTGCAACTTATTTCAGTTTTCTGTTCGTTTTTATTTTTTTATTCGATTTGTATTTGAACTTAACCGAGGAGTAGCTGCAACAACAAACATATGGGTATAAAGACATCATCATTGTCATTATTAAAAGGGGGATAATGACAGATTGTTGACACTTTTCACGTCTTAGTTTGTGTTTTTCCCCTTTTTTTTGTTTTATTTAACGTGTATGAACTCATGTCATTTTCTTGGGTAGATGTTTCAGGAATTTTAATACTTTCTGTTAGTTTACAAGTCATTTTTTTTTCATCGTACTTTTTATTCATGATTTTATTTTTGCTTGTTTCTTGAGTGCATGCAAAATGCCGCCGCTTGACTGGCTAAAATGTTTATTTTAATATTTTTAAATCACCTCTTTTAAGGGCTAAATGTCAGCTTTGTATCTGAAAGAGATGATGCAGTTTCTCCGGTCTGGATTTAGTCAGCTGTGGAAAATTTTGTTCAAATGACTTAAAACTTTAAAGTTTGAAAAGATCTACATTGTAAGAGGCTTAAGGAGGGAAATGCAAAAAAAAAGTGAGAAGTTTAAGGACTTAATTTCCTTGCAATAGTTGACTCAATTCCAAATCTTCTGCAGTAGAAATATTTAAGTCTACTGGGATCACGCGGTGGTCAAAATTCGGTCATTTGATATTTACAGTTAAAATAAATATTTATTGCAAATATGAATGTACGAGGTCTGTTCAAAATATAAAGTGGATTTTAAGTCTACTGGCATCACGCGGTGGTCAAAATTCGGTCATTTGCTATTTACAGTTAAAATAAATATTATGGAAGGTGTCAATGTACGAGGTCTGTTCCAAATATAAAGTGAATTTTAAGTCTAGTGGGATCTCGCGGTGGTCAAAATTCGTTCATTTGATATTTTCTGTTAAAATAAATATTTATGGCAGGTATCAATGTACGAGGTCTGTTCAAAATATAAATTATTAATAAAATTTTAGGACTACTGGGATCTCGCGGTGGTCGAAATTCGGTCATTTGATATTTAAAGTTAAAATAAATATTTATGGCAGATATGAATGTACGAGGTCTGTTCAAAATATGTATATTATGAATTTATGTCTACTGTGATCTCGCTGTAGTCAAAATTCGGTCATTTGATATTTACAGTTAAAATAAATATTTATGGCAGATATCAATGTACGAGGTCTGTTCAAAATATAAAGTGAATTTCATGTGTACTGGGATCTCGCGGTGGTCAAAATTATTTCATTTGATATTTACAGATAAAATAAATATTTATGGCAGGTATTAATGTACGAGGTCTGTTCAATATATAAAGTATTAATAAAATTTTAAGTCTACTGGCATCACGCGGTGGTCAAAATTCGGCCATCTGATATTTATAGTTAAAATAAATATTTATGGCAGATATCAATGTACGAGGTCTGTTCAAAATATAAGGTAAATTTTAAATCTACTGATATCTCGCGGTGGTAAAAGTTCGGAAATTTGATATTTACAGTTAAAAAAAATATTTTTAGTAGATATCGATGTACGAGGTCTGTTCAAAATATGTACATAGTGAATTTTAAGTCTACTGGCATCACGCTGTGGTCAAAATTCGGCCATCTGATATTTATAGTTAAAATAAATATTTATGGCAGATATCAATGTACGAGGTCTGTTCAAAATATAAGGTAAATTTTAAATCTACTGATATCTCGCGGTGGTAAAAGTTCGGAAATTTGATATTTACAGTTAAAAGAAATATTTTTAGCAGAAATCAATGTACGAGGTCTGTTCAAAATATAAAGTGAATTTTAAATTTTCTGAAAAAATTTTTTTTTTATTTATTTCATTTCTAGGTGTTTCTGAGTAATAAATTCCAGTTTTGACACAAAATTTTTCCTAATTCTTTGATTTAGAAAATCTCCAAACACTCAAGAAAAAAATTTAACTTATTTTTTAAACAGACCTCGTACCCAACATTTTCAATTTCTAGCTGCTTGCAGCAAATTCTAAAGCCTATACGAACTGTTCCCTAGACGCTGTCCCGAATGTTGGACTCAAAGTATCGTTGCTCTTCTTTCTTTCTTGCTTTCGTTGCTGGCTTTCTATCATCAATCATGTTGTAACTTCTGTATGGTAACAACAACAAAAAAGCTGGCGCAAAAAAAAATAGTAGATGCTCAAGCTTAACATGTCTGGCGACATTTAAGCCTTTAAATTGATAAGAGAAAAAAATAATTTATTTAAAATTCTTTTATCTGCTAATAAAAATCTTGTATTTCGATTTAATGCTTATAAACAAACAATAGTAATAATAAAAAAAAAATGTACAAAATAAATAAAGAAAAACAAAAAAAAATTAAAAACATTTTTTTTCCAAACGCCTGCTTAAAAATGTCATGCTTCAGCAGAGACACAAGGCCGCTTTTGATTGCTGTTGGTTGCGGCATGGCGGCTGTTTGTTGCTGCTTAAAGCCGTACTTTACATAAGTTTATTTTACTATCTTGACTTGGCTAAAAGATAAGCTGGCTTAAAGAATATTTGTTATAACAACAAACTGTGCAGACATTCCTACTTACCCAACAACAACAACAACAATGAAAAGTTGGCGACATCTTAATGACAATAAAAATATAAACAAAAAAAAAACCAAAAAGAAAACAGTACAATTACAACAACAATAATGGCTAATATTAAAATTTATGTTTATATAATTTTTTTTATGTTGTTGTTGTTAAATCTCTGGTTGCCGTAACACGATAAAGCCAGTGTCTTACAAAAATTAATACCAAGAAATAAAAACAAAAAAAGACGATGTCTTTATTTCTCTGCTGTTTTTATTTAATGAATTTGATTTTTATTTTATTAATTTTATTTTTATTTTTGTTATTTTTATAATTCTTTTCTTCTGCTGCTGCTTTAATGTGAAAAGGAAAGGGAAACCGCGGGCCGTTTCAGTGTTTACGAGTGCATGTGTAGTGGCGCCAAGCTGAGCCATATTTCAACGTACCATTTAAGTTTTGAATAATAAGTGCCATAAATGGAGCAATGAATTCGTGAATACATGAATATTTTTATTCTTTTTTTTCATAAAAATTAATAATTTCGTTTGCTGGTGTCTTTTTGTTTGTTTGTTTTGCTTAAAGTTCATTAGAAAATGAAACGCCGTCGAGGAAATTAGTCATGGCCGAGTACGAAAAATGCCAACAAAAGATCTTGGCTTTTTTTTTTTTTTTGGTATAAATTTCAAATCTGGGTTTTGTGATTTATAACTTAGAGATACAAATGATTTGTAATGAACTCAAGCCTACAATTATTAACAGAATAATAAGAAATAAACGATCCAGAGCGCTACAGTTGGTTGTATCAATTCAGAGGGCAACACAAACATGTGATACTCATAGAGTAGAGACATTTTCAACATAAATTTTATGCAGACTTTGAAACTTTTCAGCAGCCTAGGATCTTTTAATCGATGCTGGAAAAATTGCTTTGTGTTTAAAAATTATAGTCTCATCATTTTTATTGCTTCATATGAAATTTGCTGAATAAGAGATATTCTTTGCCTTAATGGCATATATAAATTTTAAATATAAAAATAAAATAAAAACAAGTAAAAACGTTACATTCGACCGGATCGAGTCTTAAATACCCTCCAAATATTTAGTAAGTAAAATTAAAATGTTTAACTGGTTGGGATAGAGCTCCTTTATATAATATCGTACGTCAACGGCCACTAATAGGGGCGGGGTTCAGACATAGGCTACATAATATTTTCCACAGACGAACGTATGGGTATTGCTAGACCGTCTTAGACTTCATCACTGATCAAGAATATCTAAACTTTATGGAGTCCAATTCTTTTTGGAAGCTATTAAAACTGTATTTTGTCGCGGTCTCTCTGGCAAGGGTCGTGGGGGAGACATTTCACCTTTGCCATAAGACTCTAAAAATAAATATTTGGGATAATTAAATGTAAAATTTATTATGTGAGTGAAGATAAATATGCCGGATTAAACATGTTTTGACTTAAGCAGTTACGAAACAACGTATTTAGCTGTGAAGTTAAATATCTTATGACGTAACGAAATGGCAAACAGTGAAGTTTTTTTATCATGAAAATTCATATTTAATAAATTTTTTGAGCATTTTGTGAAAATATTTATAGGCCATGGTAGGCCAATTTACGGGCCATGAGAGTGTATGTGATTTTGGAGGGATTTTGCCCCTAGTGGCCAAATACGGAGTTGGCATGCATTGCCAGTATATACAAAATGATGGGATGAGATAGAAGATACTCCCATAATCATTTTGTATATAAATGTGGATTTTAATACAAAAAAAAATTTCACTGATTGCCATTTCGTTACGTCATAACATATTTAACTTCACTTCGTAACTGCTTACGTCAAAATATATTTAACTGGGCCTATTTATCTTCACACACATAAATTTATTTAAAATTTTTTATTTTTTTAAAGGGTCATTTAGGTGGCAAAGGAGAGGAGGGGGTAGGGCAGCAACAGGCAGTCATAAAACTCTAAAGATAAATGCTTGGGATGATTATATACAAAATTTAAAAAAAAAATTTTTTTGGTAGGGTCATTTGGGGGGCAAAGGGGAAGGAGGGGGTAGGGGCAGAGTAGTACCAGGTTTCGTCTCAGCTTCGTCATTAAAGCTTAAAAATGTTATTTTTAAGGAATGGAGGCTTAAGAAAAACATTTTGTTAAATTTGTATACTATTTTTGCATAAAATAACGCCCACTAAAGGGGGCGGGGTCCAAAAATTATTTTTTTTATGGCTCCAAGTTTAATGCGTTGGACCTACTTTGACATATATTTTTATGCTTAACAAAATTAAAAAAAACTTTAAAAATTATGTTGTCTTTTTAGAAGTTGGTTTAGTTTTTTTTAGGGGAAATTTTTTCCCTCTGGTCTGATCCAAGCCATTTACGAACTTGGCCTGTGCTATCTTTCAAAATGTATTTGTACTGAAATTCAAAGGTCTGGCTTTTTTCATTTGGACTGAATCGTGATTTCCACAGACGGACGGACGGACAAGGCTAGATCGTTAGATTACATTAGATTACATATCATTACTGATCAAGAATATACACTTTAAGGGGTCTTAGAGGGATATTTCTCTGCCTTACACACGGAATGGTAAAGTGAATATATCCTCCAATTTTTTTTTATTTTTTTTTTTTTTTTGAGGGCATAAAAAGTGAGTCTGTCACAGTTTTTTTTGTGTTGTATGCGTTGTCATTCACATGGATTGACCAGATAAGGCTGGAATCATTGTAGGCTAATATTATTCAAAACTTTTACATGGATTTGGCAAAAAATTCTACGAACGGCTGTACACGTGTGCACTCACTATGGCAAAAAAAATCCATTAATAGGGCTGCTACCTCATTCACCCTATTCGCCACATTTAGCGCCCTGAGGCTAATTTTTTCTCACACCTGAAGAAATGGCAGGGATTTGGCATGTATAAAGAGGTCATAATGGAAGCAAATGCCTATTATTGAGGGCCTTGAGAAAAACTATTATTTGGAAGGATTAACAACAAGTTTTTAAAAGTTTTTGAAAAAAGCTGCTCTAAATATATTGTTGTAAATGGAGATTATGTTAAAAAAAAATTATTCACAGACTTATCAAGCAGCCCTCGTATTCTGAAAACTATAGAAAAAAAATCGAATTGCCGTTTAGCTGCAGTTTGTGAATTGAATTCCGCCTGTTTATATTTTCTGAATGAAATGATAACGTCTGATTTAAAGCAGTCACTCCATTCATGTCTTCTTCTTCTTGTAATAAATCTCAACAAAAAAAAAGAAAAAACATCTCACTAAAGTGCCATCATCTTGTTGCAAATTTTGAGCGGTTATGGTAAATTATAGGTTTTAATGCCGCCTAAAAGGAAGGACTTGTTAAAAACTTTAGTATAATTGAGGCGCTCGACAAAAAGAAAAAAAAGAAAACATAAAACCCACAAAACATTTGCCTATAATTAGGGTGTTTATCTTGTTGTTGTTATTGTTTTTTTTGTTTTTTTTGTTTTTTTTTTTGTTTTTGTTCTTTGGCTAAGTTTAGGCACCATTTGAATCAGTTCAATTTGGTGGCTTCAAATTATGGCAAATTATTTTAAATGACGACACACACATGTGCTGCGGCCATCGGGGCGTTCTGCGGGGTTTGAAGAGTTGTGTGAGAGGCATGTGTTGATTAGGCAGCCTTAAGGGAGAAAATAAAAGAATTCAAATGAAATTAAACCCTATAATTTAGCATTTAGATGCAGGACGCACATGCATATTTTGTGATAAACGTTTTAAGCGAAAAAATGGTATAGATTTTGAATTTAAAATATATGTCACGTTTTACCCAAATAAAGGAAGCAGAATGAAATTGTTGCAACAAAAATAAGAAATTTGCTTTTTTTTTAAGTGAGAGAAACAACGAAATGGGACCTTATTTCGAATTACGAATCCAACTTAAAATACAAATAATTTGTGGTCTAGAAGAGGCCAAAAATAGCACACAGAAGGTCCAAGACTTGATCAAGAGCTTTCTTATATTTTAGGGAATTTTTTTTCTCTTTATTTATTTATTTATTTTATTTTATTTAACATATAAATGAAAATAGCCAAATTTATTAAATTAAACCTTCAAGTTGAATAAACTTTTCGCAAAACATTTTTAACTGCTTCAATTTCCTTTTGCTTCCCGGTTTTCTTTTTTTTTTGCATTTCGAACATTAAATATTTAATAATAATATGGCCTATAAAAATTGCTACCACGTATAAGTTCAATAATCATTATATATAAAAGTACAACAACAACTATTCTTTAGAAGCAACAACAACAAATGAATTTGGTTGTATAAAAATATATATAAAAATTTTGTACAATTTAACCATTAAGTATCATCAATATAAATGGCCAATTCAACTATAAAACATTGTTTGGCAACAATTTGGAGAAGAGAAAAAAAATCAAAATAAAAAATCAAAATAAATATATAAAAGTGATCAACAGCAAGAAACAACATCTATTGATCTGTACATGTAATAGGCGGAACTAAAAGAAAAGAAGTGCAAAGAAGAAACAAAAAACACCGAATTGATCACCATGATCTAAGCAACAACAACATCATCATCTACTTCTTCTTCTTCTTCTTTACACAAGTGGGTACAACAAAGTAGAGAATTAAACGGTTGGATGATGTTGATGACCATAAAAAAAAGAGTTGCATAAAAATTATTTTAAATACATGAAAATATGAAGGCTTTTCTTTTTAAATATTATAAAAAAAAATTTTTATTTGTTTTAAATTATTTAAAGATTGCTGTGAGTGTGTGGGTATTTTATAAAATTTATTTTGACAAGTGCGGACTGTGGACTGATTGAGTGTGAGAATAATTGAATACTTCAATCAACAGATTGGCAAACTGGACAGGGTCATACGTGGTTTGAAATGCCAGGAAGTCGAATTTTTTAGTAGACGCAGCATTTTATTTATTTATTTTTTTTTTACTTATTTTTCTTTTACAGCCCTATCAAACGTGTGAACGTTTTTCAAAAGATATCTCAAGTATGAACGAAATCGTCCACGGTCTCGTTTTGGAGAGAAAAATCCACAATGAAAACCATTTACTTTACCTTGATACAAAGGCTAATCCATTATTTTTATATCCTCCAAAAAAGAATTTGGAGGGTAGGTATATTCGATTTGTCATTCCGTTTGTAACGCAGCAAAAGATCGCTCTAAGGCCCCATAAAGTATATATAGTATATATATTCTTGATCAGTGATGAAATCTAAGACGAACTGAGCATGTCCGTCCGTCTGTGGAAATCACGATTCAGTCCAAACGAAAAGAGCTAGACTCTTGAAATTTTACGTAAATATATTTTGAAGCTTAGAGCAGGTTAAGTTCGGAGATGGGCTGAACCGGGCAAGAGCGGAAAAAGTTCCCCTAAAAAGAACTAAACCAACCCAGAAAAAACAGCAAAATTTGTAAGGTTTTTTGATTATTTTGTTAGTCAAATACGGTCCAACGCCTTAAACTTGGAGCCATAAAATAAAAATTATTTTTGGACCCCGCCCACCTTAGTGGGCGTTATTATTTGCAAAAATAGCATACAAATTTAACAAATTATTTTACTTAATACAACATTCCTTAAAAATAAAATTTTTAAGCTTTAATGACGAAGCTGAGACGAAACCTGGTACTACGCTGCCCTACCCCTCCTCCCCCTTCACCCTCTAAATGACCCTATAAAAATAATAAATAAAATTTTGTGTACATTTATCCCAACCTTTTATTTTTAGAGTTTTATGACTACCGATTTCTGCCCTACCCCCTCCTCCCCCTTTGCCCCCTAAATGACCCTATAACAAAAAATATATAAAAAACTCTATTTTGTATATAATTATCCCAAATATTTAATTTTGGAGTCTTATGGCAAAGGTGAAATGTCTCTCCCACGGCCCTTGCCAGAGCGACCCGCCAAAAAACACTTTTAATACCCTCCAAAGAGAATTTGACCCCATAAAGTATATATATTCTTGATTAGTGATGAAGTTTAAGACGGTCTAGCAATACCCATACGTTCATCTGTGGAAAACATGATATTGTCTATTTTTGAACCCCGCCCCCTTTAGTGGGCGTTGACGTACGATATTATATAAAGGAACTCTGTCCCACCCATTTAAACATTTTAAATTTACTTACTAAATATTTGGAGGGTATTTAAGATTCGACCTGGTCGAATAGAACGTTTTTACTTGTTCATAAGACAATAATCAAACCTAAACACAGGGATTACAAATGCGTTACCATCTCATTAATATAGTTACAATTCTCGTATACAATTTCCTGATAAGATTTTTTTCAAATAAAAATATTTTTATATTCTAATATATAAATGAAATTTATATATTAGAATATAAAAAAAAATATATTCTAATGTGTTTTGAGCAAAAAGATACACTTTATTTTTATACAAAAAAAAAAAAAACGTAAAAATAAAGGGGATCTTTTTGCTAAAAAAAAAATATTTATCTGGAAATATTATACGAGAATAGTAACAATACGAAACGATAGTAACGCATAACAAAATTTATTATTTTAATTAGCCCAAGCTCATGACTTCTATGACACTAAGAAGAATTAAAGCTTAATATGAAACAAGTTTTTTTTAAGTTAGTCACGTGTAGTCACGTGTATGTCACGCGTGACTCATGCGTGACTCACGGGCAGCAAATCTCTTATATTCAACATAATAACATCAAAATTACTACAACAACATTAAAGTGTTAGCAGAAGTGGCGAAGTGCTTTGTTTTGGGAAACTCAATGCGTGAGTCTTCTGTTAATTGATGATAAGGCTCAATTGCTTAAACTTTAATATAAAATGAGCATCACTGCTTAATTGAAAAAAAAAATTGTTTCAAAAATCATTAAAAACAAAAATACTTCCCACCAAAAATTCTGGATGTAAATTTAATAAAAAAAATAACTCTTTGAATTTGATGGCCACATGCTAATATTTATTGTTTTTTTTTTTTTTTGGAAATATTTAAAAAAATTAACTTTTTTCTAATTGTATTCTGATATTTTTAAGCTTAAGGTCTGTTTATTTTAATTTAATTTTTAATTTCAATATTTCGTCACTCCTTTTTGTGACTTCTTCAGGAAATTAATTATTTTATTTAATATGAAAAGACCTTAAGCTTAAAAATATCAGAATACACTAATAATTAAAAAGAGGTCAAGAAACCAGAAGAATTTAATTTTTTTCTGTTATTTTCTCAGTTTTTCATAATAATCTCCCTTATTCTGTAACCATTTTTCAACGTCACGTCACGACAATATCAAAACTAAGAGATCTGCATAATCTTCTCTTTCCTCTGCTCTTAATTACTTGCAGCAACCTTTTTTTGAATTTCTAGGCCTTAGAGGCTAGTCCGAGCAGCATTCAGTTGCTGTCCCCAAACCAAAATCTAACTGCCCTGTCTTTGATATCGCCTTAACGTGACATTGACAAATAGTTACAGAATAACGGCGAATGTTACATTCACTACAATTTTTTTGCATAGTCACTTAGAAATTTGAAATTTTATACAATTTATTCGAAAGCATTTAGTTTCTATGGTGCAAGAGTAATTTATTTTTTTTTAATTAATCCTTGAAATGATGCCTTTTGGCCCCATAGTGCAGCTTATTAGTAAAAAAAAATACATGCAATTTTTATGGTATTTTCAGTACTTTAACTACGAATATGATTAAAGAAATTTAAAAATATGTATGTTTCAAGAAAAAAAATATATGTTTGCTTAGAACCATAATATTTTCAGGCACAAACATAATATGGTAAATTTTAATTATATAATATTTTAAGCAACTAAATACTAGAGTAACATGTCTTAGCATTATTGATGCTTTTTTTGTAATTAGGACCAACACTTATGGGCCTTGTGGGGGAACTATGAAAGCAGGGCCTAATATTGAGGGGACAGATGAAGAAATATGAAAAGTTATAAAATTTTTTGCAACCATTTGCTGCTATAATGGACTATTAAATTTTTGCTATAGTACCGATAAAGTTTATTTTGTTAATAACACTGTACAACACAAAAAAAAATTACAAGGTCCGACCTAAAAATTTTGATAGAGGAGACAAAAAAAAAAAGAATTTGCTTTTCATTGTTTTTGTTGTAATGCAACGGATGACATTTTTGCGAAACATTTTAACCCCTTAAATCCCTGATTTAATGGTGTTTTTTGCTGTTTTTTGAAAGAAGGGCAAAAAAGACCCATACCTTGAGGAGTTAAAGGGTTAACATATTCTACATAAATGTTCTCCGTAACATTTTACATAAATTTGATGCGCACATTTTGTACCTAAAATGTAAGGATCACATGGATTCTTATGCCGATTAACAATAAGAATGTGCCAGAGCTGGGAAACTTTAATGCACCCTCGAATGAAATTCAGATGTAAACTTTCAAAACGCCGATACACGTGTCTTTTTTTTTTTTGTCTCCTCTATCAAAATTTTTAGGTCGGACCTTGTAATTTTGGAAAAAATTTGATTTTGTTGTACAGTGTAATATAATTTGATTGAAGCGCTATAATTTGATCAAGGCCTGCAGTTGCTGAAATCATGTTTTTTTTTTTTAATATTTTTTTTTTGTATGTGCTTCTGGGCTTGAACTAATTTTATGTGTTAAAAATGTATTGGATAATTTTTTAGTTGCGATTGCTGTTCATTCATGACTTGTTTGTAGCAAAGTTTCCTATATAGAAATTGTTAAGCCAAAGAAGTTTTATTATAAATCAATTTTTGTTGCTTCATATTATTATCTTTTAAGATTCTGATACAGGAAAAAGAGAAGCCAATTTTGTTGTTGTATTTTTTCTCAAAAACTAATTAACTTTAAATCGAAATTTTGTTGAGCTGTTTTCAGTCTTAGATTGTAAAAATAGTTATTTACGATGGAAATTAGAAATGAATTTGCGGTTTAACCTAAAACTGAAACAGCAGCAACAGCAACAGCAGCCGTAACAGTAAAATAGAGAAGGAAAAAAAAGTCAATTATTTGTTTATGAGTTTTGAAATGTTAGTCACCCAAAAAATGCAGTTAGTCAGCCCCAGTCCGTCCGTCAAATGAACAGCAGCGAGCAAAAGATAAAATAAACGCGGTAATAATTTCAAGATGACTTGCAATTTGTCTTCTATTTGGTTTTTGTTGTTGTACATTTCATACTCCATTTCAAAAGTCACGCCTTTTGCGGGCGGTTGGTCGTGTAAATTTAACATTTTTTTTTTGTTTCTCTCTTGCCACAAACAAAGAATTTGGCTTCTGATGAGAATGCTAGCGTTTGGAAATGTGTTGTTTTCCTATTGTTGGTGGTAGCTGAAGCTGAAGCTGAATTAACACAAGAAGTAGTTGTTTAAGTAGTTTGTTTCTAATACTCGTATCAGCAGTTAATAGTCGATTGATGAGTTGTTGATTTTTCCTGTGGTGACTTCAAAAAAAGTTATGCCGCCAACGAACTGAAATTATCTTTCTTTGTGGCGCTTAAGCTAATTTTCGGGTTCATAACGAAAAAAAAATGCGTTAAATTAACCTTCTTTTATGTTTATTTTATTTTTATTTTTTTTGTTTACTTTCATTTCTATTTTGTATATGTTTATTAGAAATTTTGCGGTAACATTTTTTTCTTTTAGTTCATCAGACACGATGATCATGTGCCTCTACAACCCGGAGTTCATAAATTTTGAAAGAGAAAAAACAGAAAACACAAGATTTGATTTTATTACAAAGCAGCTAGTAAATTGGATTATTTTTCTACACAATTTCTTTAATTATTTGTGGTCAAAATATTTGTGATGGCCAGCAAACAGAATTTGTTAGAAACCAGCAATTGATCGCTTTATTATATTCCCAAAAAAAAAGACAAGTTAAAGAAAGTTTTGCATAAAAACAAATAAAAACGTTATTTTCGACCGTGTCGAATCTTAAATACCCTCCAAATATTCAGTACAAAAAAAAACTATATTTCGTCAGGGTCACCCCGGGAGGGTCCAAGAGGGAGACATCTCACCTTTGCCATAAAACACTAACAAGTGATTTTTTGGGATTCTTAAATGTAAAAAAATTTTTTTTTTGATAAGGTCATTTAAGGGCCAATGGTGTGGGCTAGGGTAGGGCAGATCAGAAAACATCTCAGCTTCATCTTAAAATCTTTAAAATTAAATTTTTAAAGATTGCAGGCTAAACTAATACAATTTGTTAAATATTTACACTATTTTTCCATGTAATATGTTACTTTAACGATCTCTAAAGAGGGGCGGGGGGTTCAAAAAATAAATTTTTCCTATTTTCTGGCTGCAAGTTCAACGATATGTCCCGTCTTTGCCATAAATATATATCATTTGCTTAATAAAATTACAAAAAAAAAATAAAAACTTTAAAAATCATGTCGTTTTCGAGACGTTGATTTCATTCTTCTTAGGGGAACTCTTTCCCCTCTGGCCCGATTCAGCTCATTTACGAACTTGAGCTGTGCTATCCTTCAAAATTTATTTATACCAAGGTCCAAGGCTATGGCTGTTTTCGTTTAGTCTGAATCGTGATTTCCACAGACGGGCGGACAAACAGGGCTAGATCGTCTTAGATTTCATTACTGATCGAAAATATATATAGTATACTTTAGGGGGCCTTAAAGGGATAAAAAGGGAATATATCCTTCAATTTTTTGTTTGGAGGGTATAAAAATCTCAAGCAGTAAAAATGTTGCTTAACGGTAGTTACACAATTGCGAGGCCTGTTCAAAAAATAGGGTGAATTTTTAAATATCGGGGCCTACGTTCTTTCATACGACCAGGAAATGGAACACTTCTGTCGATCACATGTTCACACTCTCACCTAGTTACTCGTAGCACCATTAGTTTCTTTGTGGGAGTCATGAAAATTAATAGTGTTTTGCTGGTTCGCCTATTTCTGCTGATGAAAACAAAAAATTTTTTTAAATTTTCTTAAAAATTTAAACAAAAATTTTCTTAAGAAATTAAAAAAAAAAAATTTTCTTAAAAATTTTTTAAAAAAAATTTTCTTAAAAATTTATTTAAAAAAATGTCTTAAAAATTTGTTAAAAAAAATTTTCTTAAAAATTTAAAAAAAAAATTTTCTTAAAAATTTAAAAAAAAATTTGTTGAAAAAAATTTTCTTAAAAATTAGTTAAAAAAAATTTTCTTAAAAATTTTTTAAAAAAAATTTTCTTAAAAATTTAAAAAAAAAATTTCTTAAAAATTTGTTTAAAATATTTTCTTAAAAATTTGTTTAAAAAAATTTTCTTAAAAATTTGTTAAAAAAAATTTTATTAAAAATTTAAAAAAAAATTTTCTTAAAAATTTAAAAAAAAATTTTCTTAAAACTTTGTTAAAAAAATTTTCTGAAAAATAAAAAAAAAATTCTTAAAAATTAAAAAAAAAAATTATCTTAAAAATTTTTTTTATTTAATTATATAGTTGCTCAAAAGCACTTGAAATGTGGACAGTGATTGTACTTTTGTGTCAGAAAAAAATGTACAAGTGGTACAACATTTTCATAGAAAGTAGAGGCAACGCCCTGAACGTCCCAGACCATCAACAACTGATTAGAATGCTGAGAAAAGGAAGAAAATTGTGGTAGAGAATCCTCGCATCACTATTAAAGAAGATGCTGAGAATATCGGAGTATCGCTTGGCTCATGCCGTGCATTTTTTGAGAAAATTTTAGGCATAAACCGTGTGGCAGTGCAAACGTCACACCAATTTTATTAAACTTTGACCAGCCATCATCTTATTTACCAGATGAATGTTCGTCTGCAACAGTTCCCTGTTCACAAGATTAAAGAGGCCCCTGAAAGGACAACGTTTTGTAATGGTTGAGGAGACAAAAAGACGAATCGCCTGAGAGAACTTAAGGACAGACACAACAAGTGAATATCACAACAGCTTCGAGAAGGGGAAAAACGAGGATTATTTTGAAGGGGGAAAAATGGAAAAAAAAAAATTAATAAATTAATTAATAAATACATTTTCCTGATTTTTTAACAGACCTCGTATACAAAGATTTTTTATAAAGTTTTAAATCTTTATATTTAATAGTTTTGAGTACGAGGATAGATTAATAAGATCGGGCAAAATAGGGATCAATGGCTATAAAAAATTTTCTTTATCGTGCCAAATAGAGATCAAGAAAATTTTATAAAAAATTTCTCTTTCACCAACGGAAGCCATCGACCAGAGCAACATCTAACATTTAAAACAAAAACAAAGTTTTAAAAAATGTTTTTATTTTAAATATTATATTTGCAATCGAATGATATCTTGAGACATTGCCGATTATGCAGTCAGATATTGCTTCTTCTGTTTCTGTTTCATTTTTATTTTATTTTTTTTTTTAATACGAGTATTCCCTTAATAAACAGCTTTTCATTTTAATAAAAACCAAAAGTTTCTTTGAAAATATCACAATATTTTCCAACTAAAACTAAAAAAAAAATCTCCATTTAAAAACAAACTCTTTCATTTGTTGCTGTTTTTGTTATTTAGCGCCAAATAGCAAAAAACAATTAAAACCTGAATCCTCTTTGGATTCAAAGAAATCACGGAGTTGCAACCTGCTTTGTAGTTTATGCCGTCACCCAAAAAGAGAGAATAACAAAAACAAAGAGGAGCTGCTGATGCCTGTAACGGCTGGTGGCTGGCGACTGTGACGATTAGTTTTTCTGCTTTCCAATAAAATGGCACTGGCAAATTCGGTTTTATATTTTTATGAAGTTCCCAAGAATATAAATAATATTTTTATGTCTGGCAGTTAACAGAATCCTACTGTGTGAAGTGGGTTAATAATAACAAATTTTATGGATTTTCAAATGAAGTTGACTGGAAAGCTTCAAGCCAACACAAGGAAAAAAATAAAGAAACGAACAACAACAACAAGAAAACATGTAAATGAAGCAAAGGTTTTATTTAAGGGAATTGGTGTAAAGGGTTAATCAATAATGGCTGTTAGGTGTTTAAAGGGCTAGGAGAAGGTTTCAGATAAAAATATATATATAAAGACAAATTTTCTAAACTATCGAAGTTTTCATAAAATCTGCACGCGTTGCTCTGGTGTTGTGACTCACTAAAAAAAACACGCTTTACATATATATGGGCTATAGAAATTATTGACGTACGAGAGCAATTTTACTGTGAGCATGCGCGATTTTTTCAAAATTGTTAGCATCTTGCGTGGAAGTATATGATTAAAAATAATCCGTTTGTAATGGTGAGATCCTTAAATCTTACCGAACGTGAAAGATTTAAGTTTCGTGACCGTGAGTTTTGTTTTACTCACGCGCTTATCTCTAATCAGTAGTATTCATATGTATTTGGTCACCAGTTATTTATTAGATGGCTTATTTGATTATGATCACAGTTTTTATTTTATTAGGAAATTTCATACGAGAACTGTATGACACTTTTTTAATCCCCGAGTTGCCGTTTCATTATTTTCTTCAAGTTTGACTTCAATGTTAGTTTAACTTTCAGTAAATAAAATGAAAAGCAAAATAAAGAAGATGTTCCTGTTGCTAAGTTTTATGAAAAATTTTATGTTTAATTGAATCAATTAAATAAATTATTTAAAGCAATATTTCCTTTCAATTAAATAGTTAATTGATAAAATATTGAAATACTGCATTTTAACTAATCAAACTCGTTTAGCAACTATTCTTTTAGGTGTATCAAACCGATGGCCCTGTTTTAATCCTCGTGTTGCCGTTTAATTGTTTTTTATTTCTTGTCTCACTTAATATTTGTTCAACTTCCAATAAATAAAATTAAAAAAAAAGAAGTTCCTTTTATATTATAAATAAAATAATTAATTTCCTGAAGAAGCCACACAAAGGAGTGATGAAATATTGAAAATTAATATATTTTAAATTAAAATAAAGAGACCTTAAGCTTAAAAAAATTAGAGTATAATAATAATTAAAAAGAGGTCAAGAAACAAGAAGAATTTAAAAAGAAGTTCCAATAACTAAGTTTTATGAAAAATTTTATATTTAATTGAATCAATTAAATAAATTATTTAAAGCACTATTTCCTTTCAATTAAATAGTTAATTGAAAATATATTGAAATATTGCATTTTAACTAATCAAACTCGTTTGACAACTTAGAGTCGCTAAAATATGCGTACTGTGATATTGGGAAATTTTTAATAATTTTTAATAATCTGTTGTATTTAAATAGCACAACTGTCCACAATATTTATGACAAATTACTAGTTTAATTCTCAGCTAATTTTCCTTTGCAAAATTATACACGCTTGTTATACCCTCCAAAAAAGAATTTGGAGGGTATATTCACTTTGTCATTCCGTTTGTAACGCATCGAAATAACCATCTCAGACCCCATAAAGCATGTATATTCTTGATCAGTGATGAAATCTAAGACGAACTGAGCATGTCCGTCCGTCCGTCCGTCCTTCCGTCTGTGGAAATCACGATTCAGTCCAAACGAAACGAGCTAGACTCTTGAAATTTGGTATAAATATATTTTGAAGCTTAGAGCAGGTTAAGTTCGGAGATGGGCTAAATCGAGCAAGAGGGAAAAAAGTTCCCCTCAGAAGAACTAAACCAACCCAGAAAAAACAACGTATTTTGTAAAGTTTTTTGGTTATTTTGTTAAGCAAATGATATATTTTTATGTCAAATACGGTCCAACGCCTTAAACTGGAGCCATAAAATAAAAATAAAATTATTTGTGGACACCGCCCACCTTAATGGGCGTTATTATATGCAAAAATAGCATAAAAATTTAACAAATTGTTTTACTTAAGCCTACATTCCTTAAAAATAAAATTTTTAAGCTTTAATGACGAAGCTGAGACGAAACCTGGTACTACTCTGCCCTACCCCCTCCTTCCCCATCGTCCCCTAAATGACCCTACCAAAAAAAAATTTTTTTTAAATTTTGTATATAATCATCCCTTTAGAGTTTTATGACTGCCGATTTCAGCCCTACCCCTTCCTCTTCCTTTGCCTCCCAAATGACCCTACCAAAAAAAAATTTTTTTTCAATTTTGTATTAATCATCCCAAGCATTTATCTTTAGAGTTTTATGACTGCCTGTTGCTGCCCTACCCCCTCGTCCCCCTTTGCCCGCTAAATGACCTTATTAAAAATAAATAAAATTTTTTTTAATTTTGTGTATAATCATCCCAAGCATTTATTTTTAGTGTTTTATGTCTACCTGTTTCTGCCCTACCCCCTCTCCCCCTTTGCCCTCTAAATGACCCTATCAAAAAAAGAAATTTTAATTTTGTATATAATTATCCCAAGTATTTATTTTTAGAGTTTTATGACAAAGGTGAAATATTTCCCCCACAGCCCTTGCCAGAGCGACCCCGCCAAAATACAGTTTTTATACCCTCCAAAGAGAATTGGACCCTATAAAGTAAATATGTATATTCTTGATTAGTGATGAAGTTTAAGACGGTCTAGCAATGACCATACGTTCGTCTGTGGAAAACATGATATTGTCTATTTTTAAACCCGCCCCCTTCAGTGGGCGTTGGCGTACGATATTATATAAAGCAACTCTGTCCCACACATTTAAACATTTTAAATTTACTTACTAAATATTTGGAGGGTATTTATGATTCGACCCGGTCGAATATAACCTTTTTACTTGTTAAACTTTAAATTTGTTAAAGTTAGAGGAACGAAAAATAAACAAATAAAAATAATAATAAAAAAAAGACTTGCAGTTTCTGTTCTCATATTGTCCAGTGGTTGCAATGCTTTGGCCATGATAAATGCTTTTAGGTATTGTAATTTACAACTAATAAAGAAAATGCGATTTATTTTTCATATATTTCGAATTTTTTTTTTTTTTTTGGTTGCTGTATGTTCGGTCCCCCCGGCCAGGCTCTTTAGAGAGCCATAAATATTGTTGCACTTGTATATTTATGATTTTACCAGCAAAAGGCAAAATGTGTGTTTAAAAAATATGAAAATTATTATGCTACTCGTAGTAACAAACAAACAAACAAAAACTAAAAAAAATAGATGAAATAAAAATATTATTATAAAAAGTGCTTGCATTTGTTTTGCAACATCCATTTGTTGTTTTTAATTTTTTTTGTAAGCCGCTGGTGTCCGATAAATAAACAAACCAGCCATCCAGCAACTTCCATTCACAGAATTTTTGTGTTTCTCTATTTGTTTGACTGGTTGGTTGAGTGGTTGGATGGTTGATGGTTTGAGCTGATTTTTTTTTAAATGTCGAGTTTGCTTCACTGATTCAATCTGACTTTGTTGGATTGATGGATGGATGGATGCTTGAATATTTACGAGAGAGGTCTCAGAATGCCACTTAAAAAATGTGTAAAACAAATATTGCCACAATTTGCTTGAGCGTGTGAGGGTGTCCTGTAGAAATCACCGTCAAACATTGAACTCATGTGCTATTATTTCAATAGGCTTATTTGTTGCATTGCCTTCGTAATTTTCTGGCTGGCTGTCAGGATGCTTTGGCTATTTGATTTAAAACACAAAGCGAGCCAGCATCACTGCCACCGCTTGCTAATGGCAACCCAGTTTATGTCTATTGTGGCAGTTTCTACAATTGTAGTGGCATTTTATAATTCAACTTTCAGAAATATTGTTAACAAGATTAAAAAAAAATGCTAAATGAAAAAAAAATATGCTGTTAAACAATAAAGAGAGTTGACGAATTGTTGTGCATGTTGTTTGGTAAAAATCTATAAAAACTATGATTTTAATTTCATATTTACTCCCTCTGCTATATGCTAAACTTTCTAGGCTAAAAAATAATAATAATAATAGAGATAAAAAAAAATTCCCCGTTACACCTTCGGGAAGTGCCACAAAGTGGAGCTTCTGTAGTACAAAAAAAAAACTGTTGCAACCAATTAACAGGCAACAGCAACAGAACAACAGGAAAACTCCCTTTTGCAATTTGTTCAAGGAAGCAGGGATATTTGAAATGTTATTTTTAAATCAGCCACGGAATAGTTTTTTAAACAACAGCAGAGAGCACTCTGTGGTATTTTATGACATCCTGCTGTCATTTAGAAATTTACAGTTTGCAACACCAGAGCAACGCGTAGAAATTTTTGAAATTTTTAATCACAATAATTATTCTATTCGTCAAACTCATCGTGCACTTCTTCCATTTTCTGGCTGGCGTTCACAATCGTCCTTCAGAGCGGCTAATTCGAAGAACAATAGATCGTTTTCGCAGCACATTTACTGTTACTGATCATGTGTCTCACCGTGACACGCCAAATACAGCGCACTGAAGAAGCTGTAGCCGCTGTACAGGAACGCATTGAAAATTATCCTTAGCAAACAATCTCAGCCACTTGGGTGGATTGTGCCCTTCCACTTTATGGAAGATTTTTTTAATTGTTGAAAATTGGTGCTCCAGATTGCGCCTTCTAAGCGGCAGCCCGTGGCGGCCACAAGGCAAAAATCATATTTAAACATTAATTTCAGAAAATTTTCTTTGCAATAAAACCCGTTTCATTGATATTAAAAATATATTTCTCTGATTTATTATGATTTAAACTTGTGTCACTCTATAAAAAACACCCTATGCTAAAAAGATCATATCAGAACTGCTTTGAAGATGGGGAAAAAATGCCGGTACAGGCTACTTTAAAGGCTATAAAATAGAAATGAAATTAAAAAAAAAAATTTTTCAGAAAATCTAAAACTCACTTTATATATTGAACAGACCTCGTACATTATATGTACGTAAAAAATTCAAAATAAAGAAAAAACTTATCTTCTATACGCACTTTTTATTTGGACTTTCATAATATACAATTACGACTCATGTGATTCACGCGTGACACGAAAAAAAAATCACGGTATTTGCACATGATGACAGTGTAGCGGCTTTCGAAAACAGCTGTTTTGCTCTGCTGTGTAAGTTGGATAATTAAAGCTGATATCGACTTTTTCTTTGTGTTTTGCAATATTTATCATGACTTTCTGAATTAAAAAAAAATGAAGCTTTTTCGGACATTTTTAATAGGTGAATCTTAATTGAATTCAATTGAGTGGTGAAATTTGAACTTACAATTTTTTTAGTTTTACGTTTAATCAGGAGCTTGTCAAAATTAATTTAGTTCCTTAGATGTGTTACATGCCTCCTGCTCAGCTGGGAGCCACAGTAACGCATCTTCAATTCATTGATATTAAAAATATATTTCCCTGCTTTATTATAATTTAAATTCTTCTGGTTTCTTCACCTCTTTTTAATTATTATTGTATTCTGATATTTTTAAGCTTAACATTAAGCTTAAAAATTATAATTTAAACTTGTGTCGCTCTATAAAAAAAATACCCTTTATAAGAAAATTACAAAAGTTGTCACTCGTACACGCTTTTGTGTTTGCTTGCGATGGCTTAAAATATCATAGTGTGTTCCCGGCTTAAATAGAAAAAAAAACTCATGATACTCTTGTCTTAAAATAGAAATTTATTTAAAAATTTTTCCACTTCTACATTCCAAAAAATGTCTCCACTCCTTTAACAAGGGCATGGATCAGGATGTTTAATATAAAATCCCAGTATTTTAAAGCAACTTGACAAATTTTCCCTCAAACAAAAAAATCTTATATTCACATATTTTCTTTCAGCGCAATTTATATTGCAAAAAAAAGTTTTCTATATATTTTTCTATAATAGTGCCCAAGGCCATATTAAACAGAGTATTTTATTTGTGTCTCTTTCCCTGTGCCACACGAACGTAACAACAGTAACAACAGCAAAGAACAACAACTTTGAAGAACGAAAAAAGCAAAAATAAATTATAAAAGTAATTTTTATTTAAATCCATTTAGTTTTGCTTTTCCAAAACCCATTTGGTATAAAGTTTTAACATATGAAAAAAAAATTATCTTTTTGATATTATTTTTTGCCATTTTTTTATTATTATTATTATTATTCTATTCAATGTTCGAATGAAAAGCAAATATTATGTTTGATTGCAACATACAACTGCACTCAGGCATTTAAATAAAAATCAGGAAATCACTCAGGGAGGGGCCGTGGCGGAGACATCTCACTTTTACCATAAAACACTAAAAAGCCAATTTTCGGAGTTATTACTCATAAGCGTAAAAAAAATTTGTTTTTTGATAGGGCCATTTAAGGGACAAAGGTGGGAGGAGGATAACATCTTAACTTCGTCATGAAAGCTTTAAAATTAAATTTTTAAGCAATCTAGGCTTGAACTATATCATTCGTTAAATATTTACACTATTTTTGCAAGTAATATGTTACTTCAACGCCCACTAAAAAGGGGGCGGGGTTAAAAAAAAAATTTTGGATTTTATGGCTACAAGTTTAACGCGTTGAAAAAATTATTCATAGAATTATTCACTTTGTTGTTAAAATTTTTCACGAATACCTCGAAAATCTCTAGCCACTTGCATTGACAATATAATGGGAAAATACCTTAAAGTACGTAAGAGCGAAAAGGACAAAAACATTTTGCTAATTAATTTTTTAACGGACAAAACATTCAAAATTTTTGTTGTTCTCTAAAAATAGTTGTGGTGCAACGAATAAGGGAAAATATTACAAACGATTTCTCATATATATATTTTAAATTTCAGTAAATGTGTATACATTACGAATTCGAAACCGCAAAACGAAATTAAAAAGCCGTTTAATAAATCCGTTACACATTTTTGAAAAAGGTAAAATATGTAATAATAAAATCGGTTAGTCTGCTGGAACAAAATCAGTTGCACTTATTCACACGATGTAACACTGAGTGACATGGATTTCATAATACAGTCGACTTCGCTTTATTGGAAATAACCAAAACCCAATTTTTTTCAGTTATCCGATTATTTTTCTCTAAAACGTAGTTCGGATTACTGAAATTTGTTACAATTAAGCGTATATTTTAATCTGTATATTTTTTTTACGTCAATTTAACGTAAAAATTTTATTTAAAAAAAAATTTTTTTCATAGAATTATTCATTTTGTTGTTGAAATTTTTCACGAATTCCTCGAAAATGTCTAGCCACATGCATTGACAATATAATGGAAAACTACTTTAAAGTATGTACGTAAGAGCGAAAAGGACAAATACATTTTGCCAATTAATTTTTTAACGCACAAAACATTTAAAATTTTTTCAGCCTTAAGTTATGCAATCGATATCTAATAAATAAATTTGTCATTGTTTATTTTTTCACTAAAGCGAAGTAAGTTTCATACAAAACGTATTTGTGGGCTTGCTTTTGGTTTTCAGTTATACGATATTTTCAGTAAAGCGAGGTTTCGCTAAAGCGAAATGAATAAGACTAGCTGCCTTAAAAATCAGTGCGGGGATTTCTATTGCTTTCAGTAATCCATTTTTTTCTTTTCAGTAAAGCGTGTTGCGCTAAAGCGGATTCGACTGTATACAGTTTTTTTTTAAATATCAAGTGGTTCGCATTTAAAAAAAAACTGACGATTCTAGTAACTGAAACAAGTTAAGAAAGTTATATTCGATAGGGTCGAATCTTAAATACCCTACAAATATTTATTAAATAAAAACTCTATTTTGCTGGGGTCACTCCGTGAGTTGCCGTGGGGGCGACATCTCATCTCGAAAACTGAATTTTTGGGCTCATTAAGTGTACAAAAAAAAATTGTTTTTTTTTAGGGTAATTTTGGATGGCAAAGGTGGGTAAGGCTAGGGCAGAGGAAGATCAGTTTCTTTGATATAAAAATATATCATTTGCTTAACAAAATTACAAAAAAAAAATTTAAAAATTATATTGTTTTTTTAGAGGTTGATTTAGTTCTTCTTAGGGGAACTTTTTTCCCTCTTGCCCGATTCAGCCCATTTACAAACTTGACCTGTGCTATCCTTCAAAATATATTTGTAGCAAATTTCAAGGGCCTGGCTTTTTTCGTTTGGAGTCAATCGTGATTTCCACAGACGGACGGACGGACATGCTCAGATCGTCTTAGATTTCATCACTGATCAAGAATATATATAGTTAATGGGGCCTTAGAGGGATCTTTTGCTGCGTTACATACGGAATGACAAATTGAATATACCCTCCAATTCTTTTCTCGAGGGTACAAAAATGTTAGGCAGCCAACTGCGCGGTCTGTTCAAAAAATATGGTGAATTTCTAAACATCGCGGCCAACATACATTCGATCAGGAAATGGAATACTTTTTGAGAGTATAAAAATATGCAGATGGATGGATAGACTTCTCGTATTTGCAATTAATTTAATTCTAATAATTTTATTTTTATTTTTTTTGGCTTCCTTCTTAAACAATTAAGAGTGGCTACTGTGCAAAGAAATTCTAACAAATAAATGTCTTGTTGTTAAGAATAAGGCATTGCGAATCGGTTTACAAACAGACCAGTAGACTTCTCGGATGACTAGAGTTTTTCTGCCTTAAGGAAATAAGTATGTCTTTAATAACAAATCTAAAGAAATATTTATTAAGTCTGTAAGAAAAGTATATAACAAATATCGGCTTACAAATTTCATAAACTATAAAATTCTCGTATTCTTAATTAATTGAGAATGACTTACTTTGTTTGCTTTCAGGAAATAATTAATTACAAAAATATAGAATAGAAAAAAGCTAAAGAACATCTAAAAAGATCTGCACTGATATAAATAAAGTCTTTGGTACACAGTAGAATACAACAAACTGATTTAATCAATTCTAAGACCTTGTTTTTCTTTTATATATATTTTTGTACGACAGAACGTTACCGAGTGACATCGTGGACCAGGAATACAAAATTTTCATTTGGGAATTTATATTGAAACAATAATTTAATTTCCATATAAAATTCGTAAAGAAATATTTCATTGTATTTTCAAATTATTTTTTGCTCTAAAGCATAATTTTTTAAAAGCTTGCGGATTTGATTTAAAAAAAACACATAAATTTTAGCGGAATGCATGAACTCATCCTCCGCTTCATAGTCTCCTGTTAACTACTTTAGCCAACGCGTGGCTAAATTATGGACCAAACTGAGCATGTCACACGAAAACAGCTGAGTTGCCAAAAACAGTGTTGCCAAAAAGAAAGTTGCTAAAAAAAATCACCCCTTACATAAAAAAAAAAATTATAGTTAATCCGTGAAATGAACGGCTTTGATCACAATCTGCGCCGTTACGGCATACTCGTATAACCAAATCTTTGGCCTTTTGTTTTTTTAAGAACTACAAAAACTGGACTATCGATATTCCAAGCCGTTAAGCAATTCGTGGAAATTGGCTCTTCTGGCTATTTAATATCAAGTTAGATTTTCAAACAGTCCATTTTCGTAGAAAGATTTTGCAGCATCAAAAAATATGAAAACTTTACAAAAAAAACACATAATTTTTTTAAAACCACCGCCAAATTTTAAACATAAATCAAAATCTTCATTGAGCTCAAATGTCAAAATTTATTGTTTAACACAAGCAAAATGTTTGAAAACATTAATGGGGATCATTATGAGTTAAAGAAAAGCCACAAAATAAAAGGTAAACAAAATTTTGGCGCTTAGAGTTAAACACGCATGCGCACACAATCGTATACACAAAATTGAACATGATTCCAGACATTGAGCAGCCAGCAACAGTTTTGGTCTGTGCCATTAGCCGGTCTTGAAATAATAAAAACCACAATGACTACGATTTTTAGGCAAAGAAAAATATCACAAGATTCAATACAGAATTTGAATGCGTTTAAGGCGGCAGGCATTTTGATCGGGATCATAAAAACATTGACTTCTTTTTTTTTATAATCTTACGAGCGTTGATGATGTGGATCATCATAAAATCTGTATTATGGCCATTTATGATATTTTTTATTTTACAACAAATAAAAAAAAAATATCTTCGCTTTCATTTAATGCTGTTGTCGTTTTTACGATGCGGCCGTAAATGCAGAATAAAGTTCATAAATTTTATTTTATTTTTGTTAGTTGTTTTATTTTTTCTTTACGTTTGAGTAGTAAAAACAAATTAATTGTATCATTAAAATGGAGTGAAATTTCCCATGACAACTTACAACAACAACAATAAAAATTGTAAATTTTTATTGTTTAAAAAAAGGAGCATGAAAGCTATTGAGGGGTTTTTCTAATACAGAGACCGTATTTTTCGAAGTATTTTACCTGGCAGCTCTCCTGGCAGGCATAATTGCAGTTATAGCCAAGTCTGTGGTTAGTAGGAACAACGGCGCACGGCGTATTGCAACAAAATTAACCGTTTACTTAAAAAAAAAAAAAAAAAAAAAAACAATCGGTCAGCAATGACTGGTAAATAGGTCACAATTGATCGTACAGTAATCAATTACTTAGAAAGAACAAACAATTATTTTAAGTCTCTGTGGTGCACTTTCGCACTTTTAAAAACTATTTGTAAATTTTAAAATATTTTAGCTCAAATGTTTGATTTTCTTCTTCTTTTGCCTACTTTTAGGTATGGTTTCAGAACAAACGCTCAAAAGAACGACGCATGAAGCAAATAACCAGCATGGGTCGCCCGCCGTTCTTTGGCGGAGCCCGTAAAATGCGTGGCTTTCCCATGAATTTATCACCGGGTGGCTTAGACGATGGTCCCGGCTTTCCCTATTTTGCAGCCGAAGGCAAATTTGAATTCGGCTATGGACCACATTTTCATCCACACGATGGACCCTTCTTTCCAGGACATCCCGGTGGACCAATGCCTTTTAATGCGCCTGGTAATTTTTAAAATTTTCACTATCCAAAAAGCGGAAAAAATATTATTCAATAATTTGTTTTTTGTCTTTGAATCTATTGATTTTTTCAATAGGTGGACCAATGGATCATACGGGTCCTATTCCTATGGTTAATGAATTTGGCCTAACGCCCGAATCACAATTCCTAAGTCAGACTGGAGGACCTCCCATGAATATACAATCGGCGGGAGGACCACAACCACCGCCGGAGCATCTGCTGGCCGCACAACAACAGCAACAAGTACAACAGCAGCAGCAGCAACAACAACAACAGTCACAACAATCCCATCAAAATGGCCCGCGTTCTGCCTCACCTGAATTCATGTCTGCCGCTAATTTCAGTGAACCTCAAAATATGCAAAACGAAACACTTGTTTGGTAATATTCAAAAGAGCTGGCAACACGTTTGCTACTATTAAAAACTCTGGCCGAATATCAGCAACAGGAGGATGTGGTTTAAGTGACACGCACACACACACACACACATACGCACAAACACTTTCAAAAATATAAGAAACATAAAAAAACAAACCAACAGAGAGAAAGACAGAAAACATTTAACTGAAGGGCTGGTCCTTTATCAAAAAATGTCACAACGTGTTACAACAATTGCTAAAAACTACTTCAACTCCACTAAAAATTAGAAAAGAAAATATGGAAAAAAACACGCAAAAAAAAACTTACGGAAAATGTAAACCTTTACAAAAATTATTTCAAAAAGAAAATATGGCTGCTTAATTTGATATTAATTGCTGAAGCAAATAAAAAATAAAAACCACAACCACACAACAAAATATATATTAAAAACAACAACAACAACTACAAAAACAAACAAAAAACAATTGTAAATTGAATTTATCTATTTATTTATGTATGAATGTATTATATATCTGTGTATGTATGTATTTAAAAAATATGCATATAAAAAGAAAAGTTTGGGCACTTTTTCCGGAAAAGTTACCCAACGGGCCACTAAAAATTTTAATGCTAAATAAACAAAAATGCATCAGCACCTCCACTATATTTGGACTATTTTAAATTACTTTTTTTTGTACATATTTTAATTTAAAAAAATTTTAAACCTCGATTTTATAAATTCGTTTCTTTAGACTTTTAGCTGAATGTCGTTGCAGACACCCGTGAATACCAGCACCATCTTATTACCGTTCTTGTGTTTGTTCTTTTGTTTAAAACAAATTATATTTTACACATGACATGACGTCACACGTTTTTTTGTGGTACACTTTTAAGCTTCTTATGGTGTAACAATATTGATTGAAAAACAGTCGTTCAAAAGGTATTTTTGTGCAGATTTGCACAATATAAAAAAATGTTCCAAAAACCGCAGCAAAATCTTTCTATCTCACTTGCAAAAGCACACATGTATGCAAACAGTATACATTTTCTAAGTGATAGAAAGAGAACAATAGTTTTTTGTTGTTCTCTAAAAATAGTTGTGGTGCAACGAATAAGGGAAAATATTAAAAACGATTTCTCATATACATACATATATATATTTGAAATTTCAGTAAATGTGTATACATTTCGAATTCGAAACCGCGAAACGAAATTAAAAAACCGTTTAATAAATCCGTTACACATTTTTGAAAAGAGTAAAAAATTTAATAATAAAATCGTTTCATCTGCTGGAACAAAATCAGTTGCACTTATTCACACGATGTAACACTGAGTGACATGGATTTCATAATACAGTCGACTCCGCTTTACTGGAAATAACCAAAACCCAAATTTTTTTCAGTTATCCGATTTTTTTCTCTAAAACGTAGTTCGGATTACTGAAATTTGTTACAACTAAGCGTACCGCTTAAATTAAGTAAAACAATATTTTTTACATCATATCTGTATATTTTTTTTAACGTCAATTTAATGTAAAAATTTTATTTAAAAAAAATAATTATTCAAAGAATTATTCATTTTGTTGTTGAAATTGTTCACGAATTCCTCGAAAATGTCTAGCCACTTGCATTGACCATATAATGGAAAACTACAATAAAGTATGTAAGAGCGAAAAGGACAAATACATTTTGCCAATTAATTTTTTAACGGACAAAACATTCAAAATTTTTTCAGCCTTAAGTTATGCAATCGATTTCTAATAAATAAATTTGTCATTGTTTATTTTTTCACTAAAGCGAAGTAAGTTTCATACAAAACGTAGTTGTGGGCTTGTTTTTGGTTTTCAGTAATACGATATTTTTAGTAAAGCGATGTTTCGCTAAAGCGAAGTGAATAAGACTAGCTGCGTTTAAAATTAGTGCGGGGATTTCTATTGCTTTCAGTAATCCGATTTTTTCAGTAAAGCGTGTTGCGCTAAAGCGGATTCGACTGTATACAGATTTTTTTTTTTAAATATCAAGCGGTTTACATTTAAAAAAAACTGATGATTCTAGTAACTGAAACAAGTTAAGAAAGTTATATTCGATAGGGTCGAATCTTAAATACCCTCCAAATATTTATTAAATAAAAACTCTATTTTGTTGGGGTCACTCCGGGAGCTGCCGTGGTGAAGACATCTCATACCAAAAACTGAATTAAGTGTACAAAAAAAATTTTTTTTTTATAGGGTAATTTTGAATGGCAAAGGTGGGCAAGGCTAGGGCAGAGGAAGATCAGAGAACATCTCAGTTTTATCAGAAAAACTTTAAAATTTAATTGTTAATGAATTAACCCATTTCGTCCCAGTATTCGATTTTTCGAACAGTAAATTTCAAGCATATTTAATTTTCTTTTCTTTATTTAGGAAAAACTAAAAATTTATATTTTTTAAAAAAAAAATTTTATAAAATTTTTAATAAAAATTTTTAAAAACATTCGGACATTTGATTCGTATTATTCTGAACCCAAATAACAATTTCACTACGAAGTTTTGTAAACTTATTCGAAAAAAAATCTGTGGGACGATATGGGTTAACACCATTTTTCCATGTAAAATGTTACTTCCACGCCCACTAGAGGAGGGCGGGGTCCAAAAATGGATTTTTCTGATTTTCTGGCTGCACGCTCAACGCCTTGAAGCTTCTTTGGCATAAAAATATATCATTTGCTTAACAAAATTACATAAAAACTGGAAAATTTTTGTTTTTTAGAGGTCGGTTTAGTTTTTCTTAAGGGAAATTTTTTCCCGATTTTTTCCCGATTCAGCCCATTTACGAACTTGTAGTGTGCTATCCTTCAAAACATATTTTTAGCAAATTTCCAGGGTCTGGCTCTTTTCGTTTCCACTGAACCGTGATTTCCACAGACGGACGGTCGGACATGGCTAGATCGTCTTAGATTTCAACACTGATCAAAAAGATATATAATTTATGGGGTCTTAGAGGGATATTTCACTGCGGTACACACGGAATGATAAAGTGAATACGAGCCTCCAATTTTTTCTTGGGAGGGTATAAAAATACAAAATTTATTATCCGCATGAAATTTCTTTATATGATAATCAGCTTTTTTCTCGGATTTTGCAACACACGAAATTTTTGATTTCGATAGAAATCAAAAATTTCTTTTTAGCAAATTTTCGAATTTTTTGAAATTCAATATATCGGTCACTTGGAGAACTATTTATTTCATTCTATTCAATATAATAAATTTTAATGTTTATTTGCCACTTCGTCTCTCAGTAAATCCTGATGTATGAGATGGTCATTCATACTCTCTGAGGGGATGACACCCAGCAATGCCGTAAACCAGAACTATGGAAAGGAGAGGGAATTTATTGCAGTCATTTTAAAATTATTTTAAGCCTCTGGTGAATTTTGTTGTTATTATTTTTTTAAAATAACCGAAAAAGCAGCCTGCTATAATGTGATCTTCAGTGCAAGTTAATGCCACAATTATTTTCTATGCACGAAAATTTTTATTATTGTGCATATCTGCATTAAAAAATCTTTCAAAAAATTTATGTTTCATCAATATTACCGAACGATAAGTGACCTGAAGGTGTACCACAAAAAAAGTGGGTGACCTATTTCCATACAAGATACCATGATTTATTCTAACAATATGTGTGCCAAGTTCCTTTTCTGTAAAAAAAGCGATATAAGTCACTTCAGTGGTTCCCAGTCTTACGAATCATGCACTTCAAAAATTAGAAATCGCTTAGGGGTTTTTGTATCTAATTTTCCTGTGCATTCAGTTAACAAGAAAAGGATCTTAGGAATCAGCCAATCACAATATGTAAAGGTATATCCATTTTGAGTTTTTATTTTGATGTTTTCATGTTTTGCCACTTCTGTGGGTTATTGTGCAAGTGTATTTGTTCTTGTTATATATGTATTTGTTGTCAAACAACATCCTTTTTATTTTCGATTCCATTTTCTTTTTCCTTTATTGTTGTTATATTTGTAGTTAATAATTTTCAAAAAACAAAAACACAATGTCCCTTATTTATTTTTAGCATTAGATTGTACTTTCTGCACAATTTCTTAACTGATGGCAACAGTTCAACCGTCTATTCCTAAACATAAAAAAATATATTTCAAAACTTTGTAATAGACAAAGGGCTAACAGGAAGAATTTTGAAAATGAAAACACGCAAATAGGATCCACTTAACAAACAAGCATTAAAAAAATAAAAATAGAATATCAATTGATTTATTTCACAAAAAACACTACGAAATTCTATTACTTTTCCAGACCGACCTTTAACTTCCAAACGGCAGGTGTTGATGCATTTCTATAATTTATTTTTTTTCTTAACTCCATTAACACAAAAGTTTTTACTATAACAAATGAACTGTATGTACGATATTTAAATTTATATATTATAAATAAATTATAATAAAATTTAAAAAAAAGAAAAGAAAAAGTAAAACAACCCACAAGTATAGAAAATTAAATAAAATTTGAAGAAAAAAACTGAAATACATTTAAAGTCTATTGTATGTATCGATTTAAATAAGATCTGCAAAAAAAAGAAGTAAAATAACCCATAATAAATCAATTAAACTAAACAATTTTAAACACATTCACTTGTATATAAAACTAAATGAACTAAAATCTAATTGCAAAAAGAAACTAAAATAAAATTTAGTGTTAGATTAGTTTGTAAGTAATTATTATTATTATGATTATGGCGATCATTATAATAAACATTTATCATTATATATAATTATATATATTAAAAAAAAAAACAAAAAAACAAATCAAAGAAAATAATTAAAATAAATAAAGAAATTGTTATCTTAAATCATAAATAACAGTTTTTATAACAAAAAATCTAAAAATTAAATGAAGTTTTACTTGGATCGCGTCTTATCTGGCGACGTGTTTTTAGTGATTTTTTGCACTGTTACAAAAATATTCTACTGTGGATAAAATTTGTCAGCTTTTAAACTGTGTTTCAGATTTAAGAGTTCGGTAACCAGCGGAGCATTAGATAGAAATAGACGCTGGAAGATACAATCAGTTCAGGATAGAGTTAAAAGACCCCTTTTTTAGCAAAAAACATTGTGATATTTTAGGGCATTCTAGCCACAAATGCAACTAGGATGAAATTTTTCTGTCAAAGGATATATGGGGGGTACTCAAATCCTTCCACCGAAAGACACCAAATTTGAATTGAACAGAATTTAGAAATAATTTTTGGTTAATTTTAACTATAAATGTGAACGAAATTCAGTTTTTTTAGAAAAAAAGGATATATGGGAGATACAAATATCCATCCACCTAGTGACATACAATTTACGAGACAGATAAAGTGAAAACTTTTAGAAATAATTGTGCATTTTTAACGCATTCCAGCCATTAAAACAGCTAAAATTTAGGTTTTTTAGAAAAAATGATATATGGCAAAATTTACAAGACATCCAAAACGCATAATTTTAGAAATAACTATGCATTTTCAATGCACTTCGATCATAAATGCAGCTAAAATTAAGTTTCTCAGAAAAAGGATATATGGGAGGTAGTCAAATCCTTACACCGATGGCCACAAAATTTAGAAGACATCTAAAGCGTATAATTCTAGAAATTGTAGTAAATTTTTAGTTCATTTCAACCATAACTGCAGCTAAAATTGCGTTTTTTAGAAAAAGAATATATGGGAGGTAATCATATTTCTATACCTAATGAAACAAAATTTACAAGACATCCAAAACGCATAATTTTAGAAATAACAATGCATTTTCAATGCACTTCGATCATAAATGTAGATAAAATTAAGTTTCTCAGAAAAAGGATATATGGAAGGTTATCAAATCCTTCCACTGATGATCACAAAATTCAGAAGAGAGCTAAAGCGTATAATTCTAGAAATTGTAGTAAATTTTTGCTCATTTCAACCATAAGTGCAGCTAAAATTACGTTTTTTAGAAAAAGGATATATGGGAGGTAGTCATATTCCTGCACCTAATGAACCAATATTTACAAGACATCTAAACGCATAATTTTAGAAATAACTATGCATTTTCAATGCACTTCGATCATAAATACAGCTGACAATAAGTTTCTCAGAAAAAGGATATATGGGAGGTAGTCAAATCCTTACACCGATGGCCAAAAGATTTAGAAGACAGCTAAAGCGTATAATTCTAGAAATTGTAGTAAATTTTTAGCTCATTTCAACCATAAGTGCAGCTAAAATTACGTTTTTTAGAAAAAGGATATATGGGAGGTAGTCATATTCCAGCACCTAATGAACCAATATTTACAAGACATTCAAAGCGAATAATTTTAGAAATAACTATACATTTTTAATGAATTCCGGTGATAAGTGCAGCTAAAATTAAGTTTCTCAGAAAAAGGATATATGGGACGTAGTCAAAACCTTCCACCGATGGCCACAAAATTTTTAAGACAGCTAAATGGCATAGTTTTAGAAATGGTAGTGAGGTTTCACTTCATTTCAACCATAAATGCAGCTAAAATTAGGTTTTTTAGAAAAAGGATATGTGATAGGTAGCCATATTCCTACACCTAATGAAACAAAATTTACAAGATATCCAAAACGCATAATTTTAGAAATAACTATGAATTTTTAATGCATTCCAGATATAAAATCAGCTAAATGTAAGTTTCTCCGAAAAAGGATATATGGGAGGTAGTCAAATCCTTCCACCGATGACCACAAAATTTACAAGAGATCTAAAACGAATAGTTCTAGAAATCGTAGTGAATTTTTACTTCATTTCAGCCATAAATTCAGCTAAAATTACGTTTTTTTAGAAAAAGGATATGTGGGAGGTAGTCATATTCGTGCACCTAATAAACCAAAATTTACAAGACACTCAAAACAAATAATTTTAGAAATAACTGTGCATTTTTAATGAATTCCGGTGATAAGTGCAGCTAAAATTAAGTTTTTCCGAAAAAGGATATATGGGCGGTAGTCAAATCCTTCCACCGATGGCCACGAAATTTAGAAGACAGTTAAAGCGCATAATTTTCACTTAATTTCAGCTATAAAATTAGGTTTTTTAGAAAAAGGATATATGGGAGGTAGTCATATTCCTACACCTAATAAAAATACATTTACAGGATATACAAAACGCGTAATTTTAAAAATTACTATGCATTTTTAATGTTTTCCGGTCATAAATACAGCTAAAATTAAGTTTCTCCGAAAAAGGATATATGGGAGGTAGTCAAATCCTTCCACCGATGGCCACAAAATTTAGAAAACAGATAGAGCACATAATTTTAGAAATTGTAGTAAATTTCTAGTCAATTTTAACCAGAAATGCAGTTAAAATTAGGTTTTTTTAGAAAAAGAATATATGGGAGGTAGTCAAATCCTTCCACCGATGGTCACAAAATTTAGAAGACAGCTAAATCGCATAGTTTTAGAAATGGTAGTGAGGTTTCACTTCATTTCAACCATAAATGCAGCTAAAATTAGGTTTTTTAGAAAAAGGATATATGGGAGTTAATCATTTTCCTACACCTTATGAAACAAAAATTACAAGACATCAAAAACGCATAATTTTAGCAATAACTATGAATTTTCAATGCACTTCGATCATAAATGCAGCTACAATTAAGTTTCTCAGAAAAAGGATATATGGGAGGTAGTCAAATCCTTACACCGATGGCCACAAAATTTAGAAGACAGCTAAAGCGTATAATTCTAAAAATTGTAGTAAATTTTTAGTTCATTTCAACCATAAATGCAGCTAATATTAGGTTTTTTTCGAAAAAGGATATATGATAGGTAGCCATATTCCTACACCTAATGAAACGAAATTTACAAGACACCTAAAACTCATAATTTTAGAAATAACTATGAATTTTTAATGCATTCCAGCTATAAAATCAGCTAAATGTAAGTTTCTCCGAAAAAGGATATATGGGAGGTACTCAACTCCTACCACCGATGACCACAAAATTTACAACGGATCTAACACGAATAGTTCTAGAAATCGTAGTGAGTTTTTACTTCATTTCAGCCATAAATTCAGCTAAAATTACGTTTTTTTAGAAAAAGGATATATGGGAGGTAGTCATATTCGTGCACCTAATAAACCAAAATTTTCAAGACACTCAAAACGAATAATTTTAGAAATAACTGTGCATTTTTAATGAATTCCGGTGATAAGTGCAGCTAAAATTAAGTTTCTCTGAAAAAGGATATATGGGAGGTAGTCAAATCCTTCCACCGATGGCCACAAAATTTAGAAGACAGCTAGAGCACATAATTTTAGAAATTGTAGTAAATGTTTAGTCCATTTCAACCATAGATGCAGTTAAAATTAGGTTTTTTTAGAAAAAGGATATATGGGAGGTAGTCAAACCCTTTCACCGATGACCACAAAATTTAGAAGGGAGCTAAAGCGAATAGTTTTATAAATTTTAGTGAACTTTTACTTCATTTCAGCCATAAATGCAGCTAAAATTATGGTTTTCAGAAAAATGATATATGGGAGGTAACCATATTCCTACCCCTAATGAAACAAAATTTGTAAGACAACTAAAATGCATAATTTTAGAAATAGATAAGCATTTTTAGGGCGTTGCAGTTATCAATACAGTTAATAATAAACTTTTTAAGACAAGAATACATGGAAGGTAGCAACTTTCTGTCAACGAAATTGAAAAAAATTTTAAACGTAGCATGAATTTCAAAACAATTAGTTATATTTTCTTACAAAAAGATATATGTACATGCATATAGCAAATAATGTAAAATTTATAAGAGAGCAAACATAGTTTTCGAAATAACTTTTTAAGCATTCTAATCAGGAATGCGCCTAAAATATAATTCCTGAAATATAAGATGCAACAGATGTAATCATTTCCTTGTACTTCCTAAATTAGATACTAATTCTCTGATAATAGTTATGAGATTATTGAAGGCAGGCGTGTCCTTGAACCGATTTTTCTTAACTTAGAAAATTTTATCTTTCTAGAATATCGAATAATTATGTGAGTGCAGAAGGAAAATAATTGTTTTTGCATTTGTGTGGAAAATTTCCCTTCCCAAGTGTATTTCATTTAAAAACACAATCTATCATATAACCATCAGAAGCCGTGTTTGTGCAGTCATGCATGTTAAATATTTAAAATTTTAAAGCCAAATTATTATTAATTGATGGAGGAATAGCTTTTGCTACTTACAGTATGTTTTAAAGACATCTCATAGTCGGCTTTATCAAACACAATACGGTGCACTTACCTGAAAAAAAAACAAAGAAATATTTAAGGATAATAAATAAAATAATTTTGTATAGAATAAAACACAATGTCAAGAAAACTTAATGATTGAAAGTCAGTCTACTTTTACAAAATCCACTACAACATTTTGCATGATAAATTGTTAAGCAATCGGCTTTAATTTTAAAAGATCAATAACAATATTTAGAGAAAAAACCTACAAAAAAAAAGACCTCCAACAGCTGTTTAATGGCTGTTTAGTGGCCGACAACACTAAACAACAAAATAATAATAATAAAAATTAAAAAAAAAAAAAAACTCTGGCATATAATATATTTGATGTATTAAATGTTGGCAACAACAACAGTTAATGGGGAAAAATTAAGTGCGTGCGTTAGAAAGAAATATTTCCATGAAAAACTAAAACACTTGTGTAATTCTCACCTTAACTGTTGATAGTGGCAGCGAAAATAATACTTAAGCCAACGTACGTCAACACAAATGCTATAGACAACAACAACAACACAACAACTAAAAGATGTAGAGACCCACAATTGACCATCTCTTGGAGTTTTATTGTCTGAAAATGACATAAACACCAATCGGTCATCATGCACGTTCCCATGCTGCTGCCATTCAGTTCGTTTTTGCCAGCTTACAGCTTTCCACAGCCTCAACAGTAACAACAACAAAAAAGCAACAACAGCAACAACAAAGAAAAACTATTCATAAAGTACTGACCAAATACTCGTAAATCACCTTCAACACGTTGCACTCTGGTTATTGTTTGTTGTACAACAACATATTGATTGAATGTTGTAGCGTATAGTGTGGCAGCGTACTGTGATGCTTTCGCCGCATTGTGAGGCCGTTAACTAACTTTTTTTTTATTTATTGTTGTTACTGTTGTCAAGTGGTGTGGCAGCAAAGTTGCCGACTGTGTATCTGTTCAAAAGACCAGATAACAGTGGAGGCAGTAGGAGTTCTTTAATCCACATCGATAACTTTTTTTATCTTGGGCCAGCACTCAGGGGATGGCCCCTATATATGCAATGCATTGCGCCGGAACTGAAAACGAGGGGATAGTATTGAGGGGACAGATTAGGAAAGATGAGAAGATAGACATTTTTATACCCTCCAAAAAAGAATTTGAAGGGTATATTCACTTTGTCATTCCGTTTGTAACGCATCGAAATATCCATCTCAGACCCCATAAAGTATATATATTCTTGATCAGTGATGAAATCTAAGACGAACTGAGCATGTCCGTCCGTCCGTCTGCGGGAATCACGATTCAGTCCAAACGAAAAGAGCTAGACCCTTAAAATTTATTATAAATATATATTGAAGCTTAGAGCAGGTTAAGTTCGAAGATGGGCTAAATCGGGCAAGGGGGAAAAAAGTTCCCCTAAGAAGAACTAAACCAACCCAGAAAAAACAACATAATTTTTAAAGTTTTTTGGTTATTTTGTTAAGCAAATGATATATTTTTATGTCAAATACGGTCCAACACCTTAAACTTGGAGCCATTAATTAAAATAAAAATATTTTTTGACCCCGCCCACTTTAGTGGGCGTTATTATAGGCAAAAATAGCATAAAAATTTAACAAATTGTTTTACTTAAGCCTACATTCCATAAAAATAACATTTTTAAGCTTTAATGACGAAGCTGAGACGAAACCTGGTACTACTCTGCCCTACCCCCTCCTTCCCCTTCGCCCCCTAAATGACCCTACCAAAAAAAAAATTTGTTAAATTTTGTATATAATCATCCCAAGCATTTATCTTTAGAGTTTTATGACTGCCGATTTCTGCCCTACCCCACCCCCCGCCCTCTTCCTTGGCCCCCTAAATGACCCTACCAAAAAAAATTTTTTTTTTTAATTTTGTATATAATCATCCCAAGCATTTATCTTTAGAGTTTTATGACTGCCGATTTCTGCCCTACCCCCCCCCCCCCCCTCTTCTTTTGCCCCCTAAATGACCCTACCAAAAAAAAATTTTTTTTAAATTTTGTATATAATCATCCCAACCATTTATCTTTAGAGTTTTATGACTGCCGATTTCTGCCCCGCCCCCTTTGGGCGTTGACGTACGATATTATATAAAGGAACTCTGTCCCACCAAGTTAAACATTTTAAATTCACTTACTAAATATACGTTTTTACTTGTTTTTTTGTAGCTATTTCAACCTTTTCCTTCGCCCGCTAATTTTTGCTACAGGGTCGACGAAGGTGGGTGCTGTTACTCTGCTTTTTAGTACAGAATAGTGTCAGTCGCCGCCAATTATGTTCAGTGACCAGTGAATATGCTTTCGTCATTGAAACAGGCTGGCAACAACTAACACAACCACGCACTAATGCTGATCAGAAGCATTCAACACAATATTCCATGACTCAGCGCGGGCTCGAACTCAGGACACTCCGCTTCATAGTCTCGTGTTCTATACTTCAGCCAACAGCACCCAATCCTTTTTGCAGTTTAACAGGAGATTTAATAACTTCAAATTTGTCTACTGGAAGTTTAGAATGAAAATGCACGGCAAAAATGAAAACATTTCCTGGACTCGATAGCAAAATCTTCCCCCTTTATTCTGTAACTCGTTGGCAACATGACGTCTCAATACAATATAAAAAATAAGACATCTGAATATTCTATTTCCTCGGCATTTAATTACTTTTAAACAGTCTCTTATTATTTTCCCGGCCTTGGAGAATAGTCACAGTCCGTTAGCAGCAATCAGAATGTAACTGATCCATTTTTGATATTGTCTTAAAGTGACGTTGACAAATAGTTACAGAATAGGGGCAACTATTTTCAATAAATTGAAACCACAACGCGCACCACTGTGCCAATAGGACTGACTGACTATTTGCAACAAAACAACACTTCAACAGCATGTTAACATGAACATAAAAGCACAACAAACATGTGATGATTATGATAAGATGACTATGGAAACGGGTCGGCGAAACGACTCGTCTGTATGGGCAATGAAAAGTGCGTGCGAGTATGTGTGTGTGTGTGTGAAAGTGTTAAATGTTTGTTGCCATTCAATAGATTTCAAAATTAAACGGCCAACAACTAGAGTCTCAGAATCTTGATGAGTGTTTATATACGGAAGCAGCACACACGTATACGAATCATATCACATGCTTGCACACACACACATACACATACTCATCTAAACAAATTTAATGGCAAAACTAAAAATCCCATTCAAACAATCGCCTGATTCCGAATGCGAGCATAACAATAGATTTCGATCTTTAATGCTGCTCTTTCGTTACAAATGAGGGCTGTACAGCAACACAGTGTGGATTTCTATCAATCATAATCGGCCAATTGTTGTTTGTTGTGCCGTTGCTGTTGTTGTTGCTCCCTCCGGTCGTTTAATTCCAATTAAACAAATATCGCCATCACATGCGCAACAACTGGCCGCAAGTAGAAGAACAATTTTGCTTGAATTTATTTCAAAAAAACTAACTCATTGTTCTTAAGCACGAGAAAAAATTGAATTGGAAAATGGAAAAGCTATAAAACTGCGTAATTTAAAAATTTTAGCCACCAACAACACCGTAATTATGCCTTAACCAACGTATTCAGCAGACTTGGAGCTCTGCGTCTTAATCCTGTTCACGAGATTGAAGAGACCCATGAAAGGACAACAATTAAGGATATAAAAACCGAATAGCGGAAAGAGCTCAAGTCCATGCCAAATTGCAAAAAAAAAAAAAAAATTGGGTGCGCCAAATAACTTTTTTTTTTTGAAAATGCTACAAAAAAACTACTGAATATTTTCTCAAATTTATATTTTTTATTTCAAAGTACAATCCTTCCGGTTAATAATGGAAAATAGTTTCATTCAAATGGCTGCCTCGGCTGGCCATGCAGTAGCCTACACGATCGGTCCAATTTTGAAGCACATTATCGATTGTGTGCAGCTGTATTTCACCAATGGCTTCACGAATATTGTCCTTTTGAAGCGTCAATTGTCACTGGCTTGTCGGCGTAACACTTCTCTTTGACGGCACCCCACAAATAATAGTCCAACGGTGTCAAATCGCAGCTCCGAGGTGGCCAAACGACATCAGCTCTGCGGCTGATAATGCGATCTTCAAAAACAGGGCGCAAAACATCGAGTGCAGCTTCGGCTGTGTGGCACGTAGCGCCGTCCTGTTGAAACCAAATCTTGCCAATATCCTCTTCTTCAATTGTTGTGAACAAAAATTCGTCCAACATGGCCCGATAACGGCCACTGTAACGGCCACTTCTTGCTCATTTTCCAAGAAAAATGGCCCAATTATGCCTCTGGACCAAAATCCGCACCAAACAGTGACTCGTTTTGGGTGCGTCGGCTTTTCAATGTATACGTGCGGGTTTTCTGTGCCCCAAATGCGACAATTTTGCTTGTTTACATGCCCGCCAAGATCAAAATGAGCTTCATCTGAAAAGATGATTTTTTTGGCAAAATCGGCATCTTCTGTAAGTCGATCGCAGGCCCACTTAGCGAAGCGTTGTTCAAGCGTATACAAAACCATATTAGTTCAGCGGAAGGATAAAACTAATTACCTGTCAAATCAGACATGAGCTAAGTGTTACCATTCACGAAATAAACACTAGTTGAAAAAAACGTTATATTCAACCGGGTCGAATCTTAAATACCCTCCAAATATTTAGTAAGTGAATTTAAAATGTTTAGATGGGTGAGACAGAGTTGCTTTATATAATATTATACGTCAACGCCCACTAAAGGGGGCGGGGTTCAAAAATATACAATATCATGTTTTCCACAGACGACGTATGGGCATTGCTAGACCGTCTTAGACTTCATCACTAATCAAGAATATACATATTTACTTTATGGGGTCCAATTCTCTTTGGAGGGTATAAGAACTGTATTTTGGCGGGGTCGCTCTGGCAAGGGCTGTGGGGCAAACATTTCACCTTTGGCATAAAACTCTAAAAATAAATGCTTGGGATAATGGTATACAAAATTAAATTTTTTTTTGTTGGTAGGGTCATTTAGGGGGCAAAGGGGGGAAGGGGTAGGGCAGAAACAGGCAGTCATAAAACTCTAAAAATAAATGTTTGGGATGATTATTTACAAAATAAAAAAAAAAATTTTTGGTAGGGTCATTTAGGGGGTGAACGGGGAGGAGGGTGTAGGGCAGAGGAGTACCACGTATCGTCTCAGCTTCGTCATTAAAGCTTACAAATTTTATTTTTAAGGAATGGAGGCTTAAGTAAAACAATTTGTTAAATTTTATGCTTTTTTTTTGCATATGATAATGCCCTTTAAGGTGGGCGGGGTCCACAAATAATTTTTTTTTTATTTAATGGCTCCAAGTTTAAGGCGTTGGACCGTATTTGACATAAAAATATATCATTTGCTTAACAAAATAACCAAAAAACTTTAAAAATTATGTTGTTTTTTCTGGGTTGGTTTAGTTCTTCTTAGGGGAACTTTTTTCCCTCTTGCCCGATTTAGCCCATCTTCGAACTTAACCTGCTCTAAGTTTTAAAATATATTTGTGCCAAATTTCAAGAGTCTAGCTCTTTTCGTTTGGACTGAAACGTGATTTCCACAGACGGACGGACGGACGGACGAACATGCTCAGATCGTCTTAGATTTCCTCACTGATCAAGAATATATATACTTTATGGGGTCTGAGATGGACATTTCGACGCGTTACAAACGGAATATACCCTCCAAATTCTTTTTTGGAGGGTATAAAAATTTGTTTGATAGGGTCCTTTAGGGGCCAAAGGTGGGTGGAGGGGTAGGTCAATATAATTTGTATAGAAACCTCAGCGGCTCCATATTATGACCTTCAGTTTAAGTGTTGAAGAAGTCAAGATTATTTATTCACGTCCACCTTTTTCTCTGTAGACCTGATACGACGTCTGTTCAAAACATAAAGTGAATTAATTTTTTTTTTATATATTAATTTTTTCATCGACTTTTATTTTGTCCGCTTGAAAATAGTTGCACTCATGCACAAAAAACTTGTGCCAGTGTTCTTTATAACCTCTAAAAAATAATTGGAGGGAATATTCACTTTATCATTCCGTGTGTAGCGCAGGGAAATATCCCTTTAAGACCCCATAAAGTATATATACTCTTGATCAGTGAAGAAATCTGAGACGATCTGGGGCCAAATTAACGCATTCGATATCGATCGAAATTTCCATACAATTTATATACAAATTTCATTCGATATCGAGTGCCCCCTGGCCATTCCCATCCATCCTTCCGTCTGTGGAAATCACGATTCAGTCCAAACGAAACAAGACAAACCCCTGAAATTTGGTATAAATATATCTTGAAGGATGGCAAAACTCAAGTTTGTAAATGGGCTAAATCGGGCCAGAGGGAAAAAAGTTCCCCCAAGAAGAACTAAAGCAACCTTTAAAAAAAACAACATAATTTTTAAAATCTTTTTTGTAATCTTGTACTTTTTGATATACTTTTCTGAAAATTTTATTTTTGGACCCTGCCCCCTTAAGTGGGCGTTAAAGTAACATATTGCATGAAAAAATTGTGTAAATATTTACCAAATTGTATTTCTTAGGCCTACCATCCCTAAAAATTAAGATATTAAGCTTTTATGAAGATGCCCTACCCGACATCATCCTCTTTGCCCCCTAAATGACCCTATCAAAATAATATATTTTTTTGTACACTTCATTACCCCAAAAATGTACTTTTGAAAGTTTTTACAACAAAAGTGAGATGTCCGCCCCCACGGTCCTTCCTTGAGTGGCCTTGTCAAAATAGAGTTTAAAAATTGGGCACAGAGACGTCTTAAAGGAACTCTGAGCCCAGCAGGTTAAACATTTTTAATTTGTCTCCATTCCTTTTTGGGCGCCTTAATATAAAATATTAAAATGCACAAACAACTCAAATTGCTTTAATGCTGACGGAAAGGTGTCTCAGCCAAGCTGCTCCTAGTTTAAGGGTATTTAAGATTCGAACCGATCGAAGTTTTTCGCCAAAGTTAATTATTCTTTATTAGTTTTTTAGTCATAACGATGGTATTGTTTCAAGTACTCGGCATGTAAATTAATCGCCCCTATTATGAATGACGACATCGACGAGTTATCAAGACGACAGCAAAAAATTGTCGCTTGTCCACTCTTTTGTAACAGCAACTGACTACTATTGACATGTTCTATCGATATTATATGCCCTAGAGAATGATAAGAAATTGTCAAGAGTAATTAATTGTTATCGACAACTTGCAGACAAGTGATAATTTTTTGCTGTCGAGTTATGTGACGTCGACGTCGCCATTCATAATAGGGGCGAATATCTTTTGAAGGCAATTTTATAGGCAAAAGTATTTCTTTTGTTACTTCAGTCAGCTGCTCATACGTAAACTTCATTTATATCCGGCAGATAACAATACGATATTTAACAGATGATTTTCTAAATATTTCAGAAGAAGTTTTACCGTTCAGTAAAAAATAACAGGTCCGGCATCTGCTTTGGAATTAATTCGAATATTTATTGCAACAAGATCGTGTGTGTGTGTTTTAGGAAGTCTTTGTGATTCTGTAGAGTTATTTTAATATATTTTTAATTCAAATAAAGTATTCAATTTTATTACAAGAGGAAGCCTATAATTTTTGTGATATTTAATTAAATAGATATCCGCTTTAAACTTAATTTATAAATAATTCAACAAAAATGTGTGTGATGACGAAACTATTGGAAGCATCAAATCAGCAAATAAAATGACCATAAGAAATTCTTTCGTTTTTCGTAGAGCCAAATCCAATACAAAAAGAAACGTATGGAAATAATTTAAATCATCCAGCCACAACCGCCCGCGCACGCACGTCGTTTTTTTTATTTTTATTTTATTTTTTTCTTAAATTTGTCAATAATTTTCATTAAATGAATGTGGAACGGCTGAAGTGTTTTCACTCATTTAGCAAATATCCATAAAATGCCTCTGTAAGACAGCGATCAATAGTGTTGAAGAGGGTGAACACCAGTCAAATACATCTTTAGGAGGGGGTCGAGAAACAGCACAATAAATATTTTTTTATGATATTTGTCACTAGTTGCTTAAAGCACTGAAGGCTGTTGCCATTAGTCGTCCGCCCAATAAATCTGGGATCTTTGTAGTTAACGAGCTGTCAGCAGGTATGCGGAGTTCGTAAAAAATTAACATCAATTCGATGTTGCCTTTAAGGACACGATCCTATTTTTTCAGCCGTTATAATAGGAATAGTCTATTTCTGCTGTTCTGCTTCTGGTCTAGTTCGTGGGCCGGGACCACACGCTCGTGGTAAAAACTCAAATTTCTATGACCTTTATTATTCTACACAGTTCGGCAAAATAGTTGATAATCCAGAACCATAGATTGATTCGCCTTTAAAACCTATTGAACTTGGGGCTTCTCGAACAAAAAATTTATTTCGTATATTTTTGCTAGATTCACCCATCTGCGGAACATAACCTACAAAAATGTTGTTCATTCGAATATTTATTTTTCTCTTGAAATAAATATCTGTTCTTATATTCAGGTATTTTTTTCTTTATGAGTAGGACCAGAGCTCAGGGGATGACCCCCACATATGCAACGCGTTGCACAGTGGGATTTGTTCATACAATGTTTGGCAAAAAAATAAGGAGTGCTCGTAGACTGTTGAAATTTTGCTATGAGCCTTTGGTTAGCTCAATTAAGGAAAATATCAAGTTTCAATAAAATTGGCCACGCCCTCTATCTACCGCCCATAGAGCCCAAAATTTATTTTTGGCCCAAAAATTTTAAAACTTAGCACAGAGGCTTTTATTACCTCAATTAAGAAAAATATAAAGTTTCATCAAAATTGGCCACGCCCTCTACCCACCGCCCATAGAACCTAAAATTTATTTTTGATCCAAAGTTTTTGCAATTTGGCACAGAGCCTTTTATTACCTCAATTAAGAATAAAATAAGGTTTCATCAAAATTGGCCACGCCCACTACCCACCAACCACAGAACCCAAAATTTATTTTTGGTCCAAAGTTTTTGAAATTTGGCACAGAGCTTTTTATTACCTCAATTAAGAATAAAATAAAGTTTCATCAAAATTGGCCACGCCCACTACCCACCACCCATAGAACCCAAAATTTATTTTTGGCGCAAACATTTTAAAATTTTGCACAGAGGCTTTTATTACCTCAATTAAGAAGAATATAGTTGCATCAAAATTGGCCACGCCCTCTACCCAGCGCCCATAGAACCCAAAATTTATTTTTGGTCCAAAGTTTTTGAAATTTGGCACAGACCCATTTATTACCTCAATTAAGAATAAAATAAGGTTTCATTAAAATTGGCCACGCCCACTACCCACCGCTCATAGAACCCATACTAAATTTTTTCCCACAACATTTTGTTTCTTTACCAAAACTAATTATTTTATAAATAAATTTCAATATACATATGCATTTTAATATAGACTTTTATTCATCATCTATCATTTCTGTAACTATATCATCATGTTTCGCTGCCCTATCGAATACCCTTCGTACCTATAGTACAAATTGAAGAATAATTTTATTTGAGTATAAACAAAATGAGTAAACTTTTACACTCATTTTAAACTTTTTATTCATCAAAGCAACGCATTGCGCCGGAACTGAAAAGAAGGGGATAGTATTGAGGGGACAGATGAGGCTTTTCACTTCTTCGATTTTTCTTTCACCTCTATGGAAGTCAGTGTGCATTTCAAATGATTCCCCATGCAAGTGACTCTTTCTTAATTGAATAAAATGCTTAATAATTCATAAAAGTCACAAGTTTTTTTTAAACACAAGAAATAGTTTAACAAATTTTATTTAAAAATTTCTAGAAGAAACTAAACAACAATGACCTCTCATGTTCAATACTAATATTTTCTGTAAAAAAAAAAATTTGTTGTGAACTCAATCTAGAACGAATAGGGAATTTTACACATAAACCCCAATTTTGTGGTACACTTTTAAATACTTTATCATCTATTAATATTAATGAAAAATATATCTTTTAAAAGGCATTTTTGTGCAGATGTGCAGAATATAAACTTTTTTCAAATTTATATTTGCTTCTTTTTTATATTGTTCACAAAACAACTGCATTTTGCTGTTATCTCACGTTGTAGTGTGTAACGAATATTTATTATTTTTCTTAAATTGCAGTAGCAATTTGAAAAATGAATCTCAGGCAGTTATAAAAATGTATTTTAACTTTAAATATAAACTGGTTGACTTTTCCCTAACGGGGATGTATAGGGAATTTTATTTTTAAACAACATTTTGTGGTACACTTTTAAGTATTTTGTTATCTATTAACATTAATGAAATATATATTATTTAAAAGGTATTTTTGTGCAGATGTGCAGAATATAATCTTTATTCAGAATTTTATATCTGCTTCTTTTTTATATTGTCCACAAAATATGGGAACAAGTGCATTTTGTTGTTATTTCAAGTTGTATTGTGTAACGGATGAAAGGAACTATTTATTATTTTTTTTTTTAATTTCAGTAGCAATTTGAAATATGAATATCAGGCACTTGTAAAAATTTATTTTAAGTATAAACTGGTCACGATCCTTATAGAAAGGATGGTCTATGTAGAAAGGAAACCAATTGCAAGATATACAATTTTTCTGCATAAAATGCAGACAGTTGGGCTTCATATTTCCACATGTGGAATCTTATGGAATTCGGGTATCTTTTTGAAGATACAATTGGATTCTGCAAGCAACACAGCAGAAATAACAGTTTTTCTTCCTTAATTTTCGCAACAAAATATATCGTGTTCAGTGCAAAAATTATCTTACAAAACAATAAAAATTTTTTCCCATTTAATTTTTGTTGTCTAGTGAAAAGTAACCCTCGTATTTGCAAAATAAATTGCCTCATTACTACCAACAAAAAAAAACAAACTTAAAACAATTTAATTCTTTAGTTCCACTACTAAATTGTTAAATTTAGAAACAAAAAAAAATAATTTAAGGATTCCCACCATTTAGCGAAAACATTTGGAGAGCTTTTCCTAAAAAAAAAGAAAGGAAATTGCCAGGCAATAGACGGACTGTTTGTATGAAGAAAATTTGTTTCAGTGATTAATTTAAGCATTTTAATGTTGCTGCTACCACGTACGAGTATGAAAAGGTTCTTAAACAATTTTTTAATGGCTGAGAAATTTGCTGTTTGTTGATGTTGGCTTGATGATGAATTTGATGTTCTTGCGCTTCATTACACAATAATTTTCTTATTTTCTTTGAAAGACATGATTTTTTTTATTTTATTTATTTTTTCTTTTTGCTGATGTTGTTGTGATTTTTAATCTGACATCCCAGTATACAAGTCACTTTTACTCAACACATGCTTACGGATGGATGTGTGTAGATGGCCGTAAATATATGCAAAGATACTCATCCGTGTTCACTTACAGATGCGAGCACATAAATACTGGCAACAGTCTTCCATGTTGATAAACAATTTTTGTTATTTTCTTTTTTTTCGTGAAAATCTGTAGTGGGTCAGAGCTGGCAGAAATGTTTGCTTTTTAGATTTGAAAATCATGTTTTATATTCTTTTATAGAGAATGCCACGATCTTTGCCCACACATTCATTCACTCTATCGTGAATAACGAGTGGAATTTTTATTCACTTAAAATTTTTTTCCACTCGAAGGGAAAAATGCTATTGTGAATATCCCGTTAGAAATTATTCCCGCTATCAGTTCTCTGTGAATGTAAAAAAGAGAAAATGCTGAAAACAACATGAAAACTTAACGAAATTTGTGTTGAAAAATTTAAATTTATGTAATAATTTTAAAAAATTTTAAAAAAGTATGACTAGATATTTAATAGCAAAATAATTTGAATACATTTTAGAATTTTTGTTCACGTTAAATTTTTATTGCACTCAAAGGCAAAAATGCTATCGTGAATCTCCCGTGAGAAGTTATTCCGGCTATCAGTTCTCTGTGAATGTAAAAAAGAGAAAATGCTGAAAACAAGATGAAAACTTAACGAAATTTGACTTGAAAACTTTAGATTTATGTAATAATTTAAAAAAAATTTAAAAAAGTATGACTAAATATTTAGTAGCAAAATAATTTGAATGCATTTTGGAATTTTTGTTCACGTAAAATTTTTATTCCACTCGAAGGGAAATATGCTATTGTGAATATTCTGTTAGAAATGATTCCCGCTATCAGTTCTCTGTGAATGTAAAAAAGAGAAAATGCTGAAAACAACATGAAAACTTAACGAAATTTGTTTTGAAAATTTTAGATTTATGTAAGAATTTAAAAAAAAAAATTAAAAATTTTAGTAGCAAAAAAATTTGAATACATTTTGGAAACCGAAGAAAATAAATTAAACATATTCTTAATCTTTTTTGGGCTTAAGTTCGAATCTGCATGACTGCAAATGATTTTTTATTATTTTTTTATTAATAAATGAATTTTGTTCAAATTCTATTTATTATTCTTTATATTAAGAATTAAAAAAATTAACAATTTACATTACAAAGTTCGACTAATAAAAATTCATACATATTCTTAATCTTTAGAATTGGAGCAACAAGTTTTACCAAGACGCTGGCAATTTATTTGTTGCAAAAATTAATCAGTTAGTGTCTTATTAAAGGATCTTGCCCCTAAAATAAAATTTGTAAACTCTGATTATTCGAATTATAATAGAAAATGCTTAAATTTTCTACTCTATTCCCCACCAAAAACTAAGTGAATAAATTAAAGGGAAAATTGAAAAACATCGCAGGCAAAAATCATTCACAATAAGGGGAATTTAATTTTAGCATGAAATCATTCACGATTTCAATTTGAGGGAAAATGGAAAAATTTCGAGGAAAAAATTATTCGTGATAGGGGTGAGTATTTTGAGGCACACAAGTGACATTTTTATTCCACTCGAAGGGAAATATGCTATTGTGAATATCCCTTTAGAAATTATTCCCGCTATCAGTTCTCTGTGAATGTAAAAAAGAGAAAATTCTGACAACAACATGAAAACTTAACGAAAGGACGTCCTAAGCATAAGGAAAGCCTCAGCCGAAAAGCGAGCATTTAACTTCTAAAGGGTCCGCCTAATAACTTTTTTTTTTGAAAATGCTATAAAAAAAACTACCGAATATTTTCTCAAATTTCTTTTTTTATTTGAAAGTACAATCCTTCCGGTTAATAATGGAAAATAATTTCATTCAAATGGCTGCCTCGGCTGGCTATGCAGTAGCCTAGACGATCGGTCCAATTTTTAAGCACATTATCGATTGTGTGCAGCTGTATTTCACCAATGGCTTCACGAATATTGTCCTTTTGAAGCGTGAATTGCCTCTGGCTTGTCGGCGTAACACTTCTCTTTGACGGCACCCCACAAATAATAGTCCAACGATGTCAAATCGCAGCTGCGAGGTGGCCAAACGACATCAGCTCTGCGGCTGATAATGCGATCTTCGAAAACAGGGCGCAAAACATCGAGTGTAGCTTCGGCTGTGTGGCACGTAGCGCCGTCCTGTTGAAACCAAATGTTGTCTTCAATTTTTGTGAATAAAAATTCGTTCAACATGGCCCGATAACGATCGTTATTGACTCTAACGGCCACTCCTTGCTCATTTTCGAAGAAAAATGGCCCAATTATGCCTCTGGACCAAAATCTGCACCAAACAGTAACTCGTTTTGGGTGCGTCGGCTTTTCAATGTATGCGTGCGGGTTTTCTGTGTCCGCCCCAAATGCGACAATTTTGCATGTTTACATACCCGCCAAGATCAAAATGAGCTTCATCTGAAAAGATGATTTTTTTTTGGCAAAATCGGCATCTTCTGTAAGTCGATCGCAGGCCCACTTAGCGAAGCGAAAACTTAACGTATACACAACCATATTCGTTCAGCGGAAGCATAAAACTAATTATCTGTCAAATCAGACATGAGCACCATTCACGAAATAAGCACTAGTTGAAAAAAAACGTTAGATGGCGGACCCTGTAGAAGGCATGTAATGGTTATTGTTTAAGTCTCGAAAGAAAATCCTTAGAGATTAGGTGGCTGTTCCAGACCTCTGAAGACGAACTTACTGCCGATTTCACAATGACGGCAGACCTCCCTCCTTCGTCGACCCTGTAGAGAAAAACATTGCCAGCGAAGTAAAAGGTTCGAATAACTGCAAAACAAATTATCTATCTTTTCATCTTTCTACAGCTGTCCTCGCAATACTAGTCCCTCTTTTTACTTCCGACACAATGCACTGCATACATTTTGGCATGCCCTAAAAGCTGGTCCGAGTTAAAATCTATATAAAATTTCATAGTTTAGCTTTCCAGCTCTGTATGCAAAATCTTATATTATCTGCATTGATTCTTTTTTCTCTGATTACGGGCACAAACGGTGGTCTTTCTACAGAAGGCAAACAAAAAAAAAACACAAGACGAAACTTACAGCATTTAAAGGAAAAACTACATTATGAACATGAACATGAGCATGAATACATCAGGGGCATAACAACAATTGTCCGTCCCTCCGTCCGTCCGTCCGTCTGATAGACATGAAGAAAGAATTACAACGTACAACTTGTATTTTGTAGCTTTTGATTTGGTGCCTTCCATGCTGCTGGCTCTACAGTAGTTGTCGTCAATGTTCGATACGAGTGGTACCTTCATTTTTATATTCCGTTTTTCGTTTTTATTTTATTTTATTTTATTCTTTTTTTTCATTTAATTCAAGCAAAAGTCGTATAAAAATTTTACATGCATGAAACATTAAATTTGCTGAGTTAAAGAGAAAGAACGAAACAAAAACTTGTGTCTGTATATATTTTCATTTCTGTGTATACGAGAAGTGTAGTGGTGCTTCTTGTGATACGAGTATTCTTTATTGTGGCAATTTGTATTGCATCAGATTACTGGATGCATGCAAGCATCCAAGCGTCCAAAAGCATACAGACAGACATGCAACGAACGCTATTCACTCAGTTTGTTAGTCAGTCAGTAATTCAGATTGAGTTTATCTTCATTTTTTTTTTGCCCATTTTTTTTTTAATGGGGAGTTGTTTCGTTGTATACGGTTGGAGTAGACTAAACTTTCTTATCGTTTAAATATTCGTTTTGCTGCATAAACTTTTGTCTTATTTAATGCAAATGATCCATTGATGATTGCGCTACTACTACTGCAACTTGCAACTGCAACTACTTGCAATAGATGGCTATGAATCCACCAAGACCAATCACCATCATCAACATCATCATCAGCATCGACATCGACTTCGTCAGAAAATATTTCCAAAGGGGGATAGAAACAGTCACAATAGCTTTGAAATTTTATGATGACAATGATGAGAATAGTGGAGTTGATGAAAAACTCATCAGGAGCAAAAACTATTTGTTTTGTATTAAACATGAACAACCGGCTGACTGGCTGGCTACGCTTTGGCATTCCGCGAGAGTTGTGAGATAAATTTTATATCAAAAATAAGGGGAAACATTTTTTAACCTAAGCCTTGAATTGAATTGAATCTAACTAAAACAAGTTCGATCCGATTTGAAAGTTACTAGGGAATATAGAATAAGAGAATATACAAGGTGGGTCAAAAGAAATCACCCTATTGGAAGATGCTCTTATTTTTGCAAATGGCGGCCAATGTCAAATCTGACATTTGTGAACTAGATACATGTAGAATAAAAGTGAACAAGCCATGGAGCCATACACTCCCCATCCTCAAGTTCGAGAACGAAGTGGACGGACGATTTTTCGACCAAAATCATAATGAGCGATGAGGCTCATTTCCACCTCAGCGGGTACGTGAATAAGCAAAACTATCGCTTCTGCGGCACCAGAAATCCACGAGTGATGCACGAGGAGCCATTACACCCGCTCAAAGTGACTGTATGATGCGCTGTTCACGCTGGAGAAGTCACCGGATGACTTCTTTTGGCCCACCTTGTATTTCTTATGATGACACTGCGCCAAACAACATTGAGTTTTATTATGCAACAAATGATTACAATTAATTGCAGTATTACAATCCCAATATTTTTGGGTAATTATGCGGGAAGGACTTTCAACGAATACGCTTAAATACCTCAATGAGGTAATTAACCGAATTTACGAATATAATGTTTTGGAATCAAGCTGAAAACTTTATTTTCAAAATAATATATCATATTATCAATATATTTGAAAATAATGTTTTATATTATAAGGCAAAAACTGAGCTCAAGAAATGTTAAACGCTTTAACTTAAAGCACACAAGAGAGAATCAAACCCATCAACGATCCTGCAGCAAAATTCGAGAACTCTACTCGGGAATCAGTCAGTTTTGTGGCGCACTGGCTAATCCACGCATACTCATACAATGAATGACATACATGCACGTTTGACGTTCATGTAAAGTGAAAAAGGATCATATCGTATTCTATTGCACTAAACACATTCACGACAGCAGGCTACAGACTACACGACTACAGAAATAGAAGGCATGTGTTTATGTGTGGGGAAAGTAGTAAGGACGGTTGTTGTCCTTGCTAATTTTTCAACGGCTATGTAGCCGTAGAAATAATCATTCCCGTGAACGTGTTTAATGCCTGACAATCATATCTCTGCTCAATTTTATAATTCTTTTTTTTTGTGGTACCCTTTTAAGGACCTTATTCTACACCAATATTGATAAATTTTATACCGTTTAAAAGGTATTTTAATGTAGATATGCACAAAATAACTTTCTTTTTAATATAAGATAAGCTACTATCAATGGTAACCTTAGCGATAAAAATAAACTATAGTGAATTATAGTCTTATATACTGTGACTGTATTTTGCTTAAGTATTTTATGAAAAAAATTTATTTCAAATTAATCATAATAAAATATGTATTATTATTTTAAGCATAGCAGGGCCGAAATATAGAAACATAAAGAACATTTTTATATAAAAAACAAGTAAAAACGTTATATTCGACCGGGTCGAATCTTAAATACCCTCCAAGTATTTCTCTATATATATCTATATTTAGTAAGTAAATTTAAAATGTTTAACTTGGTGGTACAGCGTGCCTTTAAGACATCTCTGTATCCAATTTTAAATCTCTCCCTTTTGACAGAGTCATTCCGGCAAGGGCCTTGGGGGAGACATTTCACCTCTGCAAGATCAGAGAACATCTCAGCTTCTTTTAGGCTTAAGGAATACAAATTGTTCAATATTTATACTATTTTTGCATATAATATTGTACGTCAACGCCCACTAAATGGGCAGAGTCCAAAAATAGACAATATCATGTTTTCCACAGACGAACGTATGGGCATTGCAAGACCGTCTTAGACTTCATCACTAATCAAGAATATACATATTTACTTTATGGGGTCCAATTCTCTTTGGAGGGTACAAAAACTGTATTTTGGCCGGGTCGCTCGGGCAAGGGCTGCGGGGGAAATATTTCACCTTTGTCATAAAACTCGAAAAATAAATGCTTCGGATAATTATATACAAAATAAAATTTTTAATTTTTTTATAGGGTCATTTACGCGGCAAAGGGGGGAAGGGAATAGGGCAGAAACAGGCAGTCATAAAACTCTTAAAATAAATGCTTGGGATGATTATATACAAAATAAAAAAAAAAATTTTGTAGGGTCATTTAGGTGGGATGGGGCAGAAATCGGCAGTCATAAAACTCCAAAAATAAATACTTTTTTTTTTTTTTGGTAGGGTCATTTAGGGGGTGAAGGGGGAGGAGGGGGTAGGGCAGAGGAGTACCAGGTATCGTCTCAGCTTCGTCATTAAAGCTCAAACATTTTATTTTTAAGGAATGTAGGCTTAAGTAAAACAATTTGTTAAATTTTTTTATACTATTTTTGCATATAATAACGCCCACTAAAATGGGTGGAGTCAAAAAATATTTTTATTTTATTTAATGGCTCCAAGTTTAAGGCGTTGGACCGTATTTGACATAAAAATATATTATTTGCTTAACAAAATAACCAAAAAACTTTAAAAATTATGTTGTTTTTTCTGGGTTGGTTTAGTTCTTCTTAGGGGAACTTTTTTCCCCCTTGCCCGATTTAGCCCATCTTCGAACTTAGCCTGTGCTATCCTTCAAGATATATCTGTACCGAATTTCTAGCTCTTTTCGTTTGGACTGAATCGTGATTTCCACAGACAGACGGACGGACGTACGGACATACTCAGATCGCCTTAGATTTCATCACTGATCAAGAATATATATACTTTATGGGGTCTGAGATGAATATTTCGATGCGTTACAAACGGAATGACAAAGTGAATATACCCTCCAAATTCTTTTTTGGAGGGTATAAAAATAATAATAATAATAATTTGAAGCCTCTTACTAGATAGCAGATTTTTTAATATTATTTTATATGGGCAGTACTCCTTCCCGCAGTCCTATTCCACCAATTTTTTTGCCCAACTTCGAAAATCGCTCTCTTTAATTGATATTGAGCAAAAAAATCTAAAATTATAAACAGGGAAAGTCACCACGCATTAATTCCCATTTTAGCCATCGAAAACCCCACTGTGCGCTGCAAGATCATCAAACCCACTGAGAGTTAGAAGTACCGAGGGGATTTTCACTATAAGCAAGCGGTGAAAATAATATTTTACATTCTCTTGCTTTCTTTTTCTGTAAAAAATTATTATTAAAAGTAAAAAATTAAAAACTGTTTTAAATAGAAAATTGAGAACTTTGGCAAGAATATAAATTGGGGTTCTTTTCATTCATTCATTTTTGGACGATGTTAATTAAATGTTTGTTGTTCAATAAATTTTTCAAATTCTTAAGATTTAAGCAGCAATATTTTTACTACAAACAACCCTCGCATATTATTGACATCAGCACATCTTTACCAGCATTTTTCATATTTGCCCTAGACAACAGATTTTATATTGCAGTCATGCAAAATATGCACGAATATTTTTATTAGGGAACGTTGTTGGCAGAACCTACATTCTGCAATTTGCATCTCCTCTGCAAGTGCCAGGCGCAGTTGTACTCCTCTGTGTGTGAATGCACATGAATTGGGTTCAATTTACGTTTTGTATTTTTTTTTTGTTTTTTTTTTTTTTAATATATTTCTTTAATGGTCACAGTGCCATGAGAGCAGCTTACTGTTCTCTGAATGCATGTGCCATTGGGGCGCCAGTATTTTAATTTTTGAGGTGTTTGAGTTGAATGCTGTTGACGCGTGTTCTTCCATTAGGCGACATCATCAAGATGTGATTATGCGTCCGTATAAGCATGTAAAACTCACAAATTGTTTTAGATTTCAGGCGAGCGAGCGCAAAACAGCAATTTGATACTGTTTTGAGGAGCCCAAAGAGGGGATCATGATATTGAGCTGTGAATAGTTAGTGTTTGCGGAGATGTGCTGCTTAAAACATTGTGTTACATGCAGTTGTTGGTCAGTCGGTGCTATCAGGTGTTATAAATGAACTGTGCAGATTGATTACGAGTGCAAGTGAAAATGGCTGCATACATTTTTTGTAGTTTTTTAGTTGTTTTTCGTTCTTTGGTTTGATTCTTTAGATCAGAATTTTCTTGTTATACAAATTTTATGAGGTGAGTAATAGGCTTTAAAGTCTCATTCTGGCTACAGCAGCAGCATCTTTCAAAGCACAATCTACCATCGTAATGTTTAGCATTAGTGATGCTTCCCTAATATATAGAGTCCATTTTATTTCTCTCACTTTATCCTTACTTGGGACCTATAGCACAATCGATAATTTACTTATAAAACAAAAGTGTCTCTTGTTTTATTATTAAAAAAATTTCGGTTTCGGTGAAAATATGTTTTTTTACAATAAAAATTATATAAATAATTAAAGGGAAAATTGAAAAACACCGCGGGAAAAAATCATTCACAACAAGGGGAATTTAATTTTAGCATGAAATCATTCACGATTGCAGTTTGAGGGAAAATGGAACAATTTGGAGGAAAAAATTATGCGTGATAGGGGTGAGTATTTCGAGGCACACAAGTGAACAGAATCGTAAAGGACGTCCTAACCAAAAGGAAAGCTTCAGCCGAAAAGCGAACATTTAACTTCTAAAGGGTACGCCAAATAACTTTTTTTTTTGAATATGCTATAAAAAAAACTACTGAATATTTTCTCAAATTTATTTTTTTTATTTGAAAGTACAATCCTTCCGGTTAATAATGGAAAATAATTTCATTCAAATGGCTGCCTCGGCTGGCCATGCAGTAGCCTACACGATCGGTCCAATTTTTAAGCAGCTGTATTTCAACAATGGCTTTACGAATATTGTCCTTTTGAAGCGTCAATTGTCTCTGGCTTGTCGGCGTAACACTTATCTTTAACGGCAACCCACAAATAATAGTCCAACGGTGTCAAATCGCAGCTCCGAGGTGGCCAAACGACATCAGCTCTGCGGCTGATAATGCGATCTTCAAAAACAGGGCGCAAAACATCGAGTGTAGCTTCGGCTCTGTGGAGCGTAGCGCCGTCCTGTTGAAACCAAATGTTGTCTTCAATTTTTGTGAACAAAAATTCGTTCAACATGACCCGATAACGATCGCCATTGACTGTAACGGCCACTCCTTGCTCATTTTCCAAGAAAAATGGCCCAGTTATGCCTCTGGACCAAAACCTGCACCAAACAGTGACTCGTTTTGGGTGCGTCGACTTTTCAATGTATACGTGCGGGTTTTCTGTGCCCCAAATGCGACAATTTTGCTTCTTTAAATACCCGCCAAGATCAAAATGAGTTTCATCTGAAAAAATGATTTTTTTTTGGCAAAATCGGCATCGTCTGTAAGTCGATCGCAGGCCCACTTAGCGAAGCGAAAACGTAACGTATACACAACCATATTCGTTCAGCGGAAGGATAAAACTAATTATTTCTCAAATCAAACATGAGCACTTAGTTACCTTTCACGAAATAAGCCCTAGTTGAAAAAAAACCTTAGATGGCGGACCCTTTAGAAAACGGTTGACCTTAAAGGCCATCTTTTTAACCCCTGAAAGTTTTATTATTTTAAAACTGCAATAAGTTTAAAATTACCGATAGCAGCCGATCCCATGTGGCAGCGGTGATGGATATAGTTGTTCTTCGATACCTTTAAAGGAATCGTGTTCTCGATAATTGATCACTTATACAATTTCGGAGTGTTTTGAAAAATTCACCTTTTACGATATTTTTTGTTCATGATATCTCACGAATGCCTGAGCCAATTCGGACACGGTCGAAGTGATTTTTAATTGTCAATTTGTTGATTAGTTTTTAGAATCTATTACCAAAACCGTTTAAGAGTTATTCTAAAAAAAAAGTCAAAAATTTGATATATAAATTTTTTTAAATTTTTTGATATATCCGAAAATGTATCTGGTCCGAACCGGTTCCAATTCACAGCATATACAAGTTTGAAGGAACCTTCCGAAACGCGACTAGTTTGGTTGAATTCGGTTCAGCCGTTCAAAAGTTATAAGTGGGTCACATACTTACACACACACACACACGTACAAAACACCCCAAATAAATTGTGGTACATTTTTAAGTACCTTATTGTCCGCCCAGATTGATAAAATTTATATAATTTAAAAGGTATTTTTAGGCAGATTTGCATAATTGGAACTGTAAACTTTAAGCATTAAAATTCCGACCACATGGCGGTCCTAGGGAACATAAATATATAGACTTATTTTTTTTTTAAATGAAGTTTTACTATAAAATTTTCATTTATTTAATTTTGTTATATTTTAACAGCGTTGTCAACTCAGTGCTTTTAGCACTGTTTTTAGTGCTTTTTAAAATTTATTACGCGAAAAATTTTGGCTTCAGTGCTTTTTTGTTTTTAGTGCTTTTTTGGTGCTTTTTTTCATTCGGTGGCACCAGACAATAAAAAATTTTGCTATTAAACTTTTATCTTTGCCATATTCCAATGCTGAAGTAGAACGAGTTTTTAGCTCATGAGTCTTTTAAAAAGAAAAATTAGAACCGAATGTCGCTGCATAAATCAAAAACGGACTTAAAAGGGAAAAATCTGGTTGCGAAACGTACGAAATTTCAGATGAGGTCAATATTCATATTAATACAAAAATGGTTTATAAAACGTTGGAAAAATTAAATAAAGACGGTATTATGGGCAGATGACCGTGATGAGGAATTCACGGACTTTGATATTGACCTTTAACAAATACAAATTGAAATTCATTCGTTGTTATATGAATATATTTTGTTATTTTAAACGTTATTTTACTTTTGTTACCTTAAAAGAAATAAAATATGGCAGAGAAAGTGCATCACTTTAAAAGTTTACAGGAGAATAAAAAACAATGTAAAATTTATTGCATTTTCTATGGCGATATTTACAATATGTTGAGTTATTTTTTAGTGTAATATATGAATTTTTAAAATTAGTAATAAATGATCTAAAATTCTTCTGGTTTTTTGATCTCTTTATAACTATTATTGTACTCTATTATTTTTAAGCCTAAGGTCTCTTTATTTTTATTGGAAATTAATTATTTAAAAATAATTAATTTCCTGAAGAAGTCACACAAAGAAGTGACGAAATATTGAAAAATAAAATATTTTATATAAAAAAAAGAGACCTTAAGCTTAAAAATAATAGAATACTATAGAAATCATTTACTCTTATTTTATAATTTTTTTGTTAATAAATGTGTAAAATAGAAAAACAAATTAAATAAAATCATATTTTAAATAAAATGCAATTAAAATAAAAAAATATTTATATTTAGTGCTTTTTTTAAAAAATTACGCGTTTTTTGTCCGACTTTAGTGCTTTTCAAAATTTCAAAGTTGACAACGCTGTATTTTAAGTCCTTTTTACTTCTGATTATTCGATAACATAATTTATTTTAAGATTTTAAAATATTTTTCCACTTATTACTCTCTTCCAGAGTTGTAAATGAATCATTCTTTTTTGATTTCAATTCATTGCGAATTAGCTAAATTTTGAATTAATTCTTTTCACCAAAAAAAAAAAAAAAGAATTGAATGAAATTTTAATCAATTCCAATAAATTTGCAAAAACGACTCTTTTTTCAAAATCAATTCAATTCATATAAATTGGAAATGAATTGCTATTCATTTTTCGAGTTCATTTGAATTAATTCAAATGAATTGTAAATGAATTGCGATTCATTTTTCTAACTCATTTGAATTAATTCAAAATTAATGGAAATTAATTGCAATTAATTTCAATTATGTATGAATTTTTATTAGTCGCACTTTCTTATGTAAATTGTTAATTTTATCAACGGGCTTAAGTTCGAATCTGCAAGACTGCAAACCATTTTTTATTATTTTTATTAATAAATGAATTTGTTCAAATTCTATTTTTTATTAATTTATATTAAGATTGGAATATTAAGAATATTTTTCAATAATCATCAAACCAGCAGAACGGATCAGTACTGATTTCGAGATGGCGTAGAATTTGAACAAATTCATTTATTAATAAAAATAATAAAAAATGGTTTGCAGTCTTGCAGATTCGAACTTAAGCCCGTTGATAAAATTAGCAATTAATTTCTTCTAACTCATTTGAATTAATTCAAAGCCAATCCAATTCAAATGAATTGCATTTCATTTTGCCCAATTCATTTGAATTAAAAATGAATTGCAGTTCATTTTAACAATTCATTTGAATTGAAATTGAATTGCAATTCATGTTTAAACATTTAAAATAACTTGATTTAAATTTCATTCAATTTTTTTTGCGAAAAGAATTAATTCAAAATTTTACCAATTCAGTGCATGAATGATTCGCGAATTAATTCAAAAATGAATGATTCGTTTACAACTCTGCTCTCTTCTCATTATTTAATAATTAAATTTTAATTCGTTTTTTTATACCCTCCAAAAAAGAATATGGAGGATATATTCTTTTTGTCATTCCGTTTGTAACGCATCGAAATATCCATCTCAGACCCCATAAAGTATATATATTCTTGATCAGTGATGAAATCTAAGACGATCTGAGCATGTCCGTCCGTCCGTCCGTCGGTGGAAATCACGATTCAGTCCAAACGAAAAGAGCTAGACCCATAGAATTCGGTATAAATATATTTTAAAGCTTAGAGCAGGATAAGTTCGAAGATGGGCTAAATCGGGCAAGAGGGAAAAAAGTTCCCCTAAGAAGAACTAAACCAACCCAGAAAAAACAACATAATTTTTAAAGTTTTTTGGTTATTTTGTTAAGCAAATGATATATTTTTATGTCAAATACGGTCCAACGCCTTAAACTTGGAGCCATAAAAAAAAAAAATTTTTGGACCCCGCCCACTTTTGTGGGCGTTATTATATGCAAAAATAGCATAAAAATTTAACAAAGTGTTTTATTTAAGCCTACATTCTTTAAAAATAAAATTTTTAAGGCTTAATGACGAAGGTGAGACGTAACCTGGTACTACTCTGCCCTACCGAGGGGGTACCCCCTAAATGACCCTACCAAAAATAATTTTTTTTTTTTATTTTGTATACAATTATTTCAAGCATTTATTTTTAGAGTTTTATGACTGCCGATTTCTGCCCTAGCCCCTCCTCCCCCTTGGCCCCCTAAATTACCCTACCAAAAAAAATTTTTTTAAATTTTGTTTATAATCATCCCAAGCATTTATTTTTAGAGTTTTATGACAAAGGTGAAATGTCACTCCCACTAGCCCTTGCCGGAGCGAACCCGCCAAAAAATCGGTTTACTACCCACAGTTATATATTCTTGATTAGTGATGAAGTCTAAGACGGTCTAGCAATGCCCATACGTTCGTCTGTGGAAAACATGATATTGCCTATTTTTGAACCCCGCCCCCTTTAGTGGGTGTTGACGTACGATATTATATAAAGGAACTCTGTCCCACCAAGATAAACATTTTAAATTCACTTACTAAATATTTGGAGGGTATTTAACGTTCGACCCGGTCGAATATAACGTTTTTACTTGTTTGATTTCAATTCATTACGAATTAATTAAATTTTGAATTAATTCTTTTCACCAAAAAAAAAAAGAATTGAATGAAATTTGAATCAATTCAAATAAATATGCAAAAATGAATTGCAATTCATTTCCAATTCATTTGAATTAGTTTAAAAATTTAAAATAACTTGATTCAAATTTCATTCACTTCGTTTTTTGGCGAAAAGAATTAATTCAAAATTTTACCAATTCAGTGCATGAATGATTCGCGAATTAATTCAAAAATGAATGATTCGTTTACAACTCTGCTCTCTTCTCATTATTTAATTCGTTTCTTTATAGTTTTTTTTATGACTTATTTGGACAGGAAATTATTGAATTTAAAAATAAAATTTAATATTTTTCCTTTTGGTATTTTTTGTTCAATTCTAGAAGGCAAAATTGTGTTAACTCGGCAACAAGTGGAACAAACTGCCTTTTTCGATGGTGGAAAATCATAATAAATGTGGCTCCTTTCTAAAGAAATTGTATTATTGCTGTTGCAAGTGTTTGGACAACATTTTTAAATCATCAACTGATTTTTAAGCAGAATTACTTTTTATGTCATATTCATATTTCTTACTTTACGTTTAGAAAAGAACACAGATTTCGGCATTAATGTATAAAATAGTGCTGCCTTTTCAATGAAAATGAGTGTTGAATATGTAGCATTTTTTCCTATTAAAGGGGAACATTATGGGTAAAGAATGCTCTGAACTTGTAAAATAACTCCTATTTTTCAGAACAGAACATAAAAATATTTAAATGGCAGAATACGAAAAAAAAATATTCAGAAAATGCCATGAGCTGCAAAAAAATTTTGGAAACCCACAACAGGCAAACAATGGAAGTTACTTGATCGGGCTGACCTCACTTAAGGCTCGATTCCTTGACTATCTTGCAATCATTCCTTCTTGCTTTCATTCAAATAATAACTCTGTACACTATATCCAGTTCCTAAACAAAATCACACTTAAATATTTCCTTCCGCCCCATTCAAAACTATAATTCATAAGAATAATAATAACTCAATTTACAACGTATCAAAATAATTAGGGTGCTAAAAGTTCAATTATTATTTTAATGACTCAAAAAAAAAAATAAATAAATAAATAAATAAAACAAAAAAAAATACTTTGAAAATGTTAAAAATAATACGCAATTAAATAACAACAAAATTGCTTCTGTACGACAGGCAGCTGAAGGATTTGAAATGTCATCCAAAAATTTGTTGACTTGTGCAAGAAAATTATAGCAAATTTTATAGCGTTTAACGACACGCAACAACATGCAGAGACATGTCGACGCCAAAGTTCTTATTCAATTTGTTTGTTAAGAAGAGTCATTACGCCACTGACTACTGAACAAACATGCGTGAGTTTCGAACTAAAAAAAGTATCTCACAGGTCAGCAAATCAATGTCATTTTTTTATTTTATTTTTTCTTTTATACAATTTTAAAGGGTGTTTTTGAGTGGTTCTCAACTTTCACAGCGGTAATTTATTTATTTGTGGTGGGATTGCTTGGCAATAGACTTGTGTCCAACTAGCTCATTCGCTCAGTTTTTACAAGAACCTATGATCAAACCAATGTAATTTAAATGGGTTTAATCAGAGGTTCTTGTCAAAACTGAGCGAATGAGCTAGTTGGACACAAGTCTACTTGGCAACCATTAAATTAATTAATTGGCTCAATTAAATTAGTCAAAGAAATATTTGATAAAGGAATAATTCTTGGCATTTAATGATCTTGATAAATGTTTATGCTATTCGTCAAACTCATCGTGCACTTTTTTTCATTTTATGGCTGGCGTACACAATCGTCCTTCAGAGCTTCTAATTCGAAGAACAATAGATCGTTTTCGGAACACATTTAGTGTTACTGATAATGTGCATTAGAGCGTCTCGCCTTACAGGCAAAAAGAAAAAATTCGGCGTACACCACCAAATGTAAAGTAGTGTTGCAAAGCGGTTTCGAATTTTTTTTTATTTTGCCGAATGTAGGGGTCGCTAAAATGCATTTTTCGTTATATCTTCTACATTTTCAGTCGGATCTCAAAGAGTGATACATCGATGTTTTTGTCTCGAGGAGGGCAATGTTTTGCTTCAATAGTCATCGACCTTAAATAAATATCGAAGATATGACAAAAAATTTAAAAAGGCTACCCCTACGTTCGGCAAAAAAAAAAAATATATATATATATATAAAGGGTGTTTTTTATGAAGTTTTTTTTTTTATACGAATCACTCTGTTGTCTGACAGCTGTTTTGACAGTTTAAAGTGACATCTCTACTCAGTATTGTTTGGCAAATCATCATGAACAGGTTAACTCCAGAACAACGCTTCCAAATCGTGGAATTTTTTTTTTCAAAAACAGAGTTCAATCAAAAATGTTTATCCGCTTTTTTACCGCAACATTCTCTTCAGTGATGAGGCGCATTTTTGGTTGAATGGATGTGTCAACAAGCAAAATTGCCGTATTTGGAGCAAAAGATAATCCACACGCCGTTCAAGAATTACCAATGCATCCCGATAAATGTGCTGTTTGGTGCGGTCTATGGGCTGGTGGAATCATCGGTCCTTATTTCTTTAAAAATGAGGAAGGACGACGCGTTACCGTGAATGGAAATCGATACAGAATCATGATCACGATGAATTTTTGGTGCCAAAAACTTCAAGATATGGATGTAAACGAAATGTGGTTTCAACAGGATGGTGCCACTTGTCATACTGCGGGCGAAACAATGGACTTATTGAAAGAACATTTCAACGATAACATTATTTCGAGAAATGGACCGGTGAATTGGCCTCCGCGTTCGTGTGATTTGACGCCACTCGGTTATTTTTTGTGGGGATAACTGAAATCATTGGTTTACGTGGATAAACCAGCAACGATTGACGCTTTGGAAACCAGTATTCAACGTGTCATTGCTGAAATACGCCCTCAAATGCTTGAAAAGGTGGTCGAAAATTGGACCTCCAGAATGATCTTTGTGCAAAATAGTCGTGGTAGCCATATGCCCGAAATTATATTTAAATGTTAAATGACAAGAAATTATCTACCAAATAAAAAATTTTTTTTTTTGGCCATTTCATAATTTGGCATGTGTGTTATTTAAATTTCAAATCAGCAAGCTCTTATAAAAACACCCTTTATTTCTTTTGTTTTTAATAGTTCTGTTGGAATTATTCAAAAACTTCCTTAGCAAAAGTTTAATAATTTTTTGCGAGCTTTAATTTTCCGATATTAGTGTGGCATATTAGGGCGCAAGGAACTGAGATCTGGTGGGTAAATACAAAAACGGTATATTTGAGGCCAATGACTATTAAAGTAAAACATTGACCTCCTCAAGACAAAAACATCGACATATCACTCTTTGACATCCGACTATAAATGTAGAAGATATAAAGGAAAATGTATTTTGGCGAGCCCAACTTTCGGCAAAAAAAATAGTTGTTTTCGAAATCACCTTGCAGCGATGCAACTTTTTTTTCGAGACGTTCTAATGTGCATCCCATGAGATGCCGCACCGTTGCGCACTGAAGACTCTATAGCCGCTGTACAGGAAACCATTGAAGATGATCCTAATCAAAGAATTCGTCACCGTTCTCAGCAACTGGAATTTTGTCCTTTCCCTTTTTGGCAGATTTTTTTCTGGTTGTTGAAAATTTATATTCCACATGGGGTCTTCTACGCGCCATCTGCCACGGCCACGTGGCAGAAATCATATTTAAACAATAATTTCATACAATTTCCTTACCATTAAAGGCCGTTTCATTGATATTAAAAATATATTTCTCTGATTTATTATGATTTAAACTTGTGTCACTCTATAAAAAAAACACCCTGTATACAAATTTTAATAGCCCAAGATTATATTTCCAATAAAAACTGATATTAAAAAAAAATTTTTTTTCTTTCTTCCATTTCGCAAGAACACCCTTTATTTCGAACAACAGTTTATTTTTTGTAAGAAAGTTAACTGAACTTTCAATTTTAATCGTTTCCACGAACTTCTTGGTCATACTTTTAAATAACGCAAAGTTTTCGTTTGTTTCCAACAACTACTGCAACAACAGCTATTCAAGGAGTTCAATTCCATTGTCACAAATTGTCTCTGCTACATGTCATTTTCAGCCTTTTCCTACTGCACAAACTTGTGTTCTTCGCTGCGCTTGAAGGTGTCAAAGTGTCAAAGCGTTATAGTTCTGGTTGCATTTACACATTTCCTATAGTACGAATTTGTATAGATTTAAGTTTAAAGGCCCAAGACAAAAAACAAACAAAAAAAAGCGACCAAAACCAAATAAATAAATAAACAAAAGCATCAATACAAATTTATTTATGAAGGACACTTGAAAACGTTGTATGAAACACGCAAACCATTTAAGTGTTCCACATGAATTTTTCTTTTTTCTAATTTGTGTACAAGGAACTGTCCTCCGGTTCCTTTATTTATATTTTTGTTTTCCACTTGCCTCGTTGACTGCCTGCCCCATACGTTGAGTGCATGCCCACCTAATCGGTTGACGGCATAGCAGGCTACGGCTAGAAATTGTCTGTCTGAAAGCTTGTAACAGTCTGTGAGAAAAGTTGATCCACACTTAGTCCGAAAACAGACGAGAGTTATTTTTTGCAGGCCGCCTACGGAAGTATTTGCTATGAAGCAGTTGTATTTTCCTTCATTCCAAGTAATAGGACTTTTAAAAAATGATGGACAAATGTCGTGATTTGTTGGTATCACGTGTGAATCACGTGAATCGTGATTTTGAATTTGTAAATATGAAATGTGTATGTATATACACACATACATATCAATGTGTTATGGAGATACATACTTTCACACACGAGAACAATTTTACTGGGAACGTGAGCGATTTGAAAAAAATTTTACCATCGTGCGTGAACGTACATATGTGACTAAAAATAATCCTTTCGTGAGCACCTTAAATATTGGCGTGCGTAATCGCGAGCGCGTTATATATTGCTGTGCGTGAGCGCGCGAGCAAAAACTTTCGAGATTCAGGATCGTGAGCTTAATTTTACTCACGTGCGCATCCCTACTTTTGAACTCCCATATAAGGAATCGGCTAAATTGCAGGAGAATTTGTTTATGAAACTTTTAGAACGAGACGCATGATGCTACTGACTTCAATTGAGGCAGCAATAAATCACGCTACACGAAATTGCCAGAATAAACGTGACCCAACGCGAACATCACGTAAAGTGTGATATTGCCAACAGGCGTATGGGTTTTAAGGACGAACATTAGTACTTTACCCTTTAGAAGGCTTGTCCTCTGTGGGGCTGACCTCAACCAGTGTTGCCAGTATCTCATTATGGAGCATAACTTTCTATCGGCTTTAGTCCAGGGCGACACCTCAGATGCCAACTTCTTTTAAATTTCTTATATTTTCCTTGTTCTGTTATTTAAAAAAAAAGAAAGGACTGGTAAATACTAAGTACCCTTAAACCCCCCCCCCCCCCCTTTAAAAACAAGAAAAAAACATCAATTAGCAAAAGTATAAGACAACTTTTCTGCAGCAGTGTAATCACAACGAATACTATAACAATTATTTATGTCCAAACTAAAGTTGTTTCTTTGATATTGCTAACGCACACACACACACACACACGTCTGCAACAGCAACAAAACATATATGTTGACTACATATGAAATTAAATACAAACATGTAAGCGGTAGCAACACGGCACAATACATGCGACACGTAACATTAAAATTCAATAAGCAGTCATTGTTGGCGCTTCCGTTTTTAGTTTATTTTGAGAGCACAAATATGAACGTGAACACGTGTTGTCTACACAGATGTTTCTTTCTTTTTTTTTTCTTTTTGTAAATCATTTCATTGTTCATCGATCGTTCTCTTATTCGATTTATTTTATTAACGTCTATTTGTAGTTGCAATACCCTCACTAGCCGCTGTCCCAAAAGGAAACAACAATTGGCGTCAAAAAGCACTTACTGTGCGTGCTTAACAACAAATGCGGTCCAATTTGACAGGTTGTGAATCGCGTTAATGTTAATAGTTTATAAGCTTGCTTGTGTACTTATGCATATTCATGTTTATGCATGTTCGTGCATGCTTGACGAGTAGCGAGGACAATAGATTTGTTTCACTATTTCATTGTATCACGCTAGACTCTACAATTCAAAAACCACAGAAAGTGATCATTGCCAAAAGCACATGCACAATCTAACGATTCTTCGAATATAAGAGGCTACAAGTTCAACCGACGCTAAAATCAATCGAAATTTCGCTTATACTACCGCCAGACACAATTATGGGCAAATGAAAAATAGGCAAAATTTTCAGCTAGGGTATGTCACGTGCGACTGTGATTAAAATTATATTAAAAAAATCTAAACTGCATGAAGACGCAGCGAAATATCCCTCTAAGACCCCATATAATATATATATTCTTGATCAGTGATGAAATCTAAGACGATCTAGCCAAGTCCGTCCGTCCGTCCGTTTGTGAAAATCACGATTCACAGTCCAAAAGAAAAGAGCCAGATCCTTTAAATTTGGTATAAATATATCTTGAAGGATAGCACAGGTCACTTATAGTCACGTTCGACATTACGGAAAAGTCTATGAGCCAGCAAAAGATCAAACTTTGCAGCAATTATAGGATTGATTTATGGTCACGTTCGACATCACTGAAAAGTCCATGAGCCAGCAAAAGATGAAACTTTGCAGCAATTATAGGATTGATTTATGGTCACGTTCGACATCACGGAAAAATCCATAAGCCAGCAAAAGATCAAACTTTGCAGCAATTATAGGATTGATTTATGGTCACGTTCGACATCACGGAAAAATCCATAAGCCAGCAAAAGATTAAACTTTGCAGCAATTATAGGATTGATGTATGGTCACGTTCGACATCACGGAAAAGTCCATGAGCCAGCAAAAGATCAAACTTTGCAGCAATTATAGGAATGATTTATGGTCACGCTCGACATCGAGGAAAAGTCCCTAAGCCAGCAAAAGATCAAACTTTGCAGCAATTATAGGATTGATTTATGGTCACGTTCGACATCACGGAAAAATCCATAAGCCAGCAAAAGATTAAACTTTGCAGCAATTATAGGATTGATGTATGGTCACGTTCGACATCACGGAAAAGTCCATGAGCCAGCAAAAGATCAAACTTTTCAGCAATTATAGGATTGATTTATGGTCACGCTCGACATCACGGAAAAGTCCATGAGCCAGCAAAAGATCAAACTTTGCAGCAATTATAGGATTGATTTATGGTCACGTTCGACATCATGGAAAAGTCCATAAGCCAGCAAAAGATCAAATTTTGCAGCAATTATAGGATTAATTTATAGTCACGCTCGACATCACGGAAAAGTCCATAAGCCAGCAAAAGATCAAACTTTGCAGCAATTATAGGATTGATGTATGGTCACGTTCGACATCACGGAAAAGTCCATGAGCCAGCAAAAGATCAAACTTTGCAGCAATTATAGGATTGATGTATGGTCACGTTCGACATCACGGAAGAGTCCATAAGCCAGCAAAAGTTCGAACTATACGTTGCGATAAAAATCGGGTTTGTTTTTACTTTTTACTTTAAATATATACGACGGACGGTCCGGTTTCACATCACAGATATGCTAAATCTTTAATATGTATTTTATTTCTTTATATTTTTTTTTTCAGTAAAACCATTATGATATTTGATTTCTGTTATATCACAATTTTAAATAGTAGACTTGATGTGCAAACTCTATGCAATAAATGAGATTTACTTTTACCAAATGCAAGCAAATACAGCAAAATATTGTATATTTCTGCAAAGGACACTCATTGACTTTGATTTCACATCACATTTACTCTCAAAGCAACTCGTACATATCATTGAAAGCAAAAAAGAAAAATGCTTTCTATTTTATTTTACTACTGAAAAAGTAAGTATCTGGCTGTCTCTACCGGTCTTATAAAGTCTTATTTCCTCAAATTCTGCATTTAAATTCTAAACGATTTTTAATTTGCAAGCAAATTTCAAATTGTTGTGTAATAAGTTTAACAAAATATTTGCTTAAAATGTTTTCCTCTTTAATCGATTTCAGTTTTATGCTTTTATTTTTCATATTAAATATTTGCATTAAATTTCATATTTATATGTATATGAATATATTTATTAGCAAACATGGGTGTGGGTGTGGGTGTGTAGCATTTCCTATTTCCGCTGTTATACTCAAACGATTTTCGTATTTCGTATTTGTTTTCATGTGTAATTGTTGTTATTGAAGTTGCAGAAACAAAATATGTATAGAAAAAAAAACCTTTTCAAACGACAAATCAAATCGTCAGATAATCATGTTATAAAAGGCAAGTGTGTGTCTAAAATTAAAGACAAGAGCCATCAAAACAGCAGGAACTCGAACGGCAACAACAGCAACAGCTAAAATAACCAGCAGGCCCATTGACAAGCAACCCCAAATATTTTATTGACAGCAAAATCTACATAAACATAAAAACATACACACACACACATACCCAAATTTATGTATACAGAGGACACCCCTGGAAGTATGCAGTGATTTTGTGTGTATTTAAACAAGTGTTCGTTGTGTTATTTTCGTTGTATGTATTTGCAACAGAGAAAGAAGAAACATTGAATTCCCACTGGGGTCACCAGTCAAATTGTAAACTAACAATATGTTTGCACATGTATCTTTTTCTAATGGCAGATGCTTAAAACGGTGACATGTCATAATTACCACAAATCCTATGACACACACCAAAGTGTCCTAAAATATGGATCTAGTTGAAGTGAGCGGTTCAACAACAATATTTTGCGACTTCTGAGGTCTTCCTTAGCATTCTGTGGTTTATTTAAGCAAGAGTTTCGTCGACATCTAAACATGACAAACGATTTGGACGGGTCTAATAGAAATATACAAATTTAGAATTAGAAAGCTTTTGAAACAGCTGCCAAGTCTTATAGTTGCGGTGCTCGAAAAGAAATCATACCTTTAGACTTCTTGCAAAAGTAACTGATATTATTTGTATAGACAAAGTTCAAAGATTTGGGTGGTTGGTTGAAGAATATCTTGTTGGTTGGTTGGCTGGTTGTTTGCCAGACTTGATGACTGCTTGTCATAGCAAAAGTTCAAAGGGAAATAGCAAAGGAAACATGTGCACAACTTGAGGGTTTTTAACCAAATCGTATACAGTCAGATAAATTTACCACAGTTTTTTTTTTTTTAACTCGCCCGAATACTCGTATCTTCTGTCTTAATAAGGCCAGTAACAAAATAAAAAAATTTATACTTTGCAACTGTTTGCTAAAACCAAGAAAGGGATTCTGTTCTTGGGTTTATAGTTACAGCGATTGGAATTGTAAATAACTGACTGCTTAAAGGACACCAAGCAATAGGTAAAGGAAACAAACCCCTGCTTTTTTATATGCTGCGTATGATATACGACTGGTATTTATGGTTTTATTTGTATTTATTATTGCATTAACAAGCAAATTGCGGAAAAATTAGCGGCTGATTTTGGGATCATCTAATTATGCCGAATCCCTTTGAATATTCGATATTTATGAGTAGTTTTATTAAAAGAAAATGCCAGCATAAGGGGAACGATATACTCCTCTCTATTAAATGCTCGCATGCTGGCATTGATACACATGATTAATTTCTGTTAATGGTGGGGAGATCAGATAAATTTCATGAATTTCTAAAATAATTTCAAGAAATAGATTTCAATAGAAAAAAATAATTTGTGTGAATAACTTTAAAACCACACAAGATAAAGCAAAAAGCTTTAATTCGAATACCGAATTATTTAGACTATTCGCATTTAATAAATCGTTTATTATTCAACGATTAATTTGGTTTTTATTCGCATAATTTATAATCCAATATTTTTTGTTTTGCAGGCGATTAAAATTTAATCGAAAAGTTTTTAATCGAATAAATTTATTCGACTAATTTTTTTTTTCTTTCGAAGTAATATTATTTGGTTTTAATTTTTTTAAGAATATTTTTTAATTAAGAAAGTTTCTTTTTTCGAATAATTGTTTAGCGGGCGATTAAAATTTAATCGAACAATTTTTAATCAAGTAAATTTATTCGACTAATTTCTGTTCTTTCGAAATAATAATTTGATTTATTTTATATACGAATAATTTTTAATCGAATAATTTTGTAGAATAATTTTTAAGAAAATTAATTTTTTCACATAGTGCTAATTCAATTTGTTTTGCCGGCGATTAAAATTTAATCAAACAGTTTTTAATCGAATAAATTTATCTAACTAACTTTTTTTCTTTCGAAATAATACTAATTTCGTCTATTTTATATGCGATTAATTTTTAATCGAATAATTTTCAATTAAATTATTTTTTTAATGATATTAATTAAAATTATTTTGTATGCGATTTTCGAAATAATATAATTTGGTTTAATTTTTACTCGAATAATTTTAGCGGATAATTTTTAGGAAAATTTCTTTTTTCGAATAATGGCAATTCAATTTGTTCTGCAGGCGATTAAAATTTAATCGATCAGTTTTTAGTCGAATATATGTATTCGATTAATTTTTTTTCTTTCGAAATAGTATTATATGGATTTAATTTTTACTCGAACCAAAAATATGTTTCTTTTTCGAATAATGCTAATTCAATTTGTTTTGCAGGCGATTAAAATTTAATCAAACAGTTTTGAATCAAATAAATTTATTCCACTAACTTCTTTTTCTTTCGAAATAAAATTTTTTTTGGTTTATTTTATATGCGATTAGTTCTTAGTCGAATAATTTTCAATTAAATCATTTTTCACTATTAATTAAAATTATTTTGTATGCCATTAAAATTTATTCGAATAATTCTTATTCCAATAATCTTGGGCGTGAATCAGTTTTCTGGAGTAATATATATTAATTCCCTTCAATGTGAATAACTTTTAATCGAATAATTTTTTTAAGTGTCTCTTTGTATGGGATTAATTGTTATTTCTAATCATTTTCACTTTAATAATTTTTAGGTTATGGAACAAAAAATTGAACAAATTTTACGTGAAAAAAGCAATCAAACGTCAACGTTGGATTTAATGCATCTCGTATACAATTTTCTCATAAATCTTTGTATAAAGAAGAATATTCAACTAAGAGAAAGTGCCAATCTATCTATCTATCTAAGGCACCTATCATGTGGTGCTAAGCTGAAATATACATCAGTACTGATGATAAAAGTTTAGTGTTTTTCGAAAGAAAGTTGACCTTCTCTTGTTCCTCGGAATATTGATCATGTATTTCTGCATGTAATATCATGAATTTTAAATCTTAATTGAATTGAAAAATGTAAATTTAAATTATTTTGTATGCGACTAATTTTTATTCGAATAATTTTAGGCGCATAATTTCCAAGTGAAATATTTGTTTTAATATGGCTAATTAAAAAAATTAAATTTGGTATTTAATTTTAATCGAATAATTTTAATCGAATAACTTTAATCGAATAATTTTAATCGAATAATTTTAATCGAATAACTTTAATCGAATAATTTTTGACGATTTTTATGCAATACAATTTTTTTTAATAAATATATTCTAAATTTTATAAACTTCAGAAATTATTAATGTCCCTAAATTATTTCATAGTGAAACTTTGTTAAGAACTCCATTATTATGCGGAATATATTTCTGGCTCGAAATGGCATTGAATGAAATTTATATTTTAAGCATTTCTCACTACATGGTGTTTACCTTCATTTTATTTTAGTGTTGAACATGTCAATTGAAAATTGTGTGCTTTGAAAAAGGATGTGCAAATAAAACATTATATTTTCCAAAACACTTGTGTGAAAACCTGACCCAAAATCCTTATAATTCACATAAACAAAACAACTAATGAATTCCAAAATAGACATCCTTACAATTAAAATATCCAACAAACGAACAAACAACTCTTGAGCCAGAAAATAGCCAACCAAAAAAAAATCTTTATAGCCCTAAAAGAAAACCTAAATATACACATCAGCATTTACGACTTTATATCTGATTTGAAGCATTTCACCAACATGCTATTTAACGAAATTACAATATTTCCTCTTTAAATTTTATTTTATTTTTTTGCTTCACATTTTTAGTCCTGCAAGAAAACCTCACTGACTCTCGTACTTCAATGTGCTTTACAATGACTTTATATGAAGGGCATTTACATGGAGACCTTACAGTCTTACAGTCTACAAGAGAGATACACAGATGATGGCCGGCCCCATGATATTAAAGTTTTGCTGTGGTGATGGTGCTGATGATGATGACGGTGAAGATGATGTGTTATACTACATGACGACCATGATGAGTATGATGACGATATGTCGAGTCCGATTACAATGAGGCTATTTTCTGCAATGACATTCAGATGATTTTACGTCCAAAATATATTTAGCAAAACACCAAAATGCAAACAGAAAATAGAAAATGAAACAACAGGAATAAGAAAGTATTTATACTGAAAATGATGGAGATATAAATCGAAATGAAAATGACAGCCCAGAGACACATTTCCAGCAAATACACAAGTTCACAACGGCAACAACAACAACAATAATACGTATACAACAATTTAGATAAAAACAAAATGTCAGACACGGATAACAACTATACGAGTGCTTTGAAAGACCTAAAGTAGTTGTATTTGTAGATGTACACGTTTTTGTTCATGCACTAATCATTTGACTAACACCAACGGAAAGGAGGGCAATAGAAAGAAAAATTTATGTTCTACTTGATGGCCTCCATTGGACAGTGGAGCGAGCAGGGAGGGGGAAAATTTAAAAAAAAATATTTTTTTTTTGGGAAATTTTTTCTAGTCTCTTTAAAATGCAAATAGAAAACAGAGTCAATATTCTTTCCTCTATCGGTTTTGATTTAAGCCAGGCCAATCGTGTATACGGCCAATTGGTATCACTTTTTACTTGGACCGGCACTCAGGGTCATGGAGCCTGAACGAACGTTCACAATATCTTCAGCCTCTAGAAGGAATCTTATCTTCGTCGCATACCTCAAACCGTGGCACCAAAAGCTGTTACTGGTTGAGTATCGCCAGCCAACTCCTGCAGTTTAAATTTCCAGAACCTACTCCTTATAAATTGTTTATAAAGGGTGTTTTTTATAGAGTGCCACAAGTTTAAATCATTATATGTAAATATATTTTTAATATCAATGAAACAGTTTTTATTGCAAAGAAAATTTTATGAAATTAATGTTTAAATATGATTTCTGGCATGTGGCCGCCACGGCTGGCCCGTAGAAGCGCCATCTGGATCATCAATTTTCAACAACTAAAAAAAAATCTTCCATAAAGTGGAAGGACACAGCCTCAGTTGCTGAGAACGGCGACAGAATTAACTGATTAGGATCATCTTGAATGCTTTCCTGTACAGCGACTATAGCTTTTCAGTGCGCCGTGTTGGGCGTCATTATCAGTAACAGTAAATGTGGCCCAAAAACGATCTATTGTTGTTCGAATTAGCCGCCCTAAAGGATGATTATGTACGCCAGCCATAAAATGGAAGAAGTGCACCATGAGTTTGACGAATAGAACAATTAATTTGTTTAAAAACTTGAACAAATTTCCACGCATTGCTCTGGTGTTGTGACACTCTAAAAAACACACTTTAAACACTACACACATTTTTGTGGAACACTTTTACGCCTCTTACCGGCCGCTAATATTGGTGTACCATATACGGTTTGAAAGGTATTTTTGTGTAGATATACACAATACAAATGATATTTCTGAATTCTTGTATTGGTATTGTGACACTCTAGAAAAAACACGCTTTACAATTAGAACGTATCTCCGGTCAAAAACAACAAAACAAAAATTTTCATATTAAATATTTAAGTGACTTTAAATTTAAGTTGATATTAAATAATTTAACCCATATCGTCCCAGAGATATTTTTTTTCGAATAAGTTTATAAAACTTCGTAGTTAATTTGGGTAATTTCGGTTCATAGACTACGAATAAGATGTTCGAATTTTTTGAAAAACTTTTTTTTTTAATTTTTTTTTTAATTTTTTTTTTAATTTTCTTTAAAAAAGATACGTTTTTAGTTTTCCCAAACAGAGATAAAAAAATTTAAAATGCTTGAAATTTACTGTTCGAAAAATCGAACACTGGTACGAAAGGGATTAATATTTGCTTGAAATTACTAAAACAAAAATTTTTTTTCGTACGCCAGCCATAAAATGTAAGAAGTGCTTCATGAGTTTAACGAATAGAACAATTGCTTTGATTAAAATTTCAACAATTTGCTGCTCTGATGTTGTTACACTCTAAAAAAACACCCTAAAAAACACCCTTTAGTCAACTAGATCAGCCAATAACATCCACAATTTGGAGCACGCCTTCAGAACTATAATTTAATCACGCGTTTGAGTCTTATCGGAAATGTTTATTATTAAAATAAAATTAATTATATAATCCTCTACTGATAATTTTTGCCTTCAGCCAATTTTGCTCCACTGTTGACCTCCCCCCTCCGGCAACAATGGGGTTATGCTGAAATATTACTTGGGGAAAAATCTCATATAAATTTATATACTTGTGTATACCTTTCCAACATACAAATTCTATATAATTTTTTTTAAGAACAAATAAGCCTTCATTGCTGTTTTTTTTTTCATCTTCAAAATATGAAGCAACAAAAGAACACAAGTAAAAATGTAGAAGAAGGTCGTATAAAACGGGGAGGTTTTAAATTGAGGAGTTTTACTTTTATCCATAATAATCTTAAGCTTCGGCTGGAACAAATATTTATTACAACCAAAAAACACATACTCTTCTTTTATGTGTGTATAAATGAACGCACACACACACAAACACACACAAACCTACACACACACACACAAACCTACACACACACCTTCCCAAGTAAGTACATTTGCTGCTTTTACATTTTATTTTGGGTCATTTATAATCCCCACTCCACCAGAGAATTGTTGTTATTTGTTGCTGCTGTTGGTTGTTGAAGGGGATTTTTCCATTCAAGCGTATAATACACACACATACAAACACATGCACGCTTGCAAACGTAATGTTTCAGTTCCAGGCAAATGTTTTACATTCATACACCTACACACACACACAGACCAGCTGGCTTTAAGCTTTTGATGTGATGATACTCTTGTGCAATAGCCTGTTACAGCTATTGCGTATTTATAACTGCGACTATGTGTGTGTGTGTGTGTGTGTGTGTTTGCGTATTGCGAAAAACGTAACGTAATACACTCATTCACGTAACAAATACGTGAATGACTTTAATACTTGTACAAATAACGTAATAACGAGGGCCGTATTAAAAATCGTTTAATATATCGTATCGCACTTGTCTGGATTTTCATGAAACCCGCTATTAATAACACAAAGAGGACCGCAAAACTTATATGAACGTAGTAACGAGGGTCGTATTAAAAGTCGTTTAATATATCGCTGTGAACTTGGGTGGATTCCTATGAAAACCGCTATTAATGAACAAAGAGGACCGCATAACGTATGTGAACGTAGTAACGAGGGTCGTATTAAAAGTCGTTTAACATATCGCTGTGAACTTGGGTGGATTTCTATGAAAACTACAAATAATGGCACAGAGGGCCATTATTATTGTCTGGATTTCCATGAAAACTATGAATAATGGCACAAAGGGGGCCACAAAACTTACACTTTTCTTTTCATTCGGACCAGCACTCCGGGAATGACCCCTACATATTCATTACATTGCTCCGGACCAGGAAAGGTTGAGGGGACACATGAAAAACGATGAAAAGATAGAGAATTTTTTGTAGCTATTTAAAAAAAAATGCTCTATCTTTTCATTTTTCTTCATCTGTCGGTCCAAAACTATCCCCGCCTTTCTAATTCTGGCGCATTGCACTGCATATGTAGGGGTCATTCCCGGAGTGCTGGTTCAAATGAAAAGAAAAGTGTAAGTTTTGTGGCCCCCTTTGTGCCATTATTCGTAGTTTTCATGGAAATCCAGACAAGCGCACAGCGTAATATTAAACTACTTTTGATACGACCCTCGTTACTACGTTCATATACATACGTTTTGGGGTCCTCTTTGTGTTATTAATAGCGGTTTTCATAGAAATCCACCCAAGTTCACAGCGATATATTAAACGACTTTTAATACGGCCCTCGTTACTACGTTCATATACGTTTGGGGTCGTCTATGTGTCATTAATAGTGGTTTTGATGGAAATCCAGACAAGTGCTGTACGATATATTAAACGACTTTTAATACAACCCTCGTTACTAGCTTCTTTTTACGAATATTGAAAACTCAATGCGATCTCGATTAATTGAAGAAAACACAATTTCCTAGAAACCTGTTTTTTCGTTATTAAAATATTTTAAAGAAATTACGGAACTCCTCTCGTATTTACAGACGATATTTTAGCATTTCAAACATTTCAACTTTGAAACATTTCAAATACAGTTTTGAATTTTATCCACAAACGCACGGATACACAAACACTCCACACACACACTCGCACTCACACTCACACACACTCGCACTCACACAAACCGTAAGCAGTTACGAATGTTCCATGTTGAATTATAATCTGGCATTAGGTTACTGATCCATGTCAAATCTGTGGCTTGAGCTTTTTTCTTTTTTTTGTAACATTTTTGCCATTTTTTCTTGTCATTGTTGTTGTTATACTCGTAGTTGCTATTTCCACAGCTACACGAACGATTGCTGATATAATGTTGTCATTATGCCCCCAAAAAGATTGGCAGGCAGACTGCTGGAGAGATGGATGGATGGCTGGATGAATGGCTGGATGGATGGATGGATGGATGGTTGGTTGGACAGAAATACATTTGAATACACTTTCGGGCAAACAGCTCAAGAAGCGAATGACTGTCATCTAATGTGCCACAACTCTCTTCTGTACGCATAATTTCTACTTATTTGTTTTAGCCATTTTCAAATCCTTAAACTCGTATCTTGAATATTTTCTGTTATTTTTCTTGTTGCTAATGTTGTTGTTGTTGTAGCTTTCCTTACGCATTTGATTGATGCGATTTGAATGATAGAACGCAAAATAGTGCAAGTGGAACTAACTCAAGGCGGGGCGGGGGGTAGAGATGAATGAATTCATTCATAATAATTCAACAAAATTAAAGACAATAAATTTTCAGAATAAAAATAAAAACAAGTAAGAAAACTTTATATTCGACCGGACCGAATTTGGAATACCCTACAAATATTTAGTAGAGAAATTAAAGATGTAGTAAATATTTTAACGAACATTAAATTGAAGTAGAAAATTCAAGCCAAAAAGGCTTGGCTTAAGTATGATGGAACAAAAAAGTCAGAAAAATTGGACAAGAAGAAAAATAATCAAACGGTAACACGGGTATTAAAAAACAATAAAATGTTAACATCAGGTTGATACAGTTCTCGTATTCTTTTTCACAATAAAATTTGTGTAAACAGGAACTGTTATCACATTCAACTAAGCCACCTAATAAGTGGTGACAAACACAATACACATGAGCACTGATGATGAAAGTGTTGCGGCTTTCGAAAACAGCTGTTCTGCTATGCTGTGTAAGTTGGATAACTAAAATCTGATGTTGACTTTCCTTTGTGCCTTGGAATATTTATCATGTCATTCGGAGATTTAAAAACAAATTTCGAACAATTAGCCTAGAAATTAAAGATGTTTGTTTAACGTGGGGGACCAAATTGTTTTTCTTTTTTTTTAATTAGGATCGTCACTCAGGGGATGACCCCTACTCATGCGTACATTGTGCTGGAACTAGGAAAATTGGTTGTGGGAAGGAGGATAAAGGAAGTAGCGTCTCTGAACAGTCGATTTGAATTTATCCATGCTATACACGGCAGGAAAGACCTCCGCAGGTAGTTTATTCCACATACGGGCAGTACGGGCAAAGAATGATTTTTTTTTTTTATCTTGGACCATCACTCAGGGGATGACCCGGAACTAAAAACGAGGTGATAATATTGAGGGGACAGATTAGGAAAGATGAGAAGATAGACATTTTTTTTGTAGGTATTTCAACTTTTAACTTCGCCGGCTAAGAAAATATCTTCTCATCATTCTTCTTTCCCTCAATACTATCCCCTCCTATCTAGCTCCGGCGCAATGCACGGGTCATAATCTGAGCGCTGGGCCGAGTTAAAAAAAAATATTATTTGGCATTCTCAGCCTCTAAACGACAGTTATGGACATCTCTCATGCAGCTAAAAAACACGGGATATTTTTCATAAAAATAAAGGGATCAAGAGATCTTCTAGTTAAATGATCAAACGCAGATGTTACAAAAACTGTCAACACAGCGATACGAAAGGCTATACAGATTAAAAAAAAAAACAATAGCGAACACAACACAACAGAAAATATGTATCAGACAGTGAAATGTTCATTTAAAAGCTTTCAGCGCATAATTTATTTTGCTTAACGACAAACACCAGCAATTTTTATATGCGACTGGATTGTATTGAAAATCGATCCACCGTATGAATGTGAATTTAACAAGTAAATTACTAAAAAATATTAATAAAATTTGAAGAGTAAAAAATCAAATACACTCGTACAAGAAAAAAATTACTAATAAAAAAAAATATATATTTTTGCCAGCAGCTTCATGTTGTTCAATCTGACAAATTCCTTTAGCCTCAGCGAGGTGTTAAATCGTAATGACATGATATGCCAGAGTCAGTGAGCGATACAAACGACACCAAAACGCAAGCACACACACAAACAAACACACACACACACATGCACATACAAACAGTCAAGTACAGCACCTAAAGTAGACTTGGAGTATTTTATTTCCAGCAGCAGCAACCAACAGCAATAATCATCGTCATTTTGGGTTTTAATATGTGCGAAACACAAAAAAAGTACCCACTTGTGTGCTGGAGTGTGTGTGTGTGTGTGTGTATGCGTGTTTGTGTATTGGAGTGAGTGTGTCAGTATCGGCCGGTACGAGTAATTTTATAACCCGTAATGCTTTCTCGGGCACTTTTGTTTTTGGTTGGCTGCTCCGTGGTGTGCTACAAGTTTCAGTGTTTAAATAAATTTAGCCTTCAGGATAACAAATATCCCTTTAAAGGATTAGCTAAGCTAATCCTAGTAGTAGGTCACTGAACATAATTGGCAGCGACTGACACTATCATGTACTAAAAGCAGAGTAACAGAACCCACCTTCGTCGGCCCTGTAGCAAAAATTAGCCAGCGAAGTAAAAGGTTAAAATAGCTACAAAAAAAACTGTCTATCCTCTCATCTTTCCTAATCTGTCCCCTCAATACTATCCCCTCGTTTTCAGTTCCGGCGCAATGCATTGCATATGTAGGGGACATCCCCTGAGTGCTGGTCCTACTCCTAAAAAAAAATATTCGTGAGAGTGGATTTCGGTCTGCCGGTCGTTATCGGTCTATATCTGTTTGGGAAAGACGTTGGCCAGGCCATGACTGTCAATGGCGAGCGTTATAGGTGGATAATTACCAAATTCTTTTAGCCTAAATTGGATGTTGTGGACACTAACAACGTGAGGTTTTAACAGGACGGTGTTGTGAGCCACGTATCTCATGGCACATTGGATATTCTGCACGAAAGATTTGAGAACCTGGTCACATCACTTGCAGATGATATCAGCTCGCCACCGATATCGTGGGATTGTTCAAATCCTTTAGACTTTTTCTTGTGCGGTTTCATTAAGACGCGGGTGTATGAAAATAGGGCACAAAAGACAGCCGTACTTAAAGCCAATCACCACCCCATGTCATCGGCCAAATTCAGTCGGATTTATATGCCATAGTCAAGGGCGTTAGGGATGTGTTCCACACAGAGCAGCCGTGGCGGACACTTGAACGATGATATAGTCCACACATAATGGCATCAACAGGCCTTTCAAGCGAATAAATAATCTCGATGATATATCACGCGCACTTTTTTTTTTTTTAGGAGTAGGACCAGCACTCAGGGGATAACCCCTACATATGCAGTGCATTGCGCTGGAACTAGGAAAATAGATTTTGGGAAGGAGGATAAAGGGAGTAGTGTCTGTGGATATTCGATTTGAACCCCCTCAAATTGTAAGTGGTGGGGCAGACATCTGCAGGTAATTTGTTCCACATACGGACTGTTTGGCCAAAAAACTAATTTTCTCTGTAATGCCTAGTGCGATTCTTTGGAATATCGACCACAAACGCACGCGCTCTTGATGAATAACGCGTTGAGCGTAAGAAAGAATGGGTTTCAGGAACAAGTTCCCTAATTTCACTAGAGCACCTGCCATTATAGTAACGATAGAACAACGATACGCACCCCACATTGCGTTGATGCTCAAGATAGTCAATAGAGTTGGCTACACTACTGTCTCCGATGAGTTTCATCGCCCTCTCCTGTACGCGGTCGAGTAACTTCAAAATAGACTTGGAAGCACCGACCCAAACATGAGAGTTGTATTCCATCTTTGTATCATTTAACTTTAAATACAGGAAGTGCATAATGAAAGGTCCTTTACAGGGCACTCCCCTCATAATTGCGATCTCCCTAGAACCCAAATCCTTCAAGAAAATCAATATAAACATCGTATTTCCCTTCAAAGTTTGTGGCTGCTTAAGTCGAAGGTGAAGAAGCTTTTTGTGTGATTACCAGCTCAATGCGTAAAAAGAAATTTTTGAAAAAATTATTCCAATCAAATTGTTGCTAAAAGTGAACGTACTTTTGCTATAAATTATGCAGTTACTTTACAGATAATCTGGTGTTATTGATGCCATTTTCACTTGGAATATTAGAAATTCGTAACTTGAGGTTATTTTCCAGCATCTCGTTGCGTATCACGTACAATATGATGTTCTTGTTCTCGGAGTGTGACTCCAAGTTCCTCCCTACACTTGAACTTAATACTCGTTGTTGGGGTGTAGCTGAATCTGTAAGTTGGCATGAAAAAAAAAAATTAATGTTTGCGAGAGTGTGTGAGTGGGTTCCTTTGGAAAATTGCCCGTTCATACGTAAACTTAAATTACTGTCACCATATAATTTTGTAACACGATTAACTACAGTAATTTGAAATATGTGATTGTGTGTGTGTGTGTGTACACTTACAGTATCGACTCCTGCTGTACTCACACACAGTCAGTCAATTTAAATTTCTAAACACTTAAGAGCCTGGAATGTTTTCCAAATTTAAGGCGGCATGTACTCGTACTTTTTAACGAAAATTTCAGAAATTTGTTTAATACATTTTTTTAACGAAGTGATCGATTTTTAAGTGAAGTGATAAGAATATTTTAATTGTTACACTGCAAACCCCCCTTTTTGTACCCTCGAAAAAAGAATTTGGAGGGTATATTCACTTTGTCATTCCGTTTGTAACGCATCGAAATATCCATCTCAGACCCCATAAAGTATATATATTCTTGATCAGTGAAGAAATCTAAGGCGATCTGAGCATGTCCGTACGTCCGTCCGTCTGTGGAAATTTCGATTCAGTCCAAACGAAAAGAGCTAGACCCTTAAAATTTGGTATAAATATATTTTGAAGCTTAGAGCAGGTTAAGTTCGAAGATGGGCTAAATCGGGCAAGAGGGGAAAAAGTTCCCCTAAGAAGAACTAAACCAACCCAGAAAAAACAACATAATTTTTAAAGTTTTTTGGTTATTTTGTTAAGCAAATGATATATATTTATGTCCGACGCCTTTAACTTGGAGCCATAAAATAAAAAAAATTATTTTTGGACCCCGCCCACTTTATTGGGCGTTATTATATGCAAAAATAACGTAAAAACTGAACCAAGTGCTTTACTTAAGCCTACATTTCTTAAAAATAACATTTTTAAGCCTTAATGACGAAGCTGAGACGAAACCTGATACTACTCTGCTCTAACCCTTCCTCCACCTTCACCCTCTTAATGACCCTACAAAAAAAAAAAAAAAATTTAAATTTTGTATACAATCATCCCAGGCATTTATTTTTAGAATTTTATGACTGCCTATTTCTGTCCTACTCCCTTCCCCCCTTTGCACCGTAAATGACCCAATAAAAAAATATGTAAAATTTTATTTTGTATATAATTATCCCAACCATTTATTTTTAGAGTTTTATGACAAAGGTGAAATGTTTCCCCCACAGCCCTTGCCAGAGCGACCCCGCCAAAATACAGGTTTTATACCCTCCAAAGAGAATTGGATCCTATAAAGTAAATATGTATATTCTTGATCAGTGATGAAGTTTAAGACGGTCTAGCAATGCCCATACGTTCGTCTGTGGAAAACAGGATATTGTCTGTTTTTGAACCCCGCCCCCTTTAGTGGGCGTTGACGTACGATATTATATAAAGGAACTCTGTCCCACCAAGTTAAACATTTTAAATTCACTTACTAAATATTTGGAGGGTATTTAAGATTCGACCCGGTCGAATATAACGTTTTTACTTGTTCCTACTTCTTAAGGTATAAAATCGTTTATGCCATTCATTCAATGTAAATATTTGTGGGTGTACGAGGTCTGTTCAAAATATAAGGTGAATTTTAATTTTTCTCAAAAAATATTATTCAATCATCAATTTCGATTTTGTTCCCTTTAAAGTGGCCCTCCTGAGATATAACACATTTATTGTGGCGTTTTTATCCTCCTCGAGGCACTTCCGACATCCAACTTTTTTTTTAATTCGAGCCAGCGCTCAAGGGATGACCCCTACATATGCAGTGCATTGCGCCGGAACTGAAAACGAGGGGATAGTATTGAGGGGACAGATTAGGAAAGATGAGAGGATAGACAGTTTTTTTGTAGCTATTTCAACCTTTTACTTCGCCGGCTAATTTTTGCTACAGGGCCGACGAAGGTGGGTGCTGTTACTCTGTTTTTTAGTACATAATAGTGTCAGTCGCCGCCAATTATGTTCAGTGACCAGTGACTATGCCTTCATCATTGAAACAGGCTGGCAACAACCAATACAACCACGCACTAATGCTGATCAGAAGAATTCAACACAATATTTCATGACTCAGCGCGGGCTCGAACTCACGACCCTCCGCTTCATAGTCTCGTGTTCTAGTACTTCAGCCAACAGCAGCTCATGTGTTATATTCTTTTGATGAGCATTAGTGCCTGGTTGTATTAGTTGTTGCCAGCCTGTTTCAATGATGAAGGCAAAGCATTGGTCACTAAATATAATTGGCAACGCTTGACACTATCATGTACTAAAGAGGAAGAGCAGAGGAACAGCACCCCTCCTTCGTCAGCCCTGTAGCAAAAAAATTAGCCGGCGTAATAAAAAGGTTAAAATAGCTACAAAGATATATCTTCATCTGTCCTCTCAACACTATCCCCTCCTTTCTAGTTCCGTCGCAATGCACTGCATATGTAGGGGTCATCCCCTGAGTGCTGGTCCGAGATAAAAAATAAATAAATATTATGAAAGCTATGGATCTGGTGGTCTGTTTCGGTAATTTCTTTCAAGGTTGATCCAAAAATGTGGCCAGTATTCCATTCGGAATACAAACACTCGGAATTTTCATGCTTAACAGCGCAATGTTAACATGCTAACAGATTTCTGTTAACGTACTTGGTTCGTGTCTAGGGTTATACATTTCGAAATTTATCTTCACATGTTCTAAATAGTCTAAATATATTTTATATATTTTGGTATTTGTTGTTTAACACATTTTGTAAATTTAGGAAGAGCTTCAACACGAGTAAAATTAAAAAGTAATTGGCCTCCCTTTCAGCCGCTCATTTTTGACTAGGATCCACTGAATATAATTTAAATGGGTTTGATAACTTCTTGCCGAAAAGAGCATATGAACGACTTGGATCCAACTCTAGTCCCAAATCTGAATGAGTTCCCAATGAATCGTTGTATGCCAGCAACTTCTAAATACCATTTCGTGGTGGCCACTGTAATCAGACTCATTGCAAAATTGGCTGCTAATGTTGATCAAGCAAATCACTGATTATAGTAAAACAAACAGCATAAGGGGAATTCAATTGCAAAATACTTAAATCGTTAAGTTTTAAATAGCAGAAAAAGCTCTTGTTTACTTTCGAAACAAAGATTTCCCAAACGCCCCCGTATCAAATCGAATTTCTTTCCTCAAGGAGGCGTAGCAAATGAAGAAGTAATAAAATTGCCATAAAAATGTAACAAACGCCCTAAATTTGTTCAAACATCCTTCTTTTATTTTTTTATTTTTTTTTTCGCAACAACTTTTATTCTTTTGTTGAAAATAAATTTCATGATTAACCTTCTCATAATGGCGCTAAAAATTTACTTCCTCGAACCACTAACACACAAAAGTTTAAATAATAATAATAATAGTGGCATACAAAGCAATAACAACAACAACAACGTTTTGGCTAAACAAACATCTGTGAAGAAATTTCAAACAACAAAAGAAGAAGATACAGGTTGGCCAAAAAAACACTACAGTCACGGGGGAAAAAAAGAAGGAGGAGGAACTGCTCAAAAAGTAAAACTGTGGCAAACAAACGAACGAACAACAGTAATTATAATTATCATAATAATAATAATCATCGTTTCATAATCATTTCATATTTTGCAAGGAACAAACGGTGTCAACACCCCTGCGACTCATTCATTCGTTCATTCATTCATTCTTTCATTCATTCGAACCTGCCCGTGTGTGTTTGTTTCCATTTCTCTAACTTTCTTCATTTAATTTTTCCTTTTTTTTTTGTCACACAAAAGGCTATAGAGGCCATAAAGAGTCTCCACAGGCAGTTAACAGTCGCATATACTCGTATTGTAGTTGTTGCTTTTGTATTTAACTAACAAACGAATGTTTCTAATGTTCTGTGTGTGTTGTTGGCTACAAAAGTGTATCATATCTTTTTACATTGTCAGCACATATGCCCACATATGAAACACACTTCCACGGAGCAGCAACGAAATACAAGGAAAACAAGTAAAAACATTATATTCGACCGGGTCGCATCTTAAATACCCTCCAAATATTTACTAAGTAAATTTAAAATGTTTAACCTGGTGGGTTAGAGTTCCTTTAAGACACTTCTGTACCCAATTTTAAATCTCTTTTTTGACAGAGTCATTCCGGGAAGGGCAGTGGGTGAGACGTTTCACCTCTGCAAGATAACAGAACATCTCAGATTCTTATAGGCTTATGGAAATTGTTTAATATTTTTTTGCATATAATATCGTACGTCATCGCCTACTAAAGGGGCGGGGTCCAAAATTAGACTACATCATGTTTTCCACAGACGAACGTATGGGCATTGCTAGACCGTCTTAGACTTCATCACTGATCAAGAATATATATACTTTATGGGGTCCGATTCTTTTTGGAGGGTATTCAAACTGTATTTTTTTTTTTTGGTCTTTCTGGCAAGCGCCGTGGGGGAGACATTTCACCTTTGCCATAAGACTGCAAAAATAAATATTTGGGATAAGTAAATGTAAAATTTATTATGTGAGTGAAGATAAATATGCCGGATTAAACATGTTTTGACGTAAGCAGTTACGAAACAACGTATTTAGCTGTGAAGTTAAATATGTTATGACGTAACGAAATGGCAAACAGTGAATTTTTTTTGCAAGAAAATCCCTATTTAATAAATTTTTTGAGCATTTTGTGAAAATTTTTACAGGCCATGAAAGGCCAATTTACGGGCCATGAGAATGTGTGTGATCTTGGAGGAATTTTGCCCCAGTGGCCAAATAAGGAGTTGGCATGCATTGCCAGTATATACGAAATGATGGGATGGGATAAAAGACACTCCCGTAATCATTTTGTATATAAATATGGATCTTCATACAAAAAAAAATAAAAAAATCTATGACTGCCATTTCGTTACGTCATAACATATTTAACTTCAATTCGTAACTGCTTACGTCAAAACATATTTAACTCGGCATATTTATCTTCACTTACATAATAAATTTTACATTTAATTATCCCAAATATTTGTTTTTATAGTTAAGATAAATATTAACACAAATAAATTTATTTTTAATTTAATTTTTTTTTTTTTTTTGAAAGGGTCATTTAGGTGGCAAAGGAGATGAGGGGTTACGTCTCATCTGCGCCATAAAAGTTTAAAAATTTTATTTTTAAGGAATGTAGACTTAAATAAAACAAATTTGTTAAATTGTTACACTATTTTTGTATATAATAACGCCCACTAAAAGGAGCGGGGCCAAAAATTATTTTTTTTTTATTTTATGGCCCCAAGTTTAAGGCGTTGAACCTTCTTTAATATAAAACTATATCATTTGCTTAACAAAATTACAAAAAAAAAACTTTAAAAATTATGGTGTTTTTCAGAGGTTGGTTTAGTTCTTCTTAGGGGAGCTTTTTCCCCTCCGGCCCGATTTAGCCCATTTACGAACTTGACCTGTGCTATCCTTCAAGGTATATGTATTTATACCAAATTTCGAGAGTCTTGCTCTTTTCGTTTGCACTGAATCGTGATTTCCACGGACGAATGAACGGACGGACGGACATGCTCAGATCGTCTTAGATTTCATCACTGATCAAGAATATATATACTTTATGGGGTCTTAGAAGAATATTTTGCTGCGTTACAAACGGAATGACAAAGTGAATATATCCTCCATATTCTTTTTGGGAGGGTATAAAAATGTAGGTTTGCACTTTTAAAATTTTAAAAGTTATGATATTTAAAAATATGCCAAAAATTAAGCTGAAATCGCTCAGCATAATAATGTTTTCATGCTGGAAAGTTAAAACCTGGTTTTAAATCTGAGATGATCAAGCATCTCTTGCCCTACAACGCGTTATAGGGAAGCAAGAAAATAAACAAATACGTACACGAAAAAAAAATTGTTACTCTCGCTCTCTTTAGGTTTTGGCTTCTCTTTAACATAAAGCAGGGATGGATAACAAGTACTTTTCAATTTTATCTATATATTGAGTTTGAAGGGCTTGTTGCACAAAAAGTCTTATATAGGGTCCGCAATCTAACGTTTTTTTTTCAACTAGTGCTTATTTCGTGAATGGTAACACTTAGCTCATGTCTGATTTGGCAGATAATAAGTTTTATCCTTCCGCTGAACGAATATGGTTGACCTTCCAATGCGTTTTCGCTTCGCTAAGTGGGCCTGCGATCGACTTACAGAAGATGGCGATGGACCAAGTGTAAATTTAATTCGTTCGTGGGTGCAGAGAATCCGCGCAACTGCTTAGGCTATGAAAGTCCCACGGCCCGGGGCCCAGTCGATGTTCAAGGAGTCCCGAATACATTGAACTGCTTGAAAGCAGTTTACATGAAAATCCGCGTCTTGCAATACGGAAAAAAGCAGCCTCACTGGGACTTCCAAGACCGATTATTCATGAAATTTCAAAAAAGAATCTAAAGTTTCATTCTTTCTAAATTCAAATCGTTCAAGAACTGAAAGAAAGTGACTTTGAATTACACAAAAAAAATTTTGTCAAACGATGTTGGAATGTTTTCTAACTGTAAATCTCATTTTTTGGAGCGACGAGGCTCATTTTCACTTAAACGGCCACGTCCATAAGTAAAACTGCCGTTACTGGTCTCCAAGAACACGGAACTCTCGATTTAAATATCAACAACCATTGCATTGCCCTAGGGTTAATGTTTGGTGGGTGTGCCTTATCCACGCATGAGATAATTGGACCATTTTTTTTTGAAAATTCTCGAGACCAGGCGGGGAATTTCAACGGTGACAATTATCGACACATGATGACGGAATTTTTTATTTTTTTGCCAAAAATGCGAGCTCATCTTCATCATCTTGCTTAGGGAAAATTTCCCCCAAAAACTGATCAGTCGCTTTGGGGACATCCCATAGCCACCGAGATCGCCCGATCTAGCACCCATGAATTTTTTTTTAACATAATTTATCAAAACCATGTCAATAGGAAAACATCATAAGGAGCCAGGTAGTCATAAAAGCAGGCACTAATTGCCCCTAAATTCGGGGCGTTGTTGAGAATTTCAGAGCACACACAAATTATTGCCAGTGTAAACCCCCGTGATGTCTTGATATAAATTGCATTACAATAATAATTTTTACAAGATAAAAACTCGAACAGCGAAAGAAAGTCAAGCGCCAGCATCACTTTTCCCTAGCAATTCATCATCATGCTTGCAGTCAGTCAGTCAGTCATTCACGCACTTAACAAACTTTTTAACAGTTGCGAAAAAAATTTAGTCCACGTTTGTCTAGAAAAGCAAACACAATTTTTTTTTTTTTTGTTTGGCACAGACACGACAGATGTGTTTCCCATTCAACTTTTAATATGTGGCCAATCTAACAGTAATTGGTTTGTTATTGCATTGCCGCGGTCTAGTAAACATTTCTACAATTCCAGGCTCATTGAGGCAAGCACACACCAACCAGCCTGCCTGCCATCCAGTCAGTCTGTCAGCCAAATAACCAAACAACCATCCATCTAGTCTTTGAAGCTCAAAGAACCCAAAAAGCACACGCACGCACACACACACGCAAACTTCTCATGTTAAAGGGCAAGATATTTTGGTTGAATAGACAGACAGACGGACAGACAACTAGTACACCCAGCCAGAGTCAGCCAACCCCTGATGAACAATGAATCCAAAAAAGCCTCAGGAGACGTTTCTTCGTTGTTTGCCAGGAATATCAGAAATAAAACTAAATAAATACAAATACAACACAAGCAACAGAACAGGACAGAGCTGAGCCGAACCGAACCAAACCGAGCCGAACAGCACGGAACAGCATCTCATCATGCTAGAGATATGAAGAGGAGAGCGCCAGGACTGAATGAACCCTTAACTTTGTCAAGTTTATATAAATTTATATTTTTATTTTATATTTTTTTTAATGTTATTACATTTGCTTCCTTCTGGCTTCAAGTATTATCCTTCTGACTGACTGCCTGCCTGCCTGCCCTCCTGCTGAGGTAACAACATCGATTAGGGTTTTCTTTATGACTACACGGGTGTTTCTAACTCTGTGTGTCTGTTGTTGCTAAATTTATGAAAAATGTTGTTCACACTTTCTAAAATAATAAAATGAAATGAGAACAGCAACAGAAATTGTATTTCTTTTATTCACAATTGGTTTTGGTTGGTGCGATATAAAAATAAATAAAAACTAAAACAGAAGAAAAAAAAAGTTGTTTCCCTTTTGGTGAGGGAAGCAAAAGGATAAACAGGCATCGTACTGCGTTTATGTTTGCTTGCCTGCCTGCCTGCCTGTTGTCTGTATTGATGTTGCAAAATGAAATTATAATTGTATTTATATGCCAGTCAGTCAGCCGGTGGTAAGCATCATCCTTCAAGGATGCTTGTGCATGTGTATTTAGCCAACAAGTTATTACAATAAATATGCAAATGAACAAGTGAATTTATTTAAATTCGTTTCAGTTAATAACAAATATTTTGCCAAATACTCATAAAGACAAAAGCAATGACTGTCACTATTCTATTCTATGGCTTTAAGACAACATCTTAGATTCCCTAAATGTAAGAGGATGTTTTATTAAGAAGAACTTAAGAAGTGCAAGCTGTTTTGCCAATGGGCACAATTAAGATCGATTTTGATGAAGTGTGTGATTAGAAAAGCATCTTCATTAATGGGAGTTAAGGAATATTTTTGGATTAGTTATTAAGGAAACTTGCAAGAGAACTTGCTTAAAGTCAAGTCATCGTTTGTATTTAAAAATGTAAATAGCCAATAACGTCATTGATAGAAATTGGTTAAAGGAGTTTGTAAAATATCCACACAAAAATAGTGCTGCATATCGTTTAATAAATTTAACAAGTAAAAACGTTATATTCGACCGGGTCGAATCTTAAATACCCTCCAAATATTTAGTATGTGAATTTAAAATGTTTAACTTGGTGGGACAGAGTTGCTTTATATAATATCGTACGGCAACGCCCACTAAAGGGGGTGGGGTTTAATAATATACTACACCATGTTCTCCACAGACGACCGTATGGGCATTGCTAGACCGTCTTAAACTTCATCACTAATCAAGAATATATACATTTACTTTATAGGGTCCAATTCTCTTTGGAGGGTATAAAAACTGTATTTTGGCGGTGTCGCTCTGCAAGGGCTGTGGGGGAAATATTTCACCTTTATCATAAAACTCTAAAAATAAATGCTTGGGATAATTATATACAAAATTAAAATTGCTTTTTTTTGATAGGGTCATTTAGAGGGCAAAGGGGGAGAGGGGGTAGGGCAGAAACAGGTAGACATAAAACTCTAAAAATAAATGCTTGGGATGATTATACACAAAATTAAAAAATGTTTTTAATTATTTTTAATCGGGTCATTTAGCGGGCAAAGGGGGAGGAGAGGGTAGGGCAGCAACAGGCAGTCATAAAACTCTAAAGATAAATGATCGGGATGATTATATACAAAATTTAAAAAAAAAAATTTTTTTTGGTAGGGTCATTTAGGGGGCGAAGGGGAAGGAGGGGGTAGGGCAGAGTAGTACCAGGATTCAGCTTCGTCATTAAAGCTTAAAAATTTAATATTTAAGGAATGTAGGCGTAAGTGAAAAAATTTGTTAAATTTTTATGTTATTTTTGCATATAATAACGCCCAATAAAGTGGGCGGGGTCCACAAATAATTTTTATTTATTTTATGGCTCCAGTTTAAGACGTTGGACCATATTTGACTTAAAAATATATCATTTGCTTAACAAAATAACCAAAAAACTTTAAAAATTATGTTGTTTTTTCTGGGTTGATTTAGTTCTTCTTAGGGGAACTTTTTTCCCTCTTGCCCGATTTAGCCCATATCCGAACTTAACCTGCTCTAAGCTTTAAAATATATTTATACCAAATTTCAAGAGTCTAGCTCTTTTCGTTTGGACTGAATCGTGATTTCAACAGACGGACGGACGGACATGCTCAGATCGTCTTAGATTTCATCACTGATCAAGAATATATATACTTTATGGGGTCTGAAATGGATATTTCGATGCGTTACAAACGGAATGACAAAGTGAATATACCCCCCAAATTCTTTTTTGGGCGAATTTTCCATATCAGAGACTTGTTTGCTTCTCTTGTAAAATTTGTTTAAAATAAAATTTAAAGCTTTTTTATACCCTCCAAAAAAGAATTTGGAGGGTATATTCACTTTGTCATTCCGTTTGTAACGCAGCGAAATGTTCCTCTAAGACCCCATAAAGTATATATATTCTTGATCAGGGATGAAATCCAAAGACGATGTAGCCATTTCCGTCCGTCCGTCTGTGGAAATCACGGTTCAGTCCAAAGGAAAAGAGCCAGATTTTTTAAATTCGGTATAAATATATCTTGAAGTTCGTAAATGGGCTGAACTGGGCCAGAGGGAAAAAAGTTCCCCTAAGAAGAACTAACCAACCTCTAAAAAACAACATAATTTTTAAATTTTTTTGTTTGTAATTTTGTTAAACAAAGGATATATTTGTATGTCAAAGAAGGTCCAGAAAATCAGAAAAATCTTTGACCCCGCCTCATTTAGTGGGCGTTGAAGTAAACTATCATATTAAAAAAAGTGTAAAGATTTCACAAATTGTTAGGTTAGGTTAGAAGGTCTGCCCGCAGTAAGTGAGAAACATACTCGGAGGCCATAAAAGGCCCATTGTGATGCCCAGAGGACTATACCCTACACAATCCTTTCAAAACGAAGTACTGGTTCCTCAGAACCACCTAGAGCTTCTCACAAAGCCCGCCAGGGCAGCCAAACGCTCTGACATGCGCCCAATTGCATAAAGCCCCGTAAAGACCCCTACCAGAAATGCCAACGACTTTTTCCCAAAAGTCAGAAGCTGTCTAGTCCTAACTCCGCTAAGCAAGGGCCATAGAGGTTTGGAGACCCTACTTGACCACCTGCTTGTCACCTTCCTCTCTGCCCACTCCTGAATTTTGTTCAGCAGCTCAACTGAGGGAATGTCAATATCCTTACATGACACTGCTTCATCCAAGGCCGAACCCGCTCGTTCGCCATTTCATTTCCCTGAATGCCTTCATGCCCTGGAATCCAAACTATCTTGACGTCATGTCTTTTAAGTCGTGCCAGAGTTTGAATGCATGCCAGTACACATTTCGACCTCACTGTCCCCGAGTCCAGGGTCCTAATTGCTGCCAGACCATCTACACAAATGTCAATAGTTCTTGCCGCTAAACTGAGCCCATTAATCCTTAATGCTGCCTCGGTAATGGAAAGGAGCCCGTAAAAACCAAGGTTGCATTACTACGAGTCGCGGAGATTTCCATCCAGTCCTAACTCTTCAGGAATGCGACTGAGAAGGATTTGTCGAGGCTCATGACCTGAGTCATGTAATCAGTCCGTCTCCCCAGGACCTGCCCTCCTACCTTTTGTACGATAATGCCATGTCTCGTACGGTCATGCCTGAAGCTGCCTGACTCCATTGAGTCTGAGGAAAGAACTTGCAGATATGTCCTTGATTTAAACCTCAAGGGGAAAGGGTTAAAGGTAAAACGATTAATTACTACGCGATTAACTGAGCGATTAATTTAAGATTGGCTATTTTCAAAAAACTCTTAAATGCATAAGTAGCATTTAATTAGACTAATCAAGTAGAACAGTTTCTTAAAATCATGCTTTAATGTTTATAGAAATATAATAAAAAATATTCTCCGCAACTGTCAGGCAACAACCGTAAATCAGAGAAGAGTTTTAAATTTAAGGACCATTTTTTATACTTCATACAGTGCAATTTACGATTTAATTTTTTTTTTGGTTTATTTATTTCACTAATCATTTTTATACGCTCTCAAAAGTTTAACAACGACAAACGATTTTATTTTATGAATGTTGTTGCTGCCGTTTTTGTTTCAAAAATAAAGCATTTTTGTGAGAAATATAATAAGGACTTTGTAAACCATGTCTAACAAGTTCAAGTTGAAACAGAACAAAATACTGAAAATAAAAAATTTATTAAAATAAAATGTGTATTTTACTCGTGCTCGTATGCATGTGTATGCTTAACTATGTGGAAGGTTCAGGGATGGAAAGCGGGAGTTTTGAATTCGTATTAGTTATTAAAACATATTTTATTTTTTATATCGTGACAGTAAAATTTTAATTTATAAAACAATAACAGAATCAAAATGTGGGTGCTGTTGGCAGAAGTAGTAGAACACGAGACTATGAAGCGGAGAGTCCTGAGTTCCAGCCCCCGCTGAGTCATGAAATATTGTGTTGAATTCTTCTGATCAGCATTAGTGCGTGGTTGTGTTAGTTGTTGCCAGCCTGTTTTCAGTGATGAAGGCATAGTACTGATCACTGGACAATTACTGGCAGCGACTGACCCAATCATGTACTAAAAGCATAGTAACAGCACCCACCTTCGTCGGCCCTGTAGCAAAAACTAGCCCGCGAAGTAAACAAGGTTGAAATAGCTACCAAAAAAAAAAAAGCTCTCTATCTTCTCATCTTTCCTAATCTGTCCCCTCAATACTATCCCCTCGTTTTCAGTTCCAGCGCAATGCATTGCATATATAGGGGACATCCCCTGAGTGCTGGTCCTTCTCCTAAAAAAAAAAAAAAAAATATTAGTAAACAATTTTATATAGCACTTAGGCTCAGTGAGTCAGGCAACTGCAGGCATGACCGTACGGGACATGGCATGAATCTAAAAAAGGTAGGAGGGCAGGACCTGAGGAGACAACCTGATTATATGCCTCCCGTCATGAATTTTGACAGATAATTTTCCGTTGGATTTCCTGAGAGGAAAAACTGGAAGGAAAACTCGAAATAATGCAATCTTGATTTTTACGGACGGATCGAAAATGGACACTGCAACTAGTTCGGGGATATTTTCCGAGGATCTCGACGTTTCAGTATCACTCAGTCTACCCAATACCTCGACAGTTTTCCAGGCAGAGATTTATGCCATTACCGAGGCAGCATTAAGCATTGAAGGGCTCAGTTTGGAGACCACAGAACTGCAGACTTTTTTGTTGATAGTCTGTCAGCAATTACGGCCCTGGATTCAAGAGGATAAAATTGAAGTGAGTACTGGCTTGCTTTCAACTTCTAACTCGCCGTAAAAGACCTAACGTCAATATAGTTTGGGTTTCAGAGCATGAAGGCATTCAGCGAAATGAGAGGGCGGACGAGTGCGCAAGAGCAGGTTCGGCCTTGGATGAAACAGTCTGATATGGTGTTCAGACATGCATTATTAATTGAGTCAATAATAAGTTAATTGAAAAGTGTTCACACATACTCAATTAGCGTTTGACAGCAGCTGTCAAAAGGTGTTGTTTACATTGCTGCTTCACTGGCACCGTTCCATAAAATGCGCTTTCTTTTTGCCTTTGGATTTGTTGTTGTACGAAATAAATGTTTTATTTTTCATTCGTTTTAATTGTTAATTAAAAAATTTTATTTTAAAAACTCACCCTCAACTTGACTCGCCATTTTTTTCTGTGAATTTGTTTACATATGAGTTGTCAAATTTCATAAAGTTTGTTCAGTAGGCATTATGGTGCTCACTAAACAAACTTTTACAGTGCTGCATTTTAGATGTTACTCAATTTTATAGACAATTACGCGTTAATTGATCAATTAGCCAATTAAAATTTTGCATGGGTAATTGAGCTCAATAATGCTGTTAATTGCGATAAACTCAATTAAGGCGTATGTCTGAATACCATATCACGTAGGGATATTGATATTCCCTCAGTTGAGCTGTTAACCATTATTAATGAAGGAACAGAGAGGACAATCAGGTGGTCAACAATTACCACCTGTAGGGTATCCATAGCTATATGGCTCTCACTTAGCAGCGTTAGAGCTAGACAGCTTCTAACTTTTGGGAAGAAGTCGCTGGCACTTCTAATTGGAGTCATGACGGTGTACTGTGCGACTCACACATGTCAGAGCGTTTAGGCTTTCCCCACGATGCAGCGACATCAGCTGCTTCGACGAAGAAGAACAGGACTCAGTACAGCCCGACCCTGCAGGAGAGCGTAGGCTTAGATATTTAGGCTCTCGTTTCCTGCGGGATCTAGACTATCTCAGAGATGCACGACTGACTGCCCTGGCGGGCTTTGTGAAAAGTTTTGGTTGCTTCTTAGGAACCATTGCTTCATTTGTAAGGATTGTGTAGGATGTACTCCTCCGGGCATCACAGCGGGCCCTTTATAGCCTCCGAGCCCTTCTAACTTAAACTAACATTTCAAATAAATAGCTAAAACCATTTCGTTTGTGTATGTGTACCTGATTTCTGTAACTATAGAGAAGTTTTTGTACCGAAAAATTTTATAATAATTTTGCTTATCATGAGAAATACTAGACGGGCCAAAAGAAGTCATCCCATGAATCCTGCAGCGTGAACAGCGCACCATGCAGTCACTTTGAACGGGTGTAATGGCTACTCGTGCATCACTCGTGGATTTTCGGTGCCCCAGAAGCGATAGTTTTGCTTGTTCACGTACCTGCTGAGGTAGAAATGAGCCTCATCGCTCATTATGATTTTGGTCGAAAAATCGTCCGTCCACTTCGTTCTCGAGCTTGAGGATGGGGAGTGTATCGTTCCATGACTTATTTACTTGTATTCTACATCTGTCTAGTTCACAAATGTCAAAACAGATTTAAAATTGGCCGCCATTTGCAAAAATAAGAGCATCTTCCAATAGGGTGGGTGATTTCTTTTGGCCCACCTTGTATATCTGAAGCAATTTATGTTCCTAGTCCCGTCAATTTTTCAATATTTAGTGACTTTTATTTTTATAAATATTAAGTTTTAAGGCAGTTTTCCTTCAGTTGTATTATTGAAATTTGAAAACACATTCTTTTAAAATTCTTAAAATTTACAGCCCCACTCAGGGTTTTGGAAGAAATTTAACTGAACAAGAAGCAACCGCTTATTCGCATTCTAATAAACTTTTCAATATGTGCTTTCATTTGTTGGGTTAGAACAGAATAAAAGGGCTATACCCTCCTCCAGAATTGGCTCCTTTTTTTTTAGGAATAGGACCAGCACTCAGGGGATAACCCCTACATATGCAGTGCATTGCGCTGGAAGTAGGAAAATAGATTTTGGGAAGGAGGATAAAGGGAGTAGTGCCTGTGGATATTCAATTTGAACCTCCTCAAATTGTAAGTGGCGGGGCAGACATCTGCAGGTAGTTTGTTCCACATACGGAGTGTTCGGCTAAAAAACTAATTTTCTCTGTAATGCGTAGTGCGATTCGTTGGAATATGGACCACAAACGCATGCGCTCTTGATGAATAACGCGTTGAGCGTAAGAAAGAATGGGTTTCAGGAACAAGTTACCCAATTACACCAGAGCACAACCCATTATATCGACATAAAACAAAAAAACCCAACCCACATTGCAACGATACTCGAGAGAGTCAATAGAGTTGGCTATCCAACTGCCTCCGATAAGTTTCATGGTCCTCTTCTGTACGCGATCAAGTAACTTCAAAATAGACTTTGAAGCACCAGCCCAAACATGAGAGTTGTATTCCATTTTCGGTCGCATGTAAGTGGTGTAAATATTAAGGAGATCAGAAGGTGTGAAGTGTCCCTCGCACCGTCTTAAGAAGTCAAGGCACTTGAATGCTTCTTTTGCGAGTTGAGAGACATGTTCCGTCCATCTGACATCACACTGCACTTTCCTGCCCAGAACATCAACAGCCCCTGACTCCATAATACTTACACCACCCATAGAAACAGATGAAGCAGCGTAAGCATACATCACTGGGTCTTACGGGCATTAAAATCGACCCTGATCGCCTGACCCCATTCGGAAATCTTCACGAGGTCACTATCCAGAACGTCATTCATAAACTGCCTCCTCGTCTCGATTTCAGACGTTCACGGCCTGCTGTTAAATGAATAAGAATGCGAAAGACTTTTATCATCTGCGAAAGAGTGAATAGGACAGGAAGTTTGGGAAAGTGGGTCGTTAAGAAAAATTAGAAATAGAGTAGGAGAAAGAACGGAGCCCTGCTCCGGTATATTTGTGATAACCTAGAGCAATCGTTAAGATGTACCTCATCAAGTGAGGATAATTTCGTGAGTTCTAAATTCACATAACAATATAAGTCTAGCAGAGAACTAGAACTTCGCCCCAACACCCTTGCTTTAGAGATCATAGATCATCCTGATATTAAAATCCATTTAGCCTGACTGGCTAAATGGATTTTATGTATTGGTTGATGAGTAGGAACCATCTCTTGAGCATTGCTCCTGGTGTAAAAAATGCCATAAGGGGATAGAAATTTTTATCGAATATTTAAAGCAGTTTTTTTTTTTTTTTTTTTAAGAGTAGGACCAGCACTCAGGGGATGACCCCTACATATGCAATGCATTGCGCCGGAACGGAAAACGATAGTATTGAAGGGACAGATTAGGAAAAATGAGAAGATAAGACAGTTTTTTTTTTTTTTAGCTATTTCAACCTTTTACTTCGCCGGCTAATTTTGCTACAGGGCCGACGAAGGTGGGTGCTGTTACTCTGCTTTTAGTACATGATAGCGTCAGTCGCTGCCAATTATGTTCAGTGACCAGTGACTATGCCTTCATCATTGAAACAGGCTGGCAACAACCAATACAACCACGCACTAATGCTGTTCAGAAGAATTCAACACAATATTTCATGACTCAGCGCGGGCTCGAACTCACGACCCTCCACTTCATAGTCTCGTGTTCTACTACTTCAGCCAACATCACCCTCAGTTTGGGGTACAACTAAAATATGCAAAAGCAATTACATAAATGCGATGTCCATGCCTGGCCAGGACTGTTTGCTACTGGTTTAAACGGAATTGAGGTACAAGTGTTTGCTTACATCATACCGGTACTTTGGGAATACACAACCATCCCGTACATATTAATGGCAACGTGCAAAACGGTAAAGAAACTCAGCGAGAAAAAATAACACCAGAAGATAGAAATATAAATGCGTTAGTCAGAATTATAATCATAAAGGGAAGGGAAGGGGAGGGCTACAAGGCAAGAGGAACACATTGACAACGACACGGTGATGAAGATGATGATGATGATGATGATGACGATGGGTGCATAAATGATAAATTGTATATTTGGGCGTTCGTTTTAGGGCCACTTTCGGGGTTGATGTCAACATGTATTTTTTACGGTCATAGTGAGACAGAAATAAAATATAAACTAAACGTTCAAGTTGTTGTTGTTGCAGTATGTGAAACATGTACATACGCGCAGTTAAATGACACCTCGCAATGATTAAAGGAGCAAAAAGAAAAAAACACTTTTATTTCAACATTTTTCCTAGACAACAGTTTGACAGCAACCATGTGAAGGGGTTCAATAGTGTCAAAAGTATTATTTTACTAAAAAAAAAAAACAAACTTTAACAAACAGGACGCACGCACACGCTTACATGAATATTCATTCAGTCGTATGTACCCGTCCATAAGGCCGTAAAGTATGACAGGATTGATGTCTATCGTCACGCATGTCATACAATTTTTACTCCACTGTTCCTACATTTTTTTACACACTTTATTTAATCATATTTCTCTGTTTTTATTGTTCCAATTAAATGTGTTATTGCAGCACAATAGTTTTTCTCATAACCCTTTAGCCAGTTTATTTTAAAGACTAGACTAGTTGTCAGAGCTATATTTTATGGAGCTTTCGCATGTGCATAACAAAACATCAACAGCTTATGGTTCATAATTCTCAGACGTTCGAGAATTACAATCGATATTATTTGCATGATGCTAGTAAAATTTTTTTTTTTTTTAGGAGTAGGACCAGCACTCAGAGGATGACCCCTACATATGCAATGCATTGCGCCGGAACTGAAAACGACCTTTTTACTTCGCCGGCTAATTTTTGACGAAGGTGGGTGCTGTTACTCTGCTTTTTAGTACATGATAGTGTCAGTCGCCGCCAATTATGTTCAGTGACCAGTGACTATGCCTTCATCATTGAAACAGGCTGGCAACAACTAACACAACCACGAGCTAAAGCTGATCAGAAGAATTCAACACAATATTTCGTGACTCAGCGCGGGCTCGAACTCACGACCCTCCGCTTCATAGTCTCGTGTTCTACTACTTCAGCCAACAGCACCCACAAATTGTTGCAAGATCATGATCATTCATGTTTTGTCATGCACTCACAATCACCAAACAGTTTTGTTTTATTGTTGTAGTAATTATGCATGGCAAATGAGCCTATAAAATAAAAATACCTTTGGAAATTCCAAAGATAGCACAACTCGGAGTTAAGAAATTTGCAGTAAGCGAATGCTGAATGCCCAAAACTGGCAATACATCATTCAAAGCTCTCAAAGAAAACTTTCTGCTGTGTGGATAATTAAAACTAATGTTGACTGACTTTCCTTTGCGCCTTGGAATTTTTATCATGTCTTTCTTTTTTTTTTTTAAGAGTAGGACCAGCACTCAGGAGATGACCTCTACATATGCAGTGCATTGCATTGGAACTAGGAAGACCGATTTTGGGAAGCAGGATAAAGGGAGTAGTGCCTGTGGATATTCGATTTGAACCTTCCCAAATTGTAAGTGGCGGGGAAGACATCTGCAGGTAGTTTGTTCCACATATGGACTGTTCGGCTAAAAAACGAATACTCTCTATAATGCCTAGTGCGATTCTTTGGAATATCGACCACAAACGCATGCGATCTTAATGATAAAGGCGTTGAGCGTAAAAAAGAATGGAGTTCAGGAACAAGTTACCCAATTTTACCAGAGCACAAGCCATTATAATGACATAAAACAAAAAAACCCAACCCACATTGCAACGATACTCGAGAGAGTCAATAGAGTTGGCTATCCTACTGCCTCCGATAAGTTTCATCGTCCTCTTCTGTACGCGATCGAGTAACTTCAAAATAGACTTTGAAGAACCGGCCCATACATGGGAGTTGTATTCCATTTTCGGTCGCATGTAAGTGGTGTAAATATTAAGAAGATCAGAAGGTGTGAAGTGTCCCTCGCACCGTCTTAAGAAGTCAAGGCACTTGAATGCTTCTTTTGCGACTTCAAAGATATGATTCGTCCAGCTGACATCACACTGCACTTTCATGCCTACAACATCAAGAGTCCTTAACACTTACACCACTCATAGAAATACAAGGTGGCGCAAAAGTAATCCTCCTATCAGAAAATGCTATAAATTTTGCGATTGGTCCCTAATGTCAGTTCTGTTTTGACATTTGTATAGTAAACACATGCGAAATACACGCTTCTGACCGCCAAATGCGTCTAACATACGCTCAAGCCATCCTTAATCACCAACAACAGGAAGATGATTTTTCATCAAAAATAATCATGAGTGATGAGGCCCATTTCCATTTTGGCGGGTACGTAAATAAGCAAAATTTACGCTTCTGGGGCACTGAAAATCCGCGAGTAACCCACGAAGAGCCAGTACACCCGCTCAAAGTCACTGTATAGTGTGCTGTTTTCGCTGGAGGAGTCATCGGACCTTTTTTCTTCGAAGACGTCGCGGGCCAAACGGTTACTGTGAATGGTGAGCGCTACAGAGCAATGATCAACGAGTTCTTTTTGCCGCAACTTGAAGAATTGGGATTGGAAAACATGTGGTTCCAACAGGACGGTGCAACGGCACACACTGCAAAAAAATTGGTCAAAAATTTGTTTTGCTTAAATGCGTGCGACTTAAGCTTTTTCGGAAGCTTCTTCGCATTTGAAACTCCTTTCAATACTCAGTTATTGGAAATAAACGCATTTTGGGTAAAATTGGCTAAAATTGTGTTTCAGCCAAAAAATCGATTTTTTGCAAAGAGGTACCCCTTTCCAAAAAAATTGGTCAAACATTTTTTTTGCTTAAATGCGTGCGACTTAAGCTTTTTGAAGTCGCGGGTTTATGTCAACAAGCCTCAGACTCTTGCAGCTCTTAAAGACAATATCCGTCAAGAATGTGAGGACCTCTCGCCGGAAGTTTTGGCCAAAGTGATGGAAAATGCCATAAAAAGGGCTCCAATGACAATCAACTGCGGCGGCGGCCATTTACATATGACATCATATTCTCGACTTGATGTAAAAAAATTAAAAGACCAAATAAAAATAATCCACAAGAAGAATCAAAGTTTTTCATTTTTTTTTTAAATTACAGCCAAAAAACATCGGAAGGTTATTTTTGCGTCACCTTGTAGATGAAGCAGCATGGTCCTACGTACGCCGATGCGTAAGCATACAACACTGGGTCTTACGAGCATTAAAATCAACCCTGTTTGCGTGACCCCATTCAGAAATGAGTATTTTTACGAGGTCATCATTTAGTATGTCATTCATAATCTGCCTCTTCGTCCCGATTTCAGACGTTAACGGTCTGCAGTTAAAGGAATATGAGTGTGAAGAAAGACTTTTATCATTTGCGGATGGGTGGATAGGACAGGAAGTTTGAGAAAGTAGATCGTTGAGTAAAATTAGAAATAGAGTAGGAGAAAGAACGGGGCCCTGCGGTACCCCGATTTTATTATTTTTTTTTTTATCTTGGACCAGCACTCAGGGGATAACCCCTATATATGCAATGCATTGCGCCGGAACTGAAAGCGAGGGGCTAGTACTAAGGGGACAGATTAGGAAAGATGAGAACAGTTGTTTTGACTTTGAACTCATTGAATGAGGACCCATCTATAACAACTCGTACAGAGCGATCCCTGAGGAAGCTCGATATAAACCGAGAGAATTTAAAATAGATTTTCAAACAATCAGCCTACATATCAATCTCAATTGAATTTAATATAGAAATAAAAATAATAGTTCGATACAAAATACTTCTATACATACAACACCACCCCTACGGCATTATGCACTGCATGAGGAGGAGTTATCTTCTGATTACTGGTTCTATAAATACAAATTCGAAATAAAGAAATTCAAACAAGTTTTAATTCAAGTGATTAGGGAATTACAAAATACTTCCATATATACAACACCACCCCTACGGCAATAATGCATTGCAATAGGAGGAGTTATCCTCTGATTGCTGCATCTAAGAAAAAAATCGAAATACGGAAATTGAAACAAGTGATTAGGGAATTATTACAATTATACTGCAGCCTAATTTCCCAAGTTTTTGAGGGTTTACTTTGTCACTTTTCAAGGATTAAGCATCAAAAGCCTTGACACTCTTTAGGCAACTTTAGTTGCCGCAATTCCATGTTAAGGAAATATGGTGAGAATCAAAGCAATGAGGGTTGCTTTCAAATTACGTCAAATGCTGGGAACAGTTTTTTTTTGTAAGTACACAAAATGTCAAACAGTCCATGCAACACATACTATTTGCTGCATAATTTTATTCCTTTGTTGTGTGGTTCAGCTAGAAATGGTGTCATATGTTTTTATCGCCTTTGCCTGAATTGCGGTTAATTTTAACTGAATCGTTTTAACAAGATTTACCCTAAAAATCAAATCCCGAATGACAATCACAACACCAATAAAGAGAATAAGAGCAAAAAAGAAAAAAAAGTGAATTGTTACATAAAACATATTATTATTGTTATTGTAACATGATACCAGGGCTGAAGTGTTTGATTTCAGAATGTAGTACGGGGAAAATCATGTTCCTCAACTAATAGAGAAGATGCGCTAACGTGTGGTGCATCTTCATCATCATTGTCAAATTTTTTAAAAGGACTAGTATTTTGTATGTTGTTCTGCGTAGAAGAATATGTGATTTGTGGAATACAAGAGCACAATATATAATTAGAGCCGATTATAAATGTGGCATACAATTTGTCTGCGTACTTTCTTCATTGGAAACACATTTTTCCCCACACACAAAAATGTGTCTTGGAGTTGTAAAAGATTTTTCCTTTAGCCTTGTTTACGCATCACCATATGTCAGAAGGTCAAAGGTTGTGGAAGGCCCTTTGTTATGAACATTTCACTTAGTGGCAACAGTAGAATGCTTAAGGACATTAAAGGTTTTAAAAATAAATTTTACTATTGAAATTATTAGTGTACTGAAACATTGACGAAAAATACAATTACCCCGGTATTCATAAAAAAATAAAACGTATTTGAAATCTGTTTTAAGAAAATTTTGTATGAAAAAATTTTATTAAAATATATGTATTTCAAACTCATTTTAAATTTTATGAATACCGGGGTTAATGTTTTACAAAAAAACCCATATAAAAATCTTCACTTCGATAAATGCAAGAATGATGCTTCAAGATAAAGAAATTATTAAAAAAAAATTTTAACAAAATTGAAATTTAAATTATCAGCCATGTCACAGAGCTTAATTCCGTTCGGAAGTGGAATTGATTCCGTATTTTGCTTCTATGGAAAATGTAAAACGAAAATTTTTTTCGGAATGATACCACTTTCATTTTTCAAAGTGGAATTCATATTTTAAGCATTTTTCAGGTGTACAAACTATTCAAAATACATTGTTATCAGTAAAGCACGCTGTCTTTTTGCTTCCTTATCTAAAATAAATATAATTTTATGTGAATTAAATAAAAAAAAGTTAATTCTTCTAAATTCTTTCCAAAAAATAAAAAAATAAACGGAATTTGTCTATTTAATGTTGCCATAGTTTAATTCTTTCAAGTTTCGTGAAAAAATACCCCTGTGGCACTTACACTGAGCTTGGGTACGACAAAGGATCGGAAGCATCCCTTAAAACTCTGCGTCGTAATTTTTCAACCTGTCTTTCACTTTCTTGTGCTGCTGCAAATAAAGATATTCCAGGCATCTTTATTATAGTTTTTATTCTTATAAAATATAATTTTCACAGATCACAAATTTTTTACTTTGATAGAAAAACTTAAATTTCGCTGGTTTTCTGGATCAGCTGTTTTCTTGTTTGTTTTGTTTTCTACATTCGTTGCAGTGTTGCCATATTTAATACACAAAAAGTGGTTTCATATTTTTTTGAGGTTTAATGAATCCGAACGGAATATATAGAAGCTAAAACCATTCCGATCGGAATGGTAACTACGGAATCATTTCCATTCCGAACGGAATTCATGACATGCCTGTATATATGTTTTTATTTTTTATTAGTCGAACTTTCTTACGTAAAAACAAGTAAAAACGTTATATTCGACCGGGTCGAATCTTAAATACCCTCCAAATATTTAGTAAGTGAATTTGAAATGTTTAACTTGGTGGGACAGAGTTCCTTTATACAATAACGTACGTCAACGCCCACTAAAGGGGGCGGGGTTCAGAAATAGACAATATCATGTTTTCCACAGACGAACGTATGGGCATTGCTAGACCGTCGTAAACTTCATCACTAATCAAGAATATATATATATATATATATATATATATATATATATATATATATATATTGTTACAAAGTTTAAAAATAGATTCAAATATAACGACAATGTGGCTATATGTACTTGGCAGCACTGTCAAACCATCTCTAGTTGTCAAAATGTTACAACCCTGGTCAACACCATGCAGATAATATTTGAATTAACGGAAATGGAATATTCCGGATACATCGTTGAGAATATACAAGATCATTCGAGGCTGTGCAATAATAAGTGTAAACAACAATAACGAAAAACCTAGCAACATCAATGCTAAGAGATGATGATGTTATTCTTAATGATCTTGTACGCAAGTATTCGCTGCTAATAAAAACTAAACATGTACATCAATATACACAGCAACATACACACAAATATACACAGCAACATGCCCACATAGCACAAGAAGAAACAAAACTACACAACACACAAAACACTCATACATACAACCACACATAGTTACAATAAACAAAACACAAGACAGCATTGTCATATATACAAACGCACGTATATAGCTACATGTTAAGTAAAGCACAACCAACAACAACCATGACCAGATGCTTCGCGAAGTTACCAGACGACGTCATTTTGCTATATAAAGACGCTGCCAGTGAACAGCGGGATCAGTGAGATTTTTAATCTAGACGTGTTAACATCGCTAAGTGTTTAGTAGTACAAATACTCGTGTTAATTAAATAGTAAATAAAGTGTTGCCGCATTATATTTCTAAAAGTAATTGTCTGTGTTTTTAATTTGATGCAATTAAACGAATCCTTGAAGGATAAGTAAAAACCGTTTTTACGAAAAGGTCTAAAAACGTAACAATTGGTGTCAGAAGTGAAATTGCAAAAATAATTAAAAAGGACATTGCAATTTAAGGAAAAAAGGACATTAAAAAAAAAAATAATTATGAAATTTGATGAGCTAAAAGTTGAACAGCTAAAAAAGGAGCTTAGTAAGCGGGAATTGCCAACAGCAGGTAACAAGGCTGAACTGCAGAAGAGGCTGATAGATGAGTTTAAGAATCGCGGCATGGACATCGGGACATACGAGTTTGAGGACAAAGACGATGTAGAGGTATGTCCTCCTGCCACGACCAGCAGCATGGACATAAATTCAATGTTCGCTGCTATGATGATTCAGATAAAAGCAATCAATGATGCACAAGTTGAAATTAAACAGAACTCTCAGCAGATGCAAGAGGCATCAAAGATCAGCACTGAAAAGCTGGTAACCGAAATACAGGGAGTGGAAACAAAACTGTTGGAGTCAAATAGAGCCACGAACGAGACTCTGGTAGAGGTTTCTGAGGCCATTAATAGGAGGGTGGATTCTATTGAGAACAAATTCTCAGAGCTGGCAGATAGAGTCCAACATTTAGAAAGCGGTGGCCTGGAACAGCATGCAAAAGAGTTCGAAGAAAAATTGCATGCTCTAGAGGACAAAGTGCATAACCTTGAGTGTAGTGGCGGGCCAGTACGAGCAGTTGCGGAGGTTTCTGCGCGAATAAAAGCGCCATGCTTTGACGGCAGCGTACCATTGAGCATCTTTAGATTCCAGTTCGAGACGGTCGCTAGTAGAAATGGATGGGATGCTGAAGAAAAGGCCATAGAGTTGATTTTGTCCTTAAAGGGTACAGCCGCAGAGGTTCTTGAGACCGTGCCAGTAAGCAGCAGAAGCAACTATAATGAAATAATGGCAGCATTGCAGCGCAAGTATGGTGGTGAGCACAAGCGCGATTTATACAGAATGGAATTGCGATGTAGAGTTCAGAAGCCTAACGAGTCTCTACAAGATTTCGCAATGGAAATCGAGCGTTTAGTGCAGCTCACATATCCAGGCGAGAGTCACCCGTTCCTGGACCACTTTAAAACTGAGGCGTTCGTTAATGGCATTCGCGACTCTGATGTCAAACTAGCTGTGTGCGCAACGCAGAAATCCACTTTCGCTGAGACTGTTTCATTTGCGCTGGCTCAAGAGACTGCAAGGATGGTTTTCAAGCCACAGATATGTAAAGTGCGGAATGTGGAGGTGTTGCCCGAGGAGGATAACAGCCTAGTCGCTAGTTTTAAGGAGGCAATGCGACAACTGTTGGCGGAAGGTGCTACCAAAGAAAAGCCTAAATGCTATAACTGCGGAAAAATTGGTCATTTTCAGCGCAACTGCAAAGCACCAAGAAAAAGAGGTAGATCTGTTTCGCCACCAAGAAACAGCAAACGGGTGAACCAAACAACAGCACAAGAGTCCCCGTTAAACTAAAACGAGCTAGCGCTAAGGGGCAAGAGCTAGCTCCCACAAACGAGGGCCCCACAATCTCCATATCAGTGATGCAGCAGAAAAATAGCAACCTTACTGCGTCTGGACACATCAACGGGGAAAAGCACGTACTTACCATAGACACAGGGGCGTCGCAGTCAATAATAAGGCCCGATATAGTAAAGGGGAAATGCGATCATTTAAGCAATATACGGCTACGTACAGCTACTGGAGAGCCTGCCACTGTCTATGGTAAGATTGAAGTGAAGGTGACTATAGCCAACATCAACGTGAGGCATGTGTTTATTGTTGCCGATATTGTCGATGAGGTAATTATTGGAGCCGATTTTATGATTAATCATGGCATTAATCTACACATGGGGCAACAGCTGATGATTTGGCGTAATGTGGAAATACCCCTTGATGTTGGGTATGACAGCAAGCCGCAAGTAAGAAAAGTATATGCTATTGAGAGTCAGACGTTACCGCCGCAGTCTGAAACAGTTATATGGGGGCGTATGAAGGGAGATTGTGAGGACAATCGGTTGTGGGTTGTAGAACCAGCAGATCTAAAGAGAGAGCTTATAACAGCAAAAGCTCTAGTAAAAACTAGTAAAGGAGGAATAGTCCCTATAAGAGTACTTAACTTGGCAGACCATGAAAAATTCATCAAAGAAAATTGCGATATTGGCCAGTGTACCCCAGCAGAGGCAATAATAAACTGTGAGAGGAAGATAGAGCCTACCAATTTGTCCGCCAAAGAACGTGAACAATTTGAGGAATACGTAGGAAAATGGGTAGCAGGACTGTCAGCGACAGATAGAAATAAAGCCAAACAGTTGTTAAAAAGGCATGCCAGTATCTTCGCCATGGGAAACCAAAGTCAGGGTAGAACTGCATTGGTTAAACATGAAATAAACACAGGCGAAGCTAGGCCGATTAAACAGCCACCCAGAAGTGTACCCCTAGCAAAGCGAGATGAAGTCAAAGAGCTTGTAAGAGAAATGGAGCGTGAAGGCGTAATTGAGCCATCTTCTGGTCCTTGGAGTTCGCCAGTAGTCTTAGTTAAAAAGAAAGATGGCAGTACTAGATTCTGCGTAGACTACAGGAAGCTCAACGACATAACCAAGAAGGACAGCTATCCGCTCCCCAGAATCGATGACACTTTGGACACGCTAGCTGGTACGAGATGGTTCTCTACGCTAGACTTGCGAAGCGGATATTGGCAAGTGGAGATTGCAGAGAAAGACAAGGAGAAAACTGCCTTCAGCGTCGGTAACGGATTATGGCAGTTCAAAGTTATGCCATTTGGTCTCTGCAATGCTCCGGCCACATTTGAACGCCTAATGGAGAAGGTACTGAAAGGACTCCACTGGAAGACATGCTTGGTATATCTGGATGACATAATCGTGATGGGGAAAACTTTTGATGAACACCTCAAAAACATGGCAGAAGTTCTTCAACGGATATCATCAGCTGGATTGAAACTCAGCCTGAAGAAATGTGCATTGTTCCAGAAAGAAGTGAAGTATTTGGGGCATCGTGTTACAGCAGACGGAATCTCAACAGATGAAGATAAAATACAAGCAGTAAGGGACTGGCATCAACCTAAAAATCTTCATGAATTGCGCAGCTTTTTGGGCCTTTGTACATACTACAGACGCTTTGTGCCAAATTTTGCCAGTGTAGCTGCAAGCCTGCATGAGCTGACAAAGAAGTCGAGACCATACCATTGGGGTGAGCCACAGGAAAAGGCATTCCAAAAACTTAAAGGATTATTGTGTACGTCACCAGTACTAGCGTATCCCATACCTGGAGAAAAATTTGTGCTGGATACTGATGCGAGCGGCTATGGCATAGGGGGCGTGCTGTCCCAAGTAGTTAATGGCACTGAGAAAGTCATAGGATACTATAGCCGTGTACTCTCAAAACCTGAGAGGAACTACTGTGTGACACGACGTGAGCTTCTGGCAGTATTGGAATGCATTAAACATTACCATAAGTACCTGTATGGTCAACACTTTACATTAAGGACTGACCATTCTGCACTGAGATGGTTATTGCAGTTTAAAAATCCTGAAGGGCAACTGGCAAGATGGATTGAGCGCCTGCAGAGCTACGACTTCAGTATTGAGCATAGAAGGGGCACAAAACATAACAATGCGGATGCTCTTTCGAGAAGACCCTGCTGTTTAGAGTGTAAACATTGCGTTAGAACCGAACAAAAGGAAGGCGTTGTTGATGTTCGGCTAATGCACATCGACTCTGATGAAGACTGGTCAGCGGCACAGAGGGACGACAGTATACTGGGAAAAATTATAGCAGCCAAAGAGGAGGACAGAAGACCGTCCCGGAATGAAATTTCGGCTGAAAGCCCACTCGCCAAATCTTATTGGGCTCAGTGGAACAGCCTCAAGGTAATAAATGGGTGCCTATACCGCGTATGGGAAAGTGTAGATGGCAAAACAACTTCAAATTTAATAGTTGTGCCATGCTCCAAGATAAGTAAAGTTTTGCAAGAATTTCACAATGGACCTAGTGGCGGTCATCTTGGAGTAACAAAAACACTTGAGAAGCTGAAGCAGCGTTTTTATTGGGTTGGATGTCAACAAGCCGTAGCCGACTGGATAGCAAACTGCCCACAGTGCATAGCAGCCAAAGGCCCAGTAAGAAGAAGCCGGGGACAGCTACAGCAATACAACTCAGGAGCACCATTCGAGCGGATCGCAATGGATGTAGCAGGTCCTTTTCCCGTCACTGAAGCCGGAAATCGTTATGTTCTTGTGGTAATGGACTATTTCAGTAAATGGCCAGAGGTATATGCTATACCTAACCAAGAAGCAAAGACAGTTGTAAATGCATTCGTCAACAACTGGGTATGTCGCTATGGTGTCCCAATAGAATTACATTCCGACCAAGGAAGGAATTTCGAGTCTGCCATATTCAGGGAAATGTGCGAATTATATGGGATAAAGAAAACCAGAACAACGCCGTTGCATCCCCAGTCTGATGGCATGGTAGAGAGGTTCAATCGCACCTTAGAAGAGTACCTGCGAAAAGTGGTAAGCAACCATCAGAGGGATTGGGACGAGCACATTCCCAAATTTTTGATGGCATATAGGTCAGCTGTACACGACTCCACATCGAGAACGCCAGCTAAAATTATCTTCGGGACGGAATTAAAACTGCCTGGTGACTTGGAATTTGGTGTTAAGCCAGCGGTAGAAGAAGGAGCCACTACGTCCCAAGAGCAGGAGAACTTAAACGAGCTGCATGATTTCGTGCGTAATAGAATCAAGATGGTCAGTGACAAGATGAAGGCTAGATATGACCGCGCAGCAAATTCAGAGGGATTTATGGAAGGTCAATTAGTTCTACTTTATAACCCACAACGGAAGAAAGGATTGTCCCCAAAATTACAGACTCACTGGGATGGCCCGTATAAAGTGATTAAGAGAGTGAATGACGTTGTGTACCGGATACAGAAGCACAATAGCCCAAGGTCGAAAATGAAGATAGTACATCTCGAACGATTGGCGCACTATGGAAGAGGTGATTGTATGCCTATTCGGGTCGAACAGGCTTAAGTGGGCGGCAGTGTTACAAAGTTTAAAAATAGATTCAAATATAACGACAATGTGGCTATATGTACTTGGCAGCACTGTCAAACCATCTCTAGTTGTCAAAATGTTACAACCCTGGTCAACACCATGCAGATAATATTTGAATTAACGGAAATGGAATATTCCGGATACATCGTTGAGAATATACAAGATCATTCGAGGCTGTGCAATAATAAGTGTAAACAACAATAACGAAAAACCTAGCAACATCAATGCTAAGAGATGATGATGTTATTCTTAATGATCTTGTACGCAAGTATTCGCTGCTAATAAAAACTAAACATGTACATCAATATACACAGCAACATACACACAAATATACACAGCAACATGCCCACATAGCACAAGAAGAAACAAAACTACACAACACACAAAACACTCATACATACAACCACACATAGTTACAATAAACAAAACACAAGACAGCATTGTCATATATACAAACGCACGTATATAGCTACATGTTAAGTAAAGCACAACCAACAACAACCATGACCAGATGCTTCGCGAAGTTACCAGACGACGTCATTTTGCTATATAAAGACGCTGCCAGTGAACAGCGGGATCAGTGAGATTTTTAATCTAGACGTGTTAACATCGCTAAGTGTTTAGTAGTACAAATACTCGTGTTAATTAAATAGTAAATAAAGTGTTGCCGCATTATATTTCTAAAAGTAATTGTCTGTGTTTTTAATTTGATGCAATTAAACGAATCCTTGAAGGATAAGTAAAAACCGTTTTTACGAAAAGGTCTAAAAACGTAACAATATATATATATATATATATATACTTTATGGGGTCCAATTCTCTTTGGAGGGTGGAAAAACTGTATTTTGGCGGGGTCGCTCGGGCAAGGGCTGTGGGGGAAACATTTCACCTTTGTCATAAAACTCTAAAAATAAATGCTTGGGATGATAATTTACAAAATTTAAAAAAAAAAAAAAATTATTATAGGGTCATTAGGGGGCACAGGGGGAGGAGGGGGTAGGGCAGAAACAGGCAGTCATAAAACTCTAAAAATAAATGCTTGGGATGATTACATACAAAATTAAAAAAAAAAATTTTTTTTTTTGGTAAGGTCATTTAGGGGGTGAAGGGGGAGGACGGGGTAGGGCAGAGGAGTACCAGGTAACGTCTCAGCTTCGTCATTAAAGCTTAAACATTTTATTTTTAAGGAATGTAGGCTTAAGTAACACAATTTGTTAAATTTTTATGCTATTTTTGCATATAATAACGCCCATTAAGGTGGGCGGTGTCCACAAATAATTTATTTTTATTTTATGGCTCCAGTTTAAGGCGTTGGACCGTATTTAACATAAAAATATATCATTTGCTTAACAAAATAAGCAAAAAACTTTAAAAATTATGTTGTTTTTTCTGGGTTGGTTTAGTTCTTCTTAGGGGAACATTTTTCCTCCTTGCCCGATTTAGCCCATCTCCGAACTTAACCTGCTCTAAGCTTCAAAATATATTTATACCAAATTTTAAGGGTCCAGCTCTTTTCGTTTGGACTGAATCGTGATTTCTACAGACGGACGGACGGACATGCTCAGTTCGTCTTAGATTTCATCACTGATCAAGAATATATATACTTTATGGGGTCTGAGATGGATATTTCGATGCGTTAGAAACGGAATGACAAAGTGAATATACCCTCCAAATTCTTTTTTGGAGGGTATAAAAAATAATTTGCAGTTTAGCAGATTTGAACTTGAGCCCGTTAAAATTGAAATTTGCTAAAAATACAGGTCGGCGTGAAATTAATTATCCTATAGGGCCGTTTCTTTATAACCCTATGATGGCAACTTCTTTCAATAATCTATTTCAATTTTATTTGTCTAAACTTTTTGTGTGAGATGCATAACATTTTACTTGCTGAAACTAAAATATAATTTATGTTATTACATAGGCTTTGCTTTTTGTTTTATTAGATATTTCAAAAATTTTCATTCATTGTAAAGAAAATAAGAACAGAAACTTGAATTGTGAAATAGTAGTGTCGGCGAGAAATTTAATATTTTATTTTACAATTAAAATTAATATATAGATTTTGAACAACAACTGGCTAATAAGTCTTAATAATTCGAAAGAGATTGGTAAGGATTTTGTTTATTTTTACAATTGTGTGTTTTTAGTGGTTTTTATCGAAGATTTATTTTTTTTTCTCTGGTTGTAGAGCTTATCAAGTTGGCCACAGCTTCCTGATATAACAGGGTTTATCTTGTGAATACCGCTGTTAGTGATTCAAATTCATAGGGGTTGTGTGTATAAATATAACACAACCTCTTTCCTAAATATTAATATTGCGGCCAACGAATTTAAATAATTATTGGATGAGATATATCTTAAATAAATGCAGATTTTGGTTGTGTTCATGGTTGGGCGTTCCACATACGCAAAGTTAATCTTTGAAAGTTTTTTTTGTCGCATATTGCATGTACATAACTTTTCATTTAAGAAAAGAACTAAGTACAAATTTATTTTTTTTTTTTTTTCAGTTATTATTTCGAGAATTAATTTTTTTTTAACATTTGCATAAAAGAAGATTGGATAACTCAAAATAGTTTAAAATGTGTTAAATATCTCATGATAGTTTTTTTTTGTTTTGTTTTGTTTATAAATCATTAAATGTTAAGTTTTGTTTGTTTGAGTTTTAGATAATAGTATTTCATTTTTACTTTGTAAAAAAATGTTTATGGTTACCTAATTCTTGTTTAAAAGAAAATTTTCCTCATTTATATTTAGTAAAAGTAATTCATAGATTCACTCACTAAATCTGCCTACATATATATAAATTAATTTTGTTGTGGACGAAATTGGAAATTCATGTTAATAACAGAATTCAATTATGCATTTATACTACCAGATAATTATACTCCTTTAATTTAACAAATTTCGCAAGCAGTCTACGGTCATCTGGCGCTAGCTGACATCGTGGGACAATTAACAATGTAAGTTCTTTTCGTTTGATTTAAACACACATATAGTATTATTGTTATAAAAAACTTAACTGAGTATAATTTTCTTATTCACTGTCATATACTTTACCTTATGAACAGTATAAAATTGAATATTTTAGCTAGAAATTATCCATACTATTTGCTATTAATCTTTGAAAAGAAAATAAAAAAAAAAAGGTCGGCCATTTACAAACATTAAATTATATATTCAATATCGTTAAATAATTCATAATAATTATAATGTAATTTCGTTTTATTGACTTATATAAACAAGTTTAAATTTAATAAATTTTCTAGATATTTTTTTTCTTTCACAATGAAAATCTGATATATTATTTATTCTTTGTTACGAAAGGTGAAGTTAGGTATGGGGTAGATATATTTTAATTTAATTTTTTTTTTAATATTTGGGCTGATAAATAACTTTCTTCTTATCAGCATGGTGGGAGGGCATAGCATATGTGGCAAATTCCATCTTAGTCCATAGGCAAATCATCAATCAATTTTATTTTCTTTTCTTCTTTCTATTCTATAAGAATCACCATATTAAGTTATTTGTTGCTATCTAAAATTTTTAAGTCTTTTGCGACGATTAGTATATGAAATTAGTGGGGAACATATTTTAACCACACCCAACGACGAGCACAGCCGGATTACTAGATAGCCCTGTTCCCAAGGTAGTTGACCATAGAAATTTAATAATCGTTACAGATGTCTTAAAGGAACTCTGTCCCACCAAGTTAAACATTTTCAATTTACTTACAAAATATTTGGAGGGTATTTAAGATTCGACCCGGTCGAATATAAAATTTTGACTTGTTTTTGTTTCATATATAAATGCTACTACGATCGAAAAGAAATTTAGTGGAGAAAGAAATCGATGCGGTGTTAATATGAGGAAGGGCATGTTGTGAGACGTGAAGTCCAAAACTATTCCACTCTGAAACAAACGATCTGTTGTTGGTTTAAGAAATGCTGTACTTTTAATTAGACAAGAACCTCTGATCAAACCTATGTAATTTAAATGGGTTTGATCAGAGGTTCTTGTCAAAACTGAGCGAATGAGCTAGTTGGACCCAAGTCTACTTTTAATAGAATGAAGGCTTTATTCAAGTAGAGATCATTTGATTTTTCTTTTGATGGGGTTTTTTCAATTTGGAACGATTTCCAGGGAAACAGATTTAATGTACTTTAGAGAATTTTGTTGTTTAACATGAAGAATTATTCGGTCTGTATTCAAAATAATATTATTTTTTTTCTTTTTTTTTTAATTTACCATCTATATTTAATGTAAGAAAAAATCCCTCCTTAGATTTTATCCAATAAACGATAATGTCTACAGTTATACACCCCCTTTAAAGGTAATTCAATATATTCAAAAGGGTTTTTAATCTGTTTGCCACTAAACTTAACAAAAACTAAGGAAAACAAAAAGTGAAAAAGGACTCAAAATGTATATGTAACGACATTTGTCATATAAATACACAAGACAAGTCACAGCAGCATTGACATCATAATAATAGAGTCATCTAATATGATTAGACACTAGAACAACACTCATCAAAATACACGAACAAAAGAGTTGGGCGGAAATACACGCCCACAATTGCAAAGGAAGTTGAAATATTTTCCGTTTATAAATTCATAACGCCAGCAAGAAGCACACAAACACTCGTTCATACCAAAAAAAAAAAAAATATTACACATGCACAAGGATATCTTTGCCATTCTGCTCGCAAGGAAATGCTAAAATAAGTGTGTAGAGAAGCCAAACGTTTGAGAAACGAAACATATATATTTTAGTGTTATCTCGCCAGAGACAAACGAACAGTCACTCGTAAAAAAAAATCAAGACGGCAAATGTAGAAACAAGCACGTGCTACAGCAAATGTCACGTGTCAGCACGTGTTCAGTTTGTTTTCTCTCTTTTTTTTTTGCAAGATAAAATTTTCACTGTCATCTAAATAACAAAAGCTGAGATTCCAATTCTTACTCGTATTTCAGAATCTACTGCAAATGAAGGTACAAAACAAAATGTGCTTTTCAGCAGAGTTCTGCTGCTGCAACATCCAGCACAAAACATCACTTGTTATCTTGATTTTGCCAATGGACGATAACTGATGAAACTGCCACTTCGATTTTGCTTTGAAAACAAGTCTGCTGTCACAGCAACAATGTCCTTAATTTTCTTTTTCTACTGCAAAAAAAAGAAAAACAAAGAAAAAACTGAAAAAAACTTTGTTGTTCATACGCAACGTGTGGTCACACTTCTGCGTTTGACAAGTGGGTGTCACCAGCTGTGGGAATTTTACAGTTTTTGGCGTTTGTTCATTTGTAAAGGATGTCGGTTTAGAGAGTGAATGTGCATGCACAAGCGTGAGAGCTAATTTTTTGCTCAACATCATAATTTTGTTTAAATTATTGCTAATTTGGGACTAGAAGCACACGCTAACGATGTGCATTCTTTAAGCGCTCATTAAGGGTTTATAAACGTTTCATAATTCCCAATTATTTGTTAATAAGACCATAAAAGAATTTTCAATATTTAATTAATTTTAATTACTAATTTTTTAAATATTCTAACTGCTAGTAAATACTGATTCAGTTAGAGTAGACAAAATTCTGGTCAAAGGGGAAATCCCTAAATCCTGGCATTTCTGGGTGCTAGTAAATTCCAAATACCAACATTTCTTAAAGCAATTTCCGGGATTTTGAATATTTTATCATTTTTATTGAGGATGCTGTTGGCTGAAGTAGTAAACTCTTAGACTATGCAGCCTAAGATCCCAGGTTCGACTCCTCACTCGATCATATACATACATATATAATATTAATTTTTTCTAATATGTAGAACTTGTTGTCGATTAGTGTTAATGACGAAAGCATAGCACTAGTCACTGGACGTTACCAGCAGCGATGAGACTATCATGCAGTAAGAGCAGAATACAGCCCCCTCTTTCGTCAGTACCATAGCAAAAATTCACCAGTGAAGCAAGAATTAAAATGATATTTTATTCTGATATTTTTAAGCTTAAGCTATCTTTATTTTAATTTAATTTTTAATTTCAATATTTCGTAACTCCTTTGAGTGACGAAATATTGAAGTTAAAAATTAAATTAAAACAAAGAGACCTCAAGCTTAAAAATACCTGAATATAATAATAATCAAAAAAACGTCAAGAAACCAGAAGAATTTAAGAATTAAAATGGCTTTAATAAATTCTCTATCTTCTAATCTTTCTTCATCTGTTCTTTCAATAGCAGCCCCTCTCAGTAGCAAAGCAACTCTGAATCTGAGGCAATTATTTTTTAAGTGCAGTCACACCACTGATCGTTTACTCTCTTTCGAGAGTTTAGCATCTCACTCACACCAATTAATTTCAACACCTCAGATGACTGTATAGATTTCCATGGTTAACGACGTTGCTACTCCCTATGTGAAGGGCATAGGTCATGTACAGTCAGTCACAGTAACGGATAAAAATACGGGTTAATAACATCGCCGACGTCTGAGTCATCCCGTCGCCATCTGTGCGCCAATACTTTTCAAATTTACTTGCTAAAGTATTCTACAAATAAATAAATAGCATCACCTCTTTTTATAGTTTCGATCCAATGCATTGCATTAGTAGGGTTCACAACCTGACTGCTGGCCCAAGTAAGAAAAAAAAATATTATAAAATGTTTCGTTACAATTATAGGCTTCTGAAATAAATTATATAACGAAACGTTAACCGCTTTAATTTTTGGGACAAGATATTTTGCAGCATTAATAATTTTAAAGGATAAAGAAAATAACCCAATACAGTTTTACATAATCCTATATTCTATTTCAAAATTTCATTAAGTTTTAATAAAATTATTGTCCTAATTTTTTGGCCTTTAATTGTTTAAAGCCTATAGCCGGCCAATGAAAATTATAAGGGTGTCATTTTAAAAAGTTCATGATTGACAAAAGTTTCGGCGAAAAAGCAAAACATTTTAAGCAGAAATTCATTATAGACAAGTTCTACTGTATTTAGCAAAACATACAAACATCTTTCCGATTGCATATTAATTTTGTTTTGCCAACAGAATTAGTTGTATCACATATAACAACTTTCAGAAGAACTACTGATTTACATTCCAACACGTGTCTATATGATCGTTTGATCGTTTTTAAATTTTGCAAACCATTTTCCAATTCCTATCTGCTGGCCGATAAAGCAGCCACAAGCATTCAGTGTAGTTGCTCGTTTTTGGTTACTTTCACACACGCTCTCCTAAATATGCAATTTATTAAGTTGTGAAATGATGATGTAATGGAGGCCATTACTGGGCAGCACCATGCACCTCATGTTCGATCATATGATATCATTAATATAAATATGTAACAAAATTATTAAAAACATGCTTACCTTCATTTTCTAACACGGGAATATAGGATTTTGTTGAAAATTGTGTGGTTCCCAGTTGAAATAATACAGGCGCCAAATTCGTTACATTTCAACAGCACTTTCTTCATTTCTATACAATATAACAATAGTTTCACATATTTCACACTAATTTCTTATTTATTAGTAAATAATATGCAACGAACACAAGAGACACCGCGACAAGTGCACCACGAAATGCCGGTTGGAAAATTCAGCAGCTCATTTTTCGCTAAAATGATTACATCCGCACTATTTTACTTAATTTTCGTAACACACAATTAATAATGAACGCATTTAAGCCATAATTTACTTTGCAAAGCAATGATTTAATCAAAAAATTAACTATTTTCACTAGCACTTGCTGAAAACTGACCAGAGGCAATAATTTAAGAAAAAATACCAATAAAATGACAGTTTAACAGAAAAAAGGCGGCAAAGTAAAGAAAGCAAAAGGCTGCCAGACAACAGGAAAATGAGTTATGGGTATTGCAAATATGGTAATACACTAAACAAACAGGAAGACAGCCCTACAAGAAATGAATGACTGAAACTAATACACATATAACATTTCCACCAACACACTTGAACATATGACTGACATTTGTTGAATTTTCGACAATGCTTTCAGATTTTAATTTCAGTTTTCAATTAATATTGGTGTATTTTATGTCTGGTGAAAGATGTGGTGCAAATTAAAACAGATATCAATATCATGTAGATAAATGGGATACGTAAGTATATTGTTTAAAGTGACAAATAAAAATTGTAATAGCAAGAACTTCTTTTTATAGGTATTAGTGATTGGAAAGATGTTCTCCGGGCACTAGAGGAACGCAGGCTAACAAACGCTGAATAATTGTGGCACAACTGCTAGTTTTGTTAAACTGAGAAACTACACCGGAAACCCAGAAATGTAGGTAAACTTAGATAATATATATTTTAGGTAAATCTCATTCGCTTAATATTGTTTGTTTGTTTCATTTTAGGCATTTTCATCCCTTTGCAGAATGCGGGTAAACCAAGAAGTCGTTGTTAAATGTTGCTTTACTTTTTAAAATAGTTTGTTCATCTTTTTATTGCAAATGCTTCAATAAAAATTTTGTATTAAAGTTGAAATTGTGGTCGAAATTGTTTTCTTTATTTTAATTGAAAAATATAAACAAAATAATTGATTTGTCAGGTTTGAGTACTCATTTGATTCCTCAGTACTGAGCGTTCAACTGATGAGACATATGTGTCTACATACTGATACAAAAAAGCACTAGAGTGAGCAGGTGAGCAATATTTTCTAATGGCGGCAGAATTAATAAGTACGACAGAGATGCAAGCTCACATGTATACAATTGTATACATCACTTTTTTCATATTGCCCTTAAGAAAATGATAGCAAGTTTTGTATAGGCAATGAGGTATTAAGCCGTCAGCACTATCAAACAAATGACTAGTCAAATGTTCGGTAGTGTTCTTGTAGGGAGGTGGCTATACTAAACTGTTACTAAGTCGGCAAAGAAAGTAGATGATGACTGTTTTAATTCGCATGCCATCACAAAAATTTAAATAAAAAAAATTTATATAAAGTATTTTACAAATCATAGCAATACATATACATACAATAATTCACCTTGTTTTGTGGAATATTCTAATTGGACATTTTCAAGGGAATAGTATTTGTATAACAGTGCTACCACCTGCGTATACAATTTATATTTCATAAGTGCGTTGCCATACAAAAATCACAAAGACTGACATTTCTACTACACAAAGTGGCAACTTAGTACTTCAAGCATTTTTATTGCAATACTTGCGTTTACATTATTATTTTGCAATGTATTAATAACTCACTCAATCTGATTTTAATCTGCAAACGTTAAAAGAATACCAAAATATCTTACAAAGATGTCCGCGGGAAATAAGAACACATACGAAGATATAGATGAGGCAGAGGTAACACATTCACATATTTTAAAGTAGCAAAAAGAGATGTTCATAGAAAAATTCATTTATTTGTTTTAGGAAGAGGCTCTGCTAAAGTCAGACGATGAGGGGGATGCTGGGAAAACAAATATTTCTGTAAGTTTACTACAGCCTCCAACAGTTTTGATAGATGATAATTCTTTGTTAAATGATAACGATACAACGAATGATGTATCTGGGGATGGTAACCAATTTGATGATGTTGACTTGTTGGAAGAAGATGAAATGTTGGGTTCAGACAGTGCTAATGAGGATAGCGATGATGACAATGAAGCAGATGAGTTGAAACTTCTTAACGAATATGAAAGTATTTTAAAAGAACTGGATAATAATCAATATGCTTACGACAAATATGTGCGTTTATGTGAACTTTCACAGTAAGTCTGCCTACCAGCTTGTTTTCAATTATTACTCTTATACTTGTTTTGTTTTTTAAGTGCTACCGGTGATTTGGAGAACATACGTAAAGCCTACAATAGATTTACTTTAGTGTATCCTTTAACAGCTGAACTTTGGCAGAAATATATTGATGTGGAACTAGTGGTGGCTCAATCTCCCAAGGAAATAGAGCGTGTAAAGGAATTATTTTCTAAAGCTTTACAAGATTATTATTGTAAGTTTGATTGTCTTTTGTGCAGCAATCTACTACTTTCTTTTTTTCTTTTTTATAGCCTGCGACTTGGCGTATAAATTTGCCAACTTTGCCGAACGTTGCCCAGATGCCCAAGCAATATGGCAAGTTATTTTAGGAACCTATGGACTCAACTGTTACAGGGGCAGGGAATTTTTTAAACTGTATCGTCATCAATTTGCAAAAGATCTGTGTTGTCCCCAGCAGTTGAAGAGTTACATAAATAGTTTTCGGCAAGAGTTAAGTTTTCCTCTCAATGAAATGGAAGACTCCTATATTGAATTTAAAGTATATTATGAACGCAATAAGGAGAGTTTGGCAGAACATTCACTAGTTTGGTCTGAAATTGATCAGCGTTATTTTAAGGCCAAAGAACATTTAAAAAAAATACTTGTATATGAAGAAAAACTTAAGGCATTGGAAAGTACAGCCTACCGAGAGCGTGCTGAGATATATTTTGAATATATCAAAGATACGGATAAGTTTCTGGATGAAAGTGTTTTACAAACCATATATGAACGAATGGTGGCAGATTGTTGCCTAAATGCAGAATGTTGGATAAAATATATTGATTTCATAGATTACAGAGATGCATTTGGTCGTCCCAAAGATTTGCAAAAATTGCCCTTGTTCGAGCAAACTGCCGATGATGTATGTAAAAGAGCACTGCGCAATTGCACCTGGTCATCGGAATTGTATATTAAACGTATGTTGGTCCTGGAAAATATGGAAAAATCCATACAAGAAGTGCAAGAAGTATTAGAATCGGCTTTAGCCGCTGGTTTCCAAACGCCGGAACCAGCAGTATCTATATGGCTTGAATATTTGACATATCTGAGACGCCATACAGACTGGATGGAGCCAGATGAATGTGAGACTTTAAGGAAAAACTTCAATTTAGCTTGGACCGTATTGGGCCAACAATGGGGTGTTCTAGCCGACTGTAATTGTGAGATTTTGCAATTCTGGGGCCGCTTGGAGTATGGTCCTTTGCAAGATCCCAAGAAAGGAAAAGAACTGTGGACTACAGTAATGGGTATGTAAAAATATTTAATATTAGACCATTAAGTAGAAAATCGCTCAGCAAACTTCGTAATTTACAGAATTAAAAAAAATTCATTTTGTAATTGTTTTATGTTTTTCATAGAGAGTTCCGATAATTCCACAAAATCAGGCCTGTGGATCGAATTTGCATTACTGGAAATGAGACGTGATTTGGAAGCAACACGCAAGTAATATTTATTAATTAATTTTAAAAAGTGTCTAATAACATTTTCATTTTATGGAAGGCTTTTCAGCAAAGCTTTAAATAAACCACACCTGGACAATACCGCTGTTATTGTGTCGGCTTGGGAGCGATTCGAAAGATGCAATGGTTCTATTAAAACTCTTCAAAATTGTATTAAAGAGTGCAGCTTATTCAAGCAGCAGCAGCAGCAATCTTTCGATAGTTCTTTCAATAAATCTGCCAAAAATAGCTCCTCTGCCAAAAAACCTGCTAAAAGAAAACTACCAACTGAAGAAAGTTCTATTCCCTTTAAAAAGGCAAAGCCACAATCCCAAGAACCACAAAATCATAAAAAACTGTCTCCGATCAAGGAATCAAATTTCAAGGAACACGAAAATCAAGAAATTGATCTTACTAAAGATCATTTACGCATATTTTTATCAAACTTGGACTACAATCTAACTGAAGAAGAAATTACGCAGCATTTGCCGGAAGTAAAAATTCTTAAATTGGAATTAATACGTTCTGCAAATGGTAAAAGTAGAGGTTTCGGTTATGCCGAATTGGAAACAAAGGTGGGTTTTACTAAAAGAAGAGGAAATTTTTTTTTTTTTTATTAAAATTTATGTGTATTTTGTTTAGACTGATGTGGAAAAAGCTTTAACTTTGGATCGCAAAAGCATTAAAGGCCGTCCCTTATTTGTTTCAAGTGTTTTGCGTGATAAAGAACAACGTCAGAAATTTAAATACAATGCGGACAAAGAACTGCATAAGTTATTTATTAAGAATTTACCTACGGATTGTAGTCAAGAAGAATTGGAAGCGATATATGGTACATACGGCAAATTAAAGGACGTGAGACTGGTGTACCACAAGTAAGTTTTTATATTACAATTATCTGTTTAAATTTAGCAATATCACAATTATGAAATATTACATAATTTGCTTAAAAATGTTTTAAATTGATCTTTTCAGATCGGGAAAGTTTAAACAAATAGCTTATGTGGAATATGAGCAAGAGTCGTCGGCGGGTAAAGCTGTGCTTGGTACTGACAATATGAATTTAAGAGGACATAATGTAAGTTTGAAAACCATGACTTTATATGTACACTTTGTATATAAAATATTTTATGTGTATATTTACCTTGCAGATATCCGTAGCCATTTCGGCGCCTCCACCAAAACCTTCTACTAGTGCTGCGACGAATCCAATAAAATTGCTAGGATTGGCAACCAAACGTAAGGCCAATGAATTAAAACCCCGAATGTCTCTAATACCCAATGTGGTAAGAAAAAATCTTAACAATAAACCTATAATGGCTGCAGTGCCGGTAGCACAAAGTGGTAATGGTGCAACAACAGCTCCCTCAAAAAGTAATGAAGATTTTCGGAAACTGTTTACGAAATAGTTTTTAATGAAATTATATTTTTTTGTAAAATACAAAAATGAATTATAAAACAAATCACACAAAATTGGAATAACACAAAAAGAAGAACTTTAAATTAAGTACGGAATTGAAACCCAATCATAATTTTTATTAAATTCTTGAAATTGATTTACTCGAAATTGATTTATTTGTATTCGAAATTAGGTATTTACAGACATATTCTAGCTGTCTGAATTCCAGTTTTATTATTTTTATTGTAGTGATCTTGTTCTCAGAGAAAAGTTTTTTCATCACTACCCTTAAACGTGGAAATGTTGGTTAAAAAATGGTTGATAAAAGTTATTGAGTTCTTCGAATGGTAGAGAAAAAAAGTTAGAAAAATTCTTTTTTCCTTTTATTTTGCATTTAATCCAGTGTTAGAATTTGGAACAAAAGATCGGGAACTACTTATAGTTATATTGGATTCGAACATAGTCTTTAAATTTATTTGAATATAACAATTATTTTTTTTAACAACGGTTTTAACTGTGGCTGTATTTCATTGGCTCTAGCACCAAATCATCAGCGGATAGTTAACCAAATTCTGCACACTTCAAAAAGTATTGGCTTATGCACAAACTTACAAAAACCGTTTGAGAGTTACAAATGAAAATCGTAGTGGGTTTTGAAAATGTTGAAAAACACAACAAATCAAGTGCAATGTTTACATTTGATGTTAATGTTCCTTAATTCAAATAACATCATTAGCGTTGTGTCCACATGAGAGCAAAAAATGCTAGTCAACTGCTCTTTTTCGGATTTTTTTAATCAAAATTTTCGGAAATTCTTATTCACGCTGTATATGTATGTATATTTCCTGGGAGCAGTTTGCATACACATGCAATATTTCACACACGTATGGTCTACGCCCACCATAAAAATACATTTTTAAAAAGAACTCAATATTTTTCGCAAGTGATGAAATAAAAGTTCTTGGGGGCTTCAACCGTACAATAAATCTAATGAAAACTCTAGCCCCATGGCAATGAAAATAACGTACAAATTCGAACAAGGGTAACCCGAAACGTCTTTTTCATTTATATTTTTATTTTTCAAGTATAGTCAATTTTATTACTTTCTTCAATATCGGTTTATATGAAATTTCACTAAAATGGCCTCCTCTTCCCAATCTAAATTGGCAACTTTAACGGTTGCCACGAAACTCAAAGAATCGGAAAGTGTTTTAGCATCTTCAAGTAATGCCGCCAGAGTAAGCTTAGACACAAACTTCTTAACCGTGGGCAAGCAGGATGATTTCCAGCACATTCTTAAAGAAACTGGTAATCGTTTATTGGTAGTGGAATTCTTTGCACAATGGTGTGGTCCCTGCAAGACGTTGTCTGTAAAACTGGAACAGTTGGCCAATTCATATAAAGGCAAGATATTAATAGTAAAAGTTGATGTGGATGAATTTGAAGAGTTGACTTTGGAATATAATATTTCTTCCATACCAACATTTATGCTAATGAGAAATCAAACAAAATTAGAACAATTTTCTAGCAGCAATGTGGAGACTTTGGAGAAAAATTTAGAAAAACACGCTGGGAAGCCGCTATTGAGTGAGGTTGAGGTCGAAAAGGCTAAAGCGAATTCTAGTGCAGAAGGCAAAGTTATTCACAACGCGCTAAAAAAAGAATAATCAAATGTGGAAAAATATACTTTTTCTACAAATATAAATTATACTTTCAAAATCAAAAGTTGTTGCAACTCATTGAAAAAATTGTCAACAAATTTTGCGGTGATACACTTGAATGGAACTATTTTGTTGAAAATTAAACAAATCTTTATAAATTATTTACCATGGTCTATACTGTATTAAACAAAGAGGATTTTGAGCGCGAGCTAGATGCTGCTGCAGACAAATTGGTGGTCATTGATTTCTATGCCAATTGGTGTGGTCCCTGCAAAGTTATCGAACCTCGTTTACAAGAATTGTCATCACAATTTTCCAGCAAAGCAAAATTTTTAAAAGTCAATGTCGAGGACTGCGAGGATATTGCCATGACTTACAACATAACCTGTATGCCCACATTTATATTTATGAAAGACCGACAAATAATTGATATAGTGTTGGGCGGTAATACTGATAAATTAGTCAAGAATATTGGAAAGTATGTAGAAGCTGGTCAGCCAACCGCAAAGGCTGTTGAGGCCACTGACGGAGAAGTTATTAAGAGTGGTTTGCATGAAGACTATACCTTTGACCAGGATGTGGATGATGATGAGTTGGAAGATGGCCCGCCACGTGCGTTCAATTTAATCCATGATGACTAAAAGTACTCAAATCGTTTCACAGTTTCCATGTTTTTTTTAATATGAAATTAATATTGAAACACTTCTTTGACCGAAACAAAACTCTTTTTGAAATCACATTGCACAAAGCGAATTAAACGTAAACAAATGTCTATAATGGCGACCAGAAATGTAAACAACTTTTGACAATGTGTATAGAAATATGTTAACGGTAAAACACAGCCTTGCCAAAAATCACACTGTTTAATCTATGGTGAAATAAATATTTATTTCACCATGGCTTAACCGGCATGGTGTCTTGGATTATAGTACATGATACAATTATCTACTATATTGCCCTTGCAACCGGTATATATAAAGACAGGCATAGTTCTTTACAGCTCTTCAGCCGTGATTTAACTTGCTATTAAAAACATTGTAGAGAGTAGTCATAGGCTGTTAGATGTGGTAAATTGTTGTCCACAAGGAGTAAGTAGGTGACCTATTTGCGATATTCAGAGTAAAGTGGCTAATTAATCTTGAGTCTTACCAAAGCATATACAACTTTTTTGAGTAGGACCAGCACTCTGGGGTGACCCCTACATATGTAGAGCATTGCTCCAGAGCTAGAAAGGAGGAGATGGTCTTGAGAAGATGAATAAAGAAAGATGACAACGTAAAAAATATTTTATAGCATTTACTTCGCTTGTGAATTTTTGCTAAAAGGACCGGGAAGGAGGTTGCAGTTACCCCGATCTTAGAATACGATAGTGTATGCGACGCCTTCGTCACTGAAACTGTATGGAGAATTCGTCACCATGTTCATGATTGAGTGCAGAATCAAGCTCGGAATTTCCGCTTCATAATCTCGGGTTGAACTACTTAAGCTAACAAATTTAGCAAACGCCAAAGGGTATTCCAAAATCTTTCTAGTATAAAACCTAGCTCTGGACTTCGTGGAGTGAGGGACTTATTCAATATTTGTAGTTTCCTTTTATAAATTAGAATAAACCGATAATGGAATATCTGTGTTTTCACTCATGTTCAGAAGATTTATTTTACATTTAATGATTGAATTTTGAAAATAAGTTCAAAAATGTTTTAATTATAAAGCAAAGAGGAGACTCCATTCTAAACCGAATTCGGTTAGTCTAGTATAATTATTCTAATTTGTATGTTTTTATCTGCAATAAAACACATACCAACTACGATACTATATTTTACTTGTTGTAGCAGTTTTCTCAATGTGAAAACAATATGTAAGTATTCAATTTGAATTATTTGTATATTATAAAACTACTTTTTAGCGAATGTAATTTTCATAGCATGAGAAGGTGTTATCTTAAAACCTTGGAGAGCTTCTTTGGCAGCATTACTTTGGAGTTCCGTTGCAAACTCGACAAAAGCAATGTCATGACGATTGGGCACCAAACGCACTTCCTTAAAGCCGGGGAATTGATTAAACAACATGGACAACATCATTTCGTTTGTTTCTTCCGGCAAATTTGTAAGGAAAAGAATTTGATTGGGTGGCTGTTCTGTTTGAGTATTTGGATTAGCATTTTCGGCATTGCTCGTCTTTTTCTTTTTGTCTCTGCAATCAAATATATGTATTTTATATAAATTCTATATAAGAAATATGATAAAATACTTACTTTTTATCCTCTACCGGTACGACAGGTTTTGGTGGCTTCAACTTTTTGGGTCTTTCCTTGAAAGTGCCCTTTATTTTAGCTACAACATCTGAATCTGTTTTAGAGTATGCTATGCGCATAGGTTTATCGTAGAAGGGGAATCCTTGCATGGTTCTCAAAGCATTGGAAGCGCTGGCGATTTCTTTGAATATCACAAACGCCTGGCCGCGCATTTTTAATGTCTTCAAAGCCACAATGTCCAGAATTTGCCCGAACTGTGAAAAGATGGCGTAAAGCGACTTCTTCAGCTCTTCCTTTTTTATTTTCTCATTTAGATTATTTATATATATCGTTTGATTTGGTCGTACATCCATATTGTAAATAATTTTTATTTATTAATTAAATAAATTGTTTATTTAGCAAAACACTATTATATGCGGCAACCGTAAAACAGGCCTTTCCTTAGTTTTTTTTTTATGAAATGCTGTTTTCAAACGTCAAAATAAATAGGAATCGAGTGGAATGAAATGCCTTTAGGAAAACATGAAAAATGTACACGTAAAAAAAAAATTTGTAATATCGGACAATAATATATAAAATTTGATATGGTCTATATGATATTCCTTATAATATATGAATTTTTATTTAAAGGTAATGCCAATATTAAGATGTTTCGTGAATTTTATTTGCATATTATATATTCGTCTATTCAGAAAGGTTTGCTGTTAGAAAACTTTGTTATATGCAATCGTCCATGTTTGATTACATTAATGAGTGGCAGTATTACGGCAATAACTACAACAACCAAGAGAACCATTAAAAATTATTTATTTCAACATCTATGCAATATAAAATGTAGTATTATGTACAAACGTTTTTTACGTACGTTTGACTCGGGTATATTTTCGTGATGCTTTTGGTGTTCTATTCCACTAGTGCTGTGAAATTAAATGTATATCTGGCAGCACATAAGAAGCAGCAACGAAAGAGAAATGTCGCAAAATCAAAACGACGTTTTGTAAATTGTGTGAGGTTGTGTGTGTGTGTGTTCATATTTCTGCATTTTTGTAAATTATTTTTTATACAAGTTTTTATTTTATTTTTTTATATAATTTACTCAAAGAATTTACAACTTTTAGTAAAAAAAAAAACAATAGCAATCTGATTACCAAACAGTGCCTCAAAACAATAAAAGATCTTAACAAAAATTTGTTAATGATTTAAACACATTAAAAGAAAAACAACGATATTAAAGAAAATACGGGCAAGAGTGAAACATTCTTTAGAAAAATGTCGAAAAATAAATTTCATACACTACCAAATGCAGCAGATACAAATATTGTTGAAGTGAAATCAAAGGTAAAACATTATCATCTTGTCAATTTATTCATCTGTAACTTCCCACGAAACAAGGGAGTTTATTTGCATTTTCTTATGCATTTATATGGAATTCCTTAGATAGAAATCCACAGAAGTGCACAACTCCCTTGGCAAAGTTTTATAAAGCATTAAAAATTTGTTAAGGCAACTGTTAACAAGAAAATCCAAATAGAGTTTGTAGTGTGATGATTCACTTTGTATATATGCGCCTTCTCCTCGCCGTCTGTATTAAAAGGTAGAGCCAAATCAGTCACTCGTTCATTTCAAGTTCGCTTGATTTAAACGTGAAATATAACAATAATGCATTGTATTATAATTAATACAAAAGAAAATGGAAATCAATTAACCGCAATAATTGTTAATTGTTTAGCTTATTCTATTATTTTCTACTAGCTGCATACATATTTGTGGCTACGAAAGTTAGTAAGAAAATGAAAAAATGGGCGGATAATAGTAGTGCTGAAAAAGTTGACCAAATATTTCCATTGTGGGTTGTTTCACAGTTTTAGCTGCAGTCGCCTATTCATATTAGATAAATTGAATTTATTTCTATATTTTTATTTTAATCTTTATTCGGTAGAATCTATTCCATTATTCGTAGTTTATTTTATCAGCGTTTGTTTGCATCACATTTCATACCTGTTGATTCGTTACAAACTGTTGATGTTGTATGGCCGGCAACATTCGCTTGTCATAAGATTAACGATTTAGGAACGGTTTAAAACGTCTTCAACTCTAGTCAGACCGATTCGTGTTTTTTTTTACTATAATAATTCATTTTCCCCGTATGGACATCAGTTACATTTTGAAATTATACTTTCTATCCAAGTGTTTATAAACTCCTAAGATTCTCCAGTACTAATTAAACATAAACCGGTAATATTACACTTAGGCTGGGCTCTTGAGATCTCAGTTAAAGTAGGTGTAGTTGATTTGAAAACATATTATCACGTTTGTATCAAAATTTTGACAGAACGATTTAGTTTTGTTTAAAATATTGATCCAAGCGAATTACGGATTTTTTCTGAATTTTTTGCTACATTGTGCTGCTGTAACTTTTAACAAGTTTGTCTGCCAAAACATTTTTTCTATACTTCCAAACGATTTTTACATTTCAACTAGCAGGGAATTCGCCCATGAGTTCATTTGGTATTAAATAGCCTTGTATTGGCCTTTAAACAAATAATTCAAAAAAGCACATTTCGCTGGAAAAATCAGTTTTAAACAAAAAATTTTTTCATATCACATAAAATAATTAATTTCCTGAAGAAGTCACACAAAGAAGTGACGAAATATTGAAATTAAAAATTAAATTAAAATAAAATAAAGAGACCTTATTAAAAATATCAGAATATAATAATATTTAAACTTATTAAATATTATAACGGAAAAAAATGTAACGGTTCTGTTTTGAAAAGGGAAAGCTCTTAATTTATATAATCCCTTTCAAATAAGTGCCACCCACAGGTTTTCTTTTATTTATTTATTATTAAGCATCGGTCCTCACTAAGTGGACTATTAAAAGCAAAGTGGTGATAAAAATTACTCATATTTTCCGATTAGTTTGATGCTGAATTTCGACGATTTGGACTTAAACGTACTGAAGAAGCACCAAGTTTTGAAAAGTTTAATGCTTTGGTCAGGCAACTGCATGGCCTGGCCAATATACAATTCCTAATACGTTATATCGATCCACGTGACCATGAACTATTGCCAATTAACAATGATGACAATTTCGGACGAGCCCTCAAGACAGCACAGCCCATATTACGTATTATTGTACAGCGCGAAGAGGATATGGAATATGGTTTGTCCAAACCACATCGCAGTAACTTCAATATAATCAGTATGCTGGGGCAAACACCGGGTAAACCGAGAGCACCACCGATTTCCATGCCACTAGACTTTCGTCAAGTGTCGGCTATCATTGATGTAGACATTGTTCCGGAAACACATAGACGAGTACGTTTGCTAAAACATGGCAGTGACAAACCGTTAGGTTTTTACATAAGAGATGGCACCTCTGTGCGCGTAACGCCTAATGGCCTGGAAAAACAACCGGGAATATTTATATCGCGTCTAGTACCGGGAGGTTTGGCGGAAAGTACTGGTTTACTGGCCGTCAATGATGAGGTTATAGAAGTGAATGGCATTGAAGTGGCAGGAAAGACATTAGATCAGGTAAGTGTAGCTTTACTTTATAAGACCTTTAAGCCTATTGGAATAATTGTAAATTTTTATAAAATTATTTATTTGCAGGTTACCGACATGATGGTGGCCAATAGCTCAAATCTTATTATTACCTTCAAACCGGCAAATCAGCGTACCTTAACATCACCGCGTCGTGGCTCGTTTTCACGTACTAGTCAATTGTCTAGTGGTTCGCATCATACTAATCATACCAACACCTCCGATGAATTGGAGCAAGATGATCAAGATGAGATTGTAGACTTAACTGGCGTAACATTAGATGATAATGCCGGAAGCGGTGGTGGTGGCAGCGCTAACGGTGATGGTGTTTTACATCTTTGAGTCACAATAACTGTAATATTTTATAATTGTTTTTCTTCACCTTTACTTTTACGCTTTTCTTTATTCATCTATTTTAAATTATGTGGACCTATTTTTCTGTCCGTTATTTAAAATCAAAGAAAAAGTTAAATAATTTATTTTATGTAAACGGTATAAGGCTAAATAAAGCCTTTGAGTTTCTCTATAAGCTTGTTGACAATCTCTTGATTTATGAATAAATTGAGAATTACATATCCTTTTATATATTGTTGCGGCAAAAGTATGTTTTACTTTTGTTTCATGATCACATTGAATCATAAGTTAATGTTGAGAGATTTGCGAACTGCAAAACATTTTTATTTTTCATCAGAAAACCTATTAAAGATCTTGAGAGTATGTACTTAAATTTTGCCATTGATGCAAGCAATCTCTAAAAGTTACTTTTTAAAAAACATTCTGCTTTTCTGCAAGTTATATCTGTTATTTATTTAGTGACACCTTTTCCAAAAAATACTTTCACACACATACATACACATTTATGTAATAATATTAAGAAAAGAAGTAATTATATCACAAGATACTCTATTTAAAAGGAATTTCTTTCTTCAAAATTGCTTTGAATTTTCCTTCTTAATCGGTATTCGTTGTATTATTAAATTTACAAGTTTTTTTTTTTATTTGTAGTTTTATGTTTTTAACAACTTTGTTGACAAATAGTTCTGATTACTTAATTTTCCTGTTAAAATGCCTGCCTGTTGTTGTACGTCCACGTTTACTTCATACACTCCATCAAATAAAAAAATTCTCGAAAAAAAAACTAAACAAATAAAAATCACTTCTTTAAAATTATTTTTAATTTTATTAAAATTTCCTTTCCACATTCCATTTAATTATTAAATATCAATTCATTTTATGTATTTATTGATAAAACAAAATTACACAAAAAGACATTTTTAATACTTAAACTAATTTTAAGACGTAAAGATACTTATATTAAAAAAAAAGATTGTTTTAAAAACAATTTATTAAAAATCAACTACTTGAAAAGCATTTTTATAAACTCTTGAATTAATACAGTTCCAAAATCAAAATAAAAACTTAATGAACAACAGCATTGAGATTTGATAGATAAAAGAAAAAACACTTAAACAACACCACTAGTAAAAGCCTTAAACTTTTATAATAAATATTTCATATATAAGTACTCATGCATAAATAATTCCATAAACTAGTAACTAATTATTAAAACAAGACACTTTTCCAATGTCCAATGCAGAATGTCTATGTTGTACAAATCTGATTGATAATATCTGTTTTACAAAACATGCCTAGAAACATGTTTTTGTGTTTCCACAATACAGTTGCAGAACTCACAAACCCTGTTGTATAGTGTAAAGTGTATTTGAAAATACAATATCAAAAATAATCTCAAAACGAACATATTTTACAAATAATTTCTTTTTGTATTAAATTGTTTTTTCAAAAAGAATTTTAAACGATACAAGTCTCGGGAAATGAACAAATAATTTTGAACACTTCAGGGGACATGAATAGGGTGTACACTTATCGGGGAATGGTTACAACACAGCAATTGCTTAGATAAAAATTATATAAAATCTATTAAACAGCCTTTATATGAATGGAAGCAACACGCATTACCAAGAAAATGGCAGTATAGTCGAATTCAACTCCCTTTCAAAAAATATCTATTCAATATGTTTATGTACGGAGTTTGAGGACGAACTGGTGGCAATGCTAATTCCATTCGCCAAAGGTTCGGCTTATTATCAAGTCGTCTTGAATTAAATAAAATACAAGCATACGATTTTCAATTTTATTTAAGGACTTTTTAAATTAAATTATGATGGGTATTTCGCAACAGCCAGAGGGAATGCACCCACTTCTTAAATGATTAGCAGCCACTTTAAAAAAATATATTCTCTTGTAATCATATTATTTTAAACTCCTTGTAGTTTTACTATGAATCATGCCGAAATAACGATTCTGCAAGAGTATTGCCGAGTGTCTGCTCTGTGCTATCATTTAAAATTGAATGATTTAGTCGAAAAAGCATACGGATGCAAATGAATTCTAAGGCGATGCGAATGGAAAGCTGATCGCATTTGTATGATATTTACATTGAAATGCAAAAGCAATTCCTTTCGCATCGCATTAGACAATAACCGCCCTGCACATTTGGAAATGCTTTAAAAGCATTTACACTATGATTTTTAAGCCATGTGGCTAATAATTCTTTGAAAATTTTAAAAACAATAAAACAAGACTAAAAATGAATGTAAAGAGAAATTAAAAAAAGACATTTTTGAAAAACTTTGTTCTTCTCTACCCCAACTCGCCAATATAACAGCGTCAAGACGATTACTCAGGTTTTTAAATCATCGTGTGAATTGGATGTGAGTTAATTTTCAAGCTTTTATTATCAGTGCTAATTTAAAAAATGTGAAGTTACTTTCGTCTTTGGATGGAACAAGTTTTCAGTTTTGAATAAAAATTCTAGCCTCATGTGGGTCTTAGTTGGTCCCGTTATTTTGGCAGAAAACTACTTTCGAGTGCAGGCGCGAAAGATTTTCTCAGAATATTCACGACGCAATTTGAGGTTGTATTTCGTATTTTCTGATATATCTTGAGCTTGTATAACATCGCATAACCTCAAAAAAAGCTTAAGAGAGAATATGTAAATTTTACAGGAGAAGTATGTTTGACTTATCTTTGTTTTAAATTGAATTACAGTCTTGATATTGGATACATAAAATTATGGTGGATTATAATATTTAATGGTAATAGATTTAATGAACATTTTGAGATGTTCTTGATATTGTGAAAAATATTTTTGCTGTATTTTCTTAACGGGACTTGACTTTGATATTTTGGCAGGTGGTCAAATTAGCGTATATAATCGACTTTCGTCAAAAAACGATTTTCGAAGAGCAAGGCGCTCCGGCTTTTTTTTTTTGGCGGTTTACTGTTGTGAGAAAAAAGAAAAATTAGACACAATAATCATGTTTTGAGAAATTATAATTTTATAAAGGATTTCATCTAATTGTTGTTTGGATTTCATCTAATTTTGAATGTGAATAATGTCGGATTTTTTGAAATTTTTTTAATTTATTGCATTTAATTGAATTTAAAATGTATACAAAATCCCGGCCTTAAATTAAAACAAAAATGTCCTTGAATTATTTTGAAATTTCGTCCATTACAACTGATTTCTTAAAGTCTTTATAGATCTTGACATCCAACAGTTAACAACCTAGAACAAACAAACAATACCCTAATCAGATCTTCTGACTATTGAAGTGTACTTAATGTTGAAAAGTTAAAATTTATTTGTTCAATGATGTCCCTAAATGAAATTAAAAAAATTGTTTGCTATGAAACTTTAACAATAACTACCAAAACCTACTACAATAGTAACTCATATCCAATATGATTAAATAAATAAGTACTTTAAGCAATAAATTAACTATATATTAATTGTTTAGAGAAATATATTCGATTCCTACCACAAATGCAAATCATTTGATAAATCTGTGTATCTATTTACTGTTTAATATGTTGTATTTTCTTGTTTACCTTATGACCATTTAAAAAACAAAATATTTTAATATCTATTTATTGTTTTATTTTTATATGTATCTTGTTTCATATGTTTCCTGATGCACTCTTTGTATTGTAGTTTCTTAATAATAATTAAAGAATGAAAACAAAAAAAAAACATATTCCTAAAAAAAATAAGTTAAAAGTCCATAGGCTACATTTTCATGATTATTTAGCTTAAATTCAAATCATTTTCATTTTAAACATCAAAATTTCATTAGAAACTTGAAATAAGCATGTGTCTTATAGTTCTATAAGAGAAAAAAAAAACAAACAAAAAATAAAAAATAAATAGAAGTAAATAAAACTATTAAAAATATTTACTTTAGCAAGTGTTTGTTTTTCGAAAATAAAATTTTACTAAAATATGGAAGAAAATTTCTACAGACTACTCTTTAAATCGATTCCTATTTCAATCAGTTTGTCTAGGTTCATTACAGAAACTATACATTATTTTTAATTAGATAGTTTTTGACATGATTTTAGGCTATCCCTCTTTGTTTATATGAATGTTGGTTTCAACCCTCTTTAATTTTAGCATTTATCTAAAACATATAATCTACGAGTTTATTAACATGCAGCAGACTACACCGAATCTTGCATACCCTACAACTAAATGTGAAGTAATAAGGCAATAACGAATAGAAGCTAAAATCTAGTTCAAGTGCACAGTGATTACACGTAAATCGGGAAGGATCACTTAAGAAATAAGCCTGTAAACCTCGTAACAGTAGCGTAAAAATTTCACAAAAATATTTTGCTTGAGGCAAATTAAGAACTTATTCCTTTTTTCAACAGATATATTTTTCGAACTATTTTTTATTTCTTCGATATTAAAATCTCAGATTAAAGTTGTAATATTTTTTAACTCGGACCAGCACTCAGGGGATGACCCCCTACATATGCAGTGCATTTAGCTGGAACTGGAAAGGAGGGGATATTATTCAGAGGACAGATGATTGTTAGCACGATATATTTTTTTGCAAAAATATTACACAATGCGCGCATGTGTCGTAAATGTGGGGACAAATTACGCATGACAGGGAAAACTCGTTCTTTGTCCGGACTGTCCGTATGTGGAATAAACTGAAAATTTAAAATGAGCAGATAATGGCCAAATCTTCTGATTCGTATCGCAGTTATGAAAGTCCAGATTCAACATAATTTTCAGTTTTCATTTTAGGTATTTAAAAAATTATTAGCTTCTAGTCTATTTATAATTAACCAGGATCGCAAGTTGCTTGAAATTCGGAAACTTCACAATATGAACTGCACAATATATTTTAAGAGAATTAAATTGGAAAACAAAGGGGAAATATAAAGATTTTATTTAAAATGTTTTTTTTTAATTTTTATGATAAATATTTATATTGTGCATATCTACATAAAAATGCCGTTTAAAAAATATAAATTTCATAAATATTGGTAGACGATAAGGCAATTGCAAGTGTACCACAAAAATGTTTGAGGCGTATTTATATATTAGATAAGGCAGTGCGATCCACAGTGGGATTTTTTGTGCAATAAGTAATTTTGCACATAAAATTTAAAAATGTAATGATGCAGTTTTGTAGAAAATTGATTCAGTATGAAGAATCCATAAATTGTATCCCCAAAAAAAGTTTATTTGTCTTTGAAATAATGAAGTAAAGTCACATGTAAATTTTGATCCAAAATATTAAAAACTGTTTACGCACTTCTATAGTGTTTGCACGTAAGATAATTTTATTGCTCTGATTTAAATAGGGATTTTTTCAAATATAGCCTTTTCTGCGTATATAAAAAAAAATTATAATGTTCGGTCATATGGCTTAAAATATATAATAGAATAAAATTTATTCCATAATGTGCCGTGATTGCAATCTTTCTTGGAAGACCGAGCAGTGCTAGGTGCTCCCGCTATTATAAAATAAAAGGTAAGACTCCATATTATCAATTAAAAATAAAAAAAGTTTAAATAATTAATAATCTTTTATAAAATCATAAAATTTGTCTCCAAATTCATGAAATTTTTAATTTAAAAAAATTACAAAAAAGTAATTGGGTTTGGTAAAGAAACAAAAAGTTGTGAAAAAAATATAATATGGGCGGTGAGTGGTGGGCGTTAATTGAGGTAATAAAGGCTCTGTGCCAAATTTAAAAAACTTTGGGCCAAAAATAAATTTTGGGTTCTATGGGCGGTGGGTAGTGGGCGTGGCCAATTTTAATGAAACTTTATATTTTTCTTAATTGAGGTAATAAAAGGCTCTGTGCCGAATTTCAAAAACTTTGTGCCAAAAATAAATTTTGGGTTCTATGGGCGGTGGGTAGTGGGCGTGGCCAATTTTGATGAAACTATATTTTTCTTAATTGAGGTAATAAAAGGCTCTGTGCCAAATTTCAAAAACTTTGTGCCAAAAATAAATTTTGGGTTCTATGGGCGATGGGTAGTGGGCGTGGCCAATTTTGATGAAACTATATTTTTCTTAATTGAGGTAATAAAAGGCTCTGTGCCAAATTTCAAAAACTTTGTGCCAAAAATAAATTTTGGGTTCTATGGGCGCTGGGTAGTGGGCGTGGCCAATTTTAATGAAACTTTATATTTTTCTTAATTGAGCTAACTAACGGCTTAGAGCAAAATTTCAACATTCTACGAGCACTCCTTATATTTTTTGACAAACATTGTATGAACAAATCCCTCAGTGCGATCCCACTGGAGCAAAATGATGTAGTTCAAAGTACTATATTATAGGGGCTATTTTTTAATATCTCATAGATAAATCAATTATTTTACAATTAAATATTGTAAGAGTTACAAATGGAATAATAATATTTTTATACAAACTTTTCAGTTGTAGCGAATGTTATAAACATCTTTAATCAAACAATCATTTCAATATTAGCACGAAAACGTGCAGGTTTAGCTAAATAACTTATTTTTCTGTGATTTGTATACAGTAGTTTATAGGAAGTCTTTTAGAAATGTCTTCGAAACTTTTGTATAAAGCCGCTAAGGAGACGTTTGTGGAGTATTTGAATAAAACCAGCTTAAATGGTTGTTATCTTCTATACTTCATAAGGCGACGCAAGTATCAGAGGTAAAAAATGTGAAAAGAATTAAGGCCCCACTAGTCTTGCCATATGCATAACACCATAACAATAACTTCATAACCTAAAAACCATATGTGTTTGGATTCTATGTTTATGTTGTGTACAGTGTAATCGAATACTATGTTATCCATAAAAATGTTTTGAACTGTATTACCTGTTATGGTTATAAGAGTTAAGTTTTTGTTTTTGATAAATAACATATTTTCATTCTGTCCTACGAATAGACTATTTTGGTTTATGTTCATTGTCATGGCAGTTACCTTTGCCACGTACGTTTGTACCAACTTCTTGATGCTGTTCCTCAGGGATCCAACACTTACCAGTTTGGACACTCAACAATATTCCGTATTCGAAGCACCATTTCCCTCAGTGGCAGTGTGCAGTTATAATAAATTCAGTCGTGCTGCTATTCGAAAATATGCCTGGAATATGTAATTGAGATATAATATGAACATATTTCCTTTAATACTTTTTCAATATTTTTATTCCGTAGTAGTCAACGCAGTCGTGGGAACGAAACTTTAGGTTATTGGTTGCATAGACTTAAACTGTTATCGGGCATTTACAATTACGATTCTATAGATTTTGATGAGGCCAATAAACTGCAGTATGATCTGAAAAATATGTTTGACAAACCGCTGAAAACAAGCCAGATAATTGAAATGTTGGCACCCACTTGCGAGGACCTAATAGTAAAATGTTTTTGGGGTGGCAAAATAATAAACTGCAGGCAGCAATTCGAACTGAAGATCTTTATAGATGGTCCATGTTGTGTGTTTAATTATCAATATATGAAGTAAGTCTTTGAAATAATTTACCGGCCGGGCTAGAATAACGAACGTTATCATACGCTGGAATTCTAAAATAAAAACAAGCGATCGGTGATCTCCCTCCCTCTCTCTCTCTCTTTGTAATACATACGAAAATACGAAACTAAATAAAAAAATAAAAACAGATTGCAAATGGGAGGAAAATCATCTGTCCTTCGTTTAGAGTTTTAGCGCCCGATCTTCTTTGGCATCGCTTAGATAAGCTGATCTCATCATAACAGAAATCGGTGATCTATTTAGATTTTTGTTTTAATGTGAAAGCTGTTTAACCGATATATGTAGCTATAAGGCATTTTTCTACACTAATATAAATTAATTCTTTAAATTTATAGAAATCCAGAATCGCTAGTGTTCCCCAAGGCTACGGGCTCTCAAATGGGCCTGGTACTTTTATTAAATGCCAGCACTAACGACTATTTTTATGCGGAGGACAGTGCAGTCGGCTTTAATTTTAAACTGTTCTCTACTCAACGTATACCGGATATATCTGCGGGAGATATGGAAGAATTTCATGTTGGTCCCGGAAAGGATGTTAGCATCCAATTGGATTTGGTTTCTCAGGTGACATCGGAGCATGCCCGGTCCTATAGTGTCCACAAGCGAGGCTGCTATTTTCCTTATGAACATCAGAAAATCGCATTTGATAAAACTGAATGTTTGCTGGGATGCAAAATACTTTTAATTGAATCGAAATGTGAATGTTTGCCTTTTTATGCGCTTAAAAGTGATATGGAAACTGACGAGCAGCAGGGGGAGTGTTCATTGCGTAACTTGGAATGTTTAGATTATTATAAGTGTAAGTGGAAGAAGTTTGAAATATTGCTAAAAATTTTGTAATTGTTTTACTTTACAGATGATCTGTTAGATACTTTAAAATGTTCAGATTGTTATCCCCTGTGCTCTTACAATCATTATTATTTTCGTAAAACAGCGAGTGCTCTGCAGCGCACATATAAGCCTTATGACAATACAATATTCACGTGAGTATAATTTCAGATTTATTTTAAAGTATTAAGAGGAGGTTTCCATAATCCAGAGGTCCAGCTATTATAATTTTCTAGACGGGTGTTAATTGTGGAAATTATATATTTTTTTAAAATTATTTAATATGATTTTTCTAGCGCCAACATTTCGCATATAACACAAGATTTAAGCCTCGTTAAGATCTATTATCCTGCAGGCAGCGGCACCAGATATTACAAAAATGTTCTTTACGATTGGTATCATATATTATGTAAATTGAATACTGCAACGATAATAGAGTGAGTGAGTGATAAATGGTTGAAATCTTTTCTATTGCAGCGAATATCGGTGGAGTTATCGGCATATGTATGGGCTGTTCCGTGGTAAATGGCATTGAAATAATTTATTTTGGCTGCTTTCGTTTGCTGGAAAAGTTTTTCAAATTAAAAAATACACAATCAAATTTAGCAGAATAAAAACGTATACGACAGTTAAATTTTTTGTGACAGAGAACCTGATACAGATTTATTAAATTCATGTTGATCATCGATATAAGCACTTCAGAGCACCGTTTGTATAACTGAAATTTATTATCAAACAACTCTTTTAATAATTAAGTGATACAACAACTCTTTAATAATTAAGTGATATAGTAAAAATGGATAGTTTACCTCACTATCTACGACACACATATTTTTGTAGTACACTTTTACTTATTTTATAATCCAGCAATGTTTATAAAATATATATAATTTGAAAGGTATTTTTGCATAGATAAGCACAATATAATTAATTCTTAACAGAAAATTTGAAAAATGATGTTAACATGAAATCTTTGTAACCCAAAATTCGCCAGCTAAGTAAAGGTTAGAATATATTAAAAAAAATTCTTAATTTTTCTTCTGGCTCTGGCGCAATGCAGGGAGTCCTCGATGGAGGAGTCTTCCCTTGCGTGCAGGTCCTACTTAACAAAAAAAAAAATAAATAAAAAACATTAAAATAAAATAAACCAAACAAACAAAAAGCTGATCACTATTAAAATATTTACCCCGGTATTCATAAAATTTAAAATGAGTTTGAAATGTTTTCATACAAAATTTTCTTAAAACATATTTCAAATACGTTTTATTTGTTTTATGAATATGGGGGTTAAAATCTTATATAAAAAGTTGATTGAAATTTTTAACTGAAAATTCATTACAATTTGAATTGAAAATAGACAACAATTTTAAAAAATGCGAATGAATTGAAATTTTCTACTGAATGTTTTTAAAACTTTCTAAATAGATAAAAATTTTCAGCTAAAAATGTATTAAAATTTGCAAATGATAATTGATTACTTAAAAACTTTCTATTGAAGATCAAATAAAATTTTGTATGGCACATGAATTAAAATTTATTAAAATTGTCTTCTGAAGAATATCAATTTAACTTTTGAAGCCTTAAATTTTAAAGCAACAGTGAGCTACCAGGCGTTACAGGCAAAACAGCAGGAAACTAAAAACTACAATATCACAGGAGTACCACCAGGACTGCCAATAATTTCGAATACTAAAAATTGTTCAGCTAGGACAGCAACCATCTTAATAAGAAACCAGTATTGAGTATGAGCAATATTTATTTAAAGTTCAGTTGCTTAAGAGAGACAGACACACGTGTGTCTCATAAGGAGAAAAACAAAAATAAGTGGAGATGCGATCAAAAAAACAGACTGTGGTAACAGACACTTCTTTTCCAACATTCACAAAATATTACGATTCAGTTCATTACGGACTTGGCTAAGAGACGCACGTTGTTTACGCTTGAAATCAAAATCTCGAAGAAAAAGTCCATACAAAACGTTATAAAACCGCAATAAACGTAAGAAAATAATAATATCATACCGAATTTACACAAAAAAATAAAAGTGGCAAAATAATACAAGTTGCAGTCGTTCGTATTGTGTTACCAAAAAGAGCGGGCTTAAAGAAAGAGACTGTGTCTGACTTAAATAAGAGCCAAGCTGGTGATTTCTTATTATTGTTTTTATAAAGCAATTACAACCAGCACCACTGCTTTAGGTGCTGGTTGCAGTGACGTTAATAGTAAAATATTGTATAAAAAGAAATGAATTCGTATGTTTGTTGTTTTTGTGTTTTTGATTGAATACAGGCAGGGAACATTGAATGAAATGCTGTTGACATTTTCTTGGGCCCATTGTAGTCATGCTGTAGAACGATAGACGTGCTTCTTTTTATATGTATAGCGCATATATTTCCACGTTAAGCGTTTTATTAAAATGTTTGCACAGGGCATGAAATAAAAGTGATTTTAAAAAACAGTGTAATGTGAGACATAAACTGTGGTGACCATAAGTACTATCTTATAAATGCATACACACATACATACATTCATATGTATGTAAGTTTGTATGTAGAATTTTAAAAAGTACAAAAACAATTAGCGTCAATAGCACTGGCCATAAACAGGGATTAATATTAGAAAACAAATCTACTTTCATAAAAATACAATAACTAGATATTGTTACATTCATATAAAAAAATATATATATAAAAAAACAAAAGCAAAAACAAAACCAAATCAAGACCATCATCATTTTCTCTGCCTTAAAAACAGAAGCTTTAACAACAACAAAATGCATTGCAGTAACAAACAACATCCCATTTAAACATACATACGGAAAAACAACAAAAATAGTGGAAAATGCCAACAACAATTTAAGAAACATAGTGGAATAGTATTAATGCTCTGTAATGCATGCGTGTCTTCTTCTTGTACAATGTTTGTTTTGTTTCTCGTTGTGTTTTGATGCATGCGTGTTTGTGCACTGTTTTTTTGTTATTGTATAGTAAGAAAGTTGATGTGTTTTGTATTTAAGTGGTAGTGTGCATGAATACGCAGAACAATTAAAGAGTGAATTTTTAAGTGAAATGTAATGATATAAAAAAATAAATTATATTGAGATTTTTTAAAATTTACTTCTGTATTAATAGTGTATTAACAGAAATCTGTAAAAAGGAGTTTTCATAAAATTAAATGCAGGAACAGCCATATACAAAAATTGTTTGCTAAATTGTATGATATGCAAAGCAGACTGTGTATGTGTGTGCATTAATGTAAACTAAATTGCATTTATTTAATACTATCTAAAGAAACAAATAACAATTTCTAGACTTCCTCAATGAAACAGTTTTTGGGATGGCATAATTGGACAAGTAAAATTTAGAGAAGAGAATACCACTTTTTAGCTGAATAAGAACTTAAAATTGTAATGCAAGACAGAAATATTGTTGCAGTTAAACTGTTTTTATTATAATCTGGCATAGTATTTATTTTTTAAATATGGTATTTATTTTTTAAATATGATTTCCGCCATATAACCGCCACGGCTGCAGCTTAAATTGTCCATTCGATCAGTCCAATTTTTCACTTTTCCAATGGCGGCTTGCATATTGACTTCTAATACTTTAGGAGCTGCTGCTTTGTCAGTTTAAAATAATGACTTACAGGAATCCCCTGCACGTGGAGGATCCACTGCTTGAAATAAAGTTGCAACCAAATTAATTTTACAATAAATCTATTGTTACTAGCTTTCTATGGCAATGAGGTCATCCTGTTGGAACCAAATGTCGTCCATATTTAGCTAATTAATTTTTGGAAATTCAGCCAGGATGATGCGATAACATTTTTTCTGCCAGTGTCTAAACCGCAAAAACTGAAAATTTTATTGGAATAATGGCGAAAAACCTTATATCTTACCTAGCCATTTAACTAGAAATAAACTTCATCACCAAACACAATTCTTGGGTATAAACGATGTATAAATTATGGGAACAGATTTATATTTTTTTCAAAGTACATTTCCTCAGTTTGGGGCATTTTTAAACGAGAGGGTTGGTCATAGTTCATACAATTCCCAGGTGTGAGCCGGTGCCTTAAACCAACTTTTAAAGTGGCTGGAGAAGACAAAAAGTGTTGATATCTGGAATATTTTCTTGAAACGCTCTCTTCATTGAGAAAGCACTCATTTTTCATCGCTTCACCAATAAATGGCACTAAAAAATACAGAAAAATTTCAATATTTTTTCGAACTGCCCATATGTGGAAAAATATACCCTCTAGAGGTCTTTCCTGCCACTTTTAATCTAGAAAAGGGTGCTGTTGGCTGAAGTTGTTAACACTATGCTATAAAGATAAAAATCCTTAATTCCACTTCGCGCTCGTGTCGAATTTTTCTGATCGGTTTTAGTGCATGGTTGTGTTGGCTGTTTTCGGGCTGCTCCAGTAACGAAGGCATAGCACTGGGCACTGAACAATTACTGGCAGCGATTAACACAATGATGTACTAAAAAGCAGAGTCGACCGTGTAGGGTAGTTGAAATAGCTAAAAAATTCTCTATCCTCTCATCTTTCTTCATCTGCTCTCCTTTCTAGTTCCGGCACAATGCAGTTCATATATAGGGATCATCCCCTGAGTGCTGATCCTAAAAAAAATATAAATAAAAATAAATAAATATGTAAAGAAAAAATTCCCATGGAATGGACAAAAACACTACTCCTTTTATATTCCTTCCCCCAACAACTTTTCCCAGTTCCAGCACATCCCGGTGTGCTTAAAATTAGAAAAGTAGTTATGAGCTATTTACCATAACAACATTTAAATTCCTTTACACGACCTAAACATATTTTACTTTTCGCATGCATAATTAATAAAAACTTTCTGTTAAGAAAAATAGTGTTAAGCAGATGCTAATGTTCTTTAAGCGTTTAGGGCCACATACATACACAGTGCAAAAAAAGAAAATTAATAAACTCTTTTTAGCCACTGTATTGCATTTAGAAAAAATACAATCACTCACTCTCATACACATGCAGAAAAATGTGAGGACAACAACGAAAAAATTCAACCTACAAAAAACAATGTTTGAATGTTTTCTTTTTCTTTTAGCCAGTTGCGGCTTCAGTGAAGTAGAAAGTCTTGCCAGTCTTTCCTCCACTCAAATACACACAGACCACAAATTGCCAAACGTATGCAATTTAATGAGAAGCAAGAAATACGAAAAAATAAAAAATACAAAAATTAAGGCGGAAATTTTCACGCGCGTTTTTAAACAATTTGACAAAAAATGTTTTTTGTTGTGTAATTAAACAGAAAAGGAAAATTTAATAAGATACGCTGGTGATTAAAAGACTGTTATTAATTCACACTCCTACATATAAGTACATACTTATATTTGGTAGCCAGTATGTAGTAGGTATAATACATATATACATGCATACATATGTACATGTATGTATGTAGTGAGTGTGTATGCTCGTATGCATGTTTTTGTAGCGTGAAAGCAACTTAGTCACTTTTATTTTCCTCTAAAATAACAAACTGCAATATTAATAATTATAGTGCAAACATCTGTATGTATGTGTGTATGTATGTACATACATCTATATGCCTGTTCTTTTTCTCCTATTTTTGCAAGAAAAAAAATCCAGTTTTTAAAGCGACTAGTTCTTGATGTTGTTTCCATTAATTCAAATTCAGCAAACAACAAAAACAAACACACACACACATACACCCAGAGATACAAAGTTATAATAACAATAATAACAACAACTTATGAACTAATCTAATGCAAAAATTTTATAAAATATTATATAAAAACTCAAATTCGAACCGTTAAAAGTTGATGTGTACATGAGTTAGATTCTGTTGATGTTGAACGAAAAAAAAAACACAAACAAGCAAACAAACAAACATCCCATAAATATTTATTAATTTTTGCAACAACAACATCAACGTTCGAGCGAATATGTCGGATATTTACTATTGCAGCAAGGTAAGTCGAGTTCTCATTCTTTTGCTTTGATTTTATTCATTATTCCACTTCATCATAAGAGTATTATTTCGCTTATAAGCGCATTCTACTCGCATGTAGTCTGTTTTATTTATTTTTTCATTTATTTTTTTAATTTAAGTTAAACTTGATAAGAATTGTTATAGGCCAGTTAGCCTTGTTGGTATTGCTGGCTGGATTTTATTAATAAGTAAACAACTCCCGTTAAAAAGTTGTCCAAATGGTCAACAACAACAACATCAACTTGTATACATACTTGGTTTGTGTAACACAAAAACACATATTACAGTGAGAGAAAACTGGGTGTTTTTGTTTTTGGCATTTTTCGTTAAGTAAATAAAAGCTAAAAATAACTGTAACAGTTTTGCAAGAAATTAAAGAGCATTAGGTGCCAAAGAGAGAAGCAGAATGAAAAAGTAAAATATTATGAAAAAAAATCAGGTATTAAAAAAAAATAAGCTTTGGCTGCTTTTAAAGAAGTTTTCCGCGTTCTTTTTGTTTTCATTCAGCAGGTGGTTTTTTTAGTTCGTTTTTCTTTCAATTATTATTTAACAACTAAATTGTTGTTTGCAGTTAATTATTTTTAATTAATACTTATTGATAAATGTTTTAATTTTCTTGACTTTTATATAATGAGTGCGTGTGTTTGTGTGTGTTTTTCTGTAATTTATTAGTCTCATGCAATATATTTTTTATGCTCATTAAACTACAACTTTATCTGAAAATAGAGTTTCTACATTCTAAAATTTTATTTGAATTCACTCGCAAGACATGAGCAAATCCTGTAAGACGAGCGCTACATTCGCCCCGGTTTTGGGATTAAAATAAAAACCCTCTTCCAACAGAGACAAACTTTATTTATAAAACTAAATTAAAAAAAAAATTCATTTTTTTGCTCAACCTGTGATATTTGCCTATAATTTTAAAAATATGCATTAACATTAAATTTTCTTTGAGACGGTAAACTAAACACGTATGAGTGCAAGTACAAAATATTTTAATCTGTAGTCATAATTTGTCAGCAAAAATAAATGAATTAATTAACAATACAAAAATTCCTTGCAAACCTCTCACGGCACAACGTTAAACATTGAACAGCCAACCATATGGTGTGATGAGTTATTTGTTGGCAAAAAATAATTTTGAATTTAATGCCAATTTTGCGTGAGCCTTACAGGGGGGAGAACATCAACTGGATACATTAATGGTGGTGGTATGAAAGTGGTTTTAAGCTGTGAGACAGGGTTAATGCACACACACACATGCAACAGAAACATTAATATTGCTGGACACGTTTTTTCTCCACGCCAGCTATTAATTGCGATTTTTGCTTGATGTCACACACTGTTTTTTTTTGTAATTAAAATGGAAGTGTAGTCTGAAAAGTAATTTAAATTAATTGAATCATAAGTTTTTGCCAATAATGAACGGATGATCGAGTTCGTCCCAAGTCTACTGGAATTATGAAATCCTGAGGATTTTTTAAGTGAATAGATGAAGAAATATGAGAAGAGAGAGAGAGAGAGAGAAAGAGAAAGACCAAATTCGTTTGATAAATTTTTAGCAAGGCGAATTCATACAAGGTGGACTCATTTATGCAACTCTGTGTAAAATTTATTGAACTGTCAAATAAAATGCTTTGGAAAACACAATGGCCGCACACAAAAACAGTTCAATTTGACAGTTCAATAATTTCGCCTTGGTAACAGCTGATCACCAATTTCTGAACTAAGGCCACCTGGTATGAATTCGCCTTGATTTTTAGTTTGCCAGAGAATTTTTGCTCATGATAGTGATCTTCACCACTATGAACATGACAATCAAGGCGAATTCACTACTAGATGGCCTTATTTCAGAAAATATCGATCAGCTGATACCAAGGCAAAATTGCCGGAATGTAAAAATCTTCTTTTTTTTAAGAGCTATTCTTAGTAGAGCTGTGCCAAATCGTTCGTTCAAGTGACCGGTCATTTTCGTTCATTCTTTAAGAAAGAACTCGTTCGTTCATTTCGTTCGTTCGCTCTTTTTATGAAATACGAAATGAAAACAAAGAAACATATGATTCGGTCAATAAAAAGGAAAATAATCAAAACAAACAACACCAAATGCAAAAAAGAAAAAATTAATAAGTGATAATTTTTATAAAATAAAAGTATTTAATTGCATATAAACAAAAATAGAATGTGAGAAAGTTTAAAAAGTTTTTAAGATTTCTTATTTCGATGGTGTGCAGTTCGGGACATACATATTTAAAGAAATCCGTGACCAATAAATAAAAAAAGTGAAATGAGCGAACACAAGTGAATTGAACTTGTTACCAGTACTGCTGAGCCAAAACGGCTCAGTAAAGTAACCGGCTCACTTCGTTCAGTGTACTGATTCGTTCAAATTGACCCGTTCGTTCACGAACGACACAGCTCTAATTCTTAGCGCTATAAAAAAACAAAAGTTGTGAAAAATTTTGTGAAAATTTGTTAAAAACAATAATTTGGAACTAAAAGTTGCTACTCATTGTAAACAACATTCATTTTTATTTTATAAAAACAGTTTTGTTATAAAAAATAAAACAATTTCGAGTCTTGTAATTTTTGTTGGTTGCTTATTCTTTTCCGATGGCGGCAGTATGGGTATAGCATTTGTAGGTCTTCTTTGGGGTAAAGAAAGTGGTCGTAAAGAGACCTGTGTGTAAGGTGGTACAAGGTAGTTCCACCTACAGTATTATAATTTTGGTATCTCCCTGAATTTGCTGATCCAACTTGAGGTTGTGTTGCGAAACCTACTTGACCAGTTTGACAGTAAGTTATAGCAGCGGCTACCGTTTGTTGTGGAGTTGTGTTGTGTGCCCGCGGCAGCAGATTGCTGTTGAGCCAAATGTGCTTGAGCAGCGTAATTGGGTGGTTAGGCGGCCTTGCATTTGGGGCTACAGATTTTCTTTATACTACATGTGCATAAGATTTGCTTCAAGCATAGCTTGATCTGTTGGCATCAGCATGGATGAAGGAGCCTGACTTTGTTGCCGCTGCTATTGCATATGCAGCTGTTGCTGGTAATCAGCTATTTTTTTAAGTGAGAACGTCGCAGACTTGAATATCTCTTGGGTGGACTCCTCTGTTCAATTGGTTTTTTATTTTGTGGCTGCTGTTGTGGTGGCTCCGCCATTGCCATATTAGCAGTACCTAATGATTCTAGAAGGAATAGTAATGTATAAAATAATAATTAGTTATTGGGCACACAAATTTAATAAATATATACTTTACCATTTTTTTTACTGAGTTTCTGTGTTGTTTTGTTTTCAGTATCGCCATCACAATCGCCATTTTTCTTATTTCTTTCTAGTCAAGCATATTTGACAGATAGAAATATTTTACACAAACAAAATACATGTCAAGGCAGCCTTGATACATGTAGTTTCTGCAGGGTTGCAAGACGAGTTCACCTAGTAGTGAATTCGCCTTGATGACAATAGTAGAGTTAATACTCTTAATTTTTTGAAATAATTGTTTTATCAAATCTATAAAGTTCTTAATTGAATCTTGTTTTAAACTGTTTGTGTGTTGTACAAGACAATTACCCAAAAAGTTATCAGATGATACTCTTATTTATTTGAAACTGAAAATTGGCAAGACTTTAGAAATTGTGATGACACTAACACACCTTCAATTCTATTATTATGTTTATTTTATTACCTTTAAAGCCTGCCCACGTATTTCTATTAATGGCAGTGTTATGACCGTATTTGCATGGAACTATTAACAACATTCGGCCAGTCATTGCTTTCTATTAGTTGGCTGATTTTGTCAAAGCAGCAAGCAAAACAGCAACGACAGCAACACTCAACTAAAGCAAACATCACCAACATTTTCATAAAATACCAAACAAGAAAAAAAGTCAACAAATTCAACTTGAAAAAAATCATACAACAACAGTTTCACTTTCACTCTGTTGCAGGAGCTTCGGCACGCGTTTGAAACTAAAATGTTGATGGCTGGGATTTTGTTATTATTATTATTTTTTTTTTTGAGTTGTGTCGTTGCCGATTTTATGAAACACAAATGAAAATAAAAGCAGCATGATAATTGAGATGGTTAATGATGCATGATCATCATAATGATCAAAATCAAGGTGCTAGAAGGCATCGTTACAGAGTAACATTTTCAATGCGACTCCAACTTCTTATTGTTGTATCTGGTGTAGGTTTTTAAATTATGATGATAATTTGATGAAAATCAATTTGAAAATTTAAAAATTTGTTAATCTTAGAGCCAGCCAACAGCCATTGGCCACAAAGACAAAGACTGAACAGCAAGACTTTATATTAAGTTTAGCCCTCATACTAAGAAAATTAGCTTAATGGCACGCCTGCCTGCCTGCCTGCATTAATAATAAATTTTAGGCTTTTTAAGACAAATACTTTAATACGCTTTAAGGGTCTGCTTTCAGATAAATAAATATATTTTAGAGATATGAATTCCAGACTTTAGTAAGTCGGTGATCAGCATTAATTATTTCCTAGTGCCGCAAAATTACTTTAAAATTATTTAAAAACTTTTACACGCCATCATTTATTTCTTGCAAGTAGGAAAAGAAACAAAGACTAGTGACGAATTAAATAAAAGAGTTTTTAATTCGGTTGGAATTGCTTCGTCATGACAGCGTAAAAATGTAATTTTTAAGGAATGTAGGCTTAAGTAATACAATTTGTTTAATATTTACACTGTTTTTGCATATAATAACGCCCCCAGAAAGGGGCGAGGTCCAAACAAATTTTTATTTCTGATTTTATGGCTGCAAGTTTAATGCTTTGGACCTTCTTTGACATATAAATATAATTACAAAAAAAAAACGTTAAAAACTATGTTGTTTTTTAGAGGTTGCTTTAGTTCTTTTTAGGGGAACTTTTTTCCCTCTGGCCCGGTTCAGCATATTTACGAACTTGACCTGTGCTGTGCTTCAAAATGTATCTAAACCAATTTTCAGGGGTCTAGCTTTTTTCGTTTGGACTGAATCGTGATTGCTTCAGACGGACGGACATGACTAGATGGTCTTAGATTTCATCACTGATCATGGGGTCTTAGAGTGATATTTCTCTGCGTTACATATGGAATGATAAAGTGAATGTACATTTCAATTTTGTTTTGTTTTGGAGGGTATAAAAAAGGAAGTATAACAAGCCATATTCGGCTGTACTCGAATTTTAAATACCCCTCATCTACGCAATTCTGGAAAACAGTGTTCCAACCCTGCAACAATATTTTTTCATCTCTCTGATTTTCAATAATAATTTATTTATGTATTTCTTAAATATGAAATTTGTTGTATTTCTTAAATTTGAAATTCGTTTTGTTTAGTTTACTATTAAAAAAAATTAATTTTCCAGCTCTGGAGCTGTCTTCTTGGCTTTTCTGATTTTCAAAACTAATGAATATATTTTCAAAATATTAACTAAAATAAATATATAGACAAAAGGAAATAAATTTTTTTAGTTGCTTTTACTTTTAGGCACCCAAAAGTTTTAATTGTCCAACCCTGGCATCATATTTTTTTTTTTAATTTTTTTTAGATTTCTAAGTAGGTATAATTGAAAAAAAAAGTAGTTTCAGTTCTAATTTTTAAAAGCGATCTATTTATGACTACTTAAAATACATCAATTCAAAACTGAGGACTCTAGATTTTCTAGGAGTTGCGAAAATCCGATTTCATAATTTTTGATGAAGGATTTTTGATTTGTATTCAGTATTTGTATTCAGCGGATTATCCATAGATTCGGGTAGCGAAGTTTTGCTGATGAAAGATAAACATTCAAAAGATTTTTTAATTAACAAAATTTCAAAAAGGTCGAAATTAAACATTAAATGATACCATAGAATTAATTAATAATTCATTCCTGCCACCTTTTATAAATTCAATTTTGATTAAAATATTTTATAATTTTTTCTTTGGCGGCATCAATCGAGAAATCAAAATTTCATATTCATGGGTGGAAAATATTTTATTTATTAAAAACTGAATTAATTCAGAGGCCAAACTTCCTCAATTGATATCGAATGAAATTCACATATGTACATATTAAATACAAATTGTGATCGATATCGAATGCCGTAATTTACCTGCAAGTTTTTGTAAGCAATTGATTTATGATCAAATTGCAAGTGAATCAATCGTGTTTAAATTAAAAGCCGCATTGTTGTGAATATCAATTAGAAATAAGAACTTGTAAAGTTCCAAGCAATTGAAATGAATTTTTGCTGGTTGACATTAAAAGGAAAAAAAAACAACCGCTAGCACTTAAAGTCCTGTTGTAATTTACTGAAACTGTTAGAAATTTGAGCGAATAAAATAAAATATAGAAGAAATTGTATTTACAATTCAATAATATCAATAATACGGAAAACAGTTTTCAAACGTGTCATGATAAGACGAGTACAATCATGGTTGGTTTGGTGGACGAAGAAGAGTTCATACGCTGTGGTGCCAAGACGACACTCTCGTACGAGATTTGCATTTAAAAATACAACTTGCACGCTTGAGCATTTATTTTGGTTTAAATGTCGTAATTTGCATGTTTCGTATGAGACACACTATAGCGTCACATGCGACACCTTTGAAAAGGTGTCAATGTACCCATGGACGCAGTAAGACTATAATATTTTGTTACGAAAGATCATCTAAACTTCGAACCTAACTTCTTGTGTTATTAAAATATAAATAATTTTTACTTTACTGACTGACTGACTGGCGGACATATCATGCTGGACCCCAAACGGCTATAGCTGGAGAGCTGATATTTGATGTGCCGCTTTTCCGATCCTCGGTACTTTTTTGATATATAAGCTTTTAGAGATTAAACTGGGGTAAAATCTGATTTTTGGATTTTTTTTTAAATTCGCAATGACAAGGGCTAAAATTGTACCCGTTTCGTTATTAAAGTTTATTATTACCGCTCAGTATAAGTTGAGATAATAAAATGTGTGTTTCTTCGCAGGGGACAAAAATATACTAAAACGGTGCTAAAAGTAGTTTTGGTACATTTTAACAAAAATTTTTTGAAAAGAAAATGTCTTCCTAAAAAAATATACATATGTATATAAAATATTATTTTTTTAAACAGTGCTGTTGGAATATGTATTTTTGAAAATATAATATTTAAAACTATAATATTTGAAAATATAATTTTGGAAAATATAATTTTTGAAAATATAATTTTTTTGAACTATAATCTTTGAATATATGATTTTTGAAAACATAATTTTTTTGAACTATAATCTTTGAATATATAATTTTTGAAAACATAATTTTTGAAAATATAATTTTTGAAAATATAATATTTGAATATAATATTTGAAAATATAACTTTTGAAAATATTATTTTTTAAACTATAATCTTTGAATATATAATTTTTGAAAATATAATTTTTGAAAACATACTTTTTTTGAACTATAATCTTTGAATATATAATATTTGAAAATATAATTTTTGAAAACATAATTTTTGAAAATATAATTTTTGAAAATATAATATTTGAAAGTATAATATTTGAAAATATAACTTTTGAAAATATTATTTTTTAAACTATAATTTTTAAATATACTTATTTTTTTAAAATATAATTGTCGAAGTATAATATTTGAAAATATAACTTTTGAAAATATTATTTTTTAAACTATAATTTTTGAATATATTTATTTTTTAAAAATATAATTGTCGAAAATTTAATTTTTGAAAATATAATTTTTGAAACTATAATTTTTGAATATATAATTTTTGAAAATATAATTTTTGAAAATATAATTTTTGAAACTATAATATTTGAAAATATAGTTTTTGAAAATATAATATTTGAAAATATAATTTTTGAAAGTATAATATATGAAAATATAACTTTTGAAAATATAATTTTTGAAACTTTAATTTTTGAATATATTTATTTTTTAAAAATATATTTTTCGAAAATATAATTTTTGAAAACATAATTTTTGAAAGTATCATATTTGAAAATATAATTTTTGGAAATATAATTTTTGAAACTATAATTTTTAAATATATTTATTTTTTAAAAATATAATTTTCGAAAATATAATTTTCGAAAATATAATTTTTGAAAATATAATTTTTGAAACTATAATATTTGAATATATATTTTTTTTTAAATATAATTTTCGAAAATATAATTTTTGAAAATATAATTTTTGAAACTATAATTTTTGAAAATATAACTTGTGAAAATATTATTTTTGAAACTAGTTATAGTTATAACTAGTTATACTTATAGTTTTGAAAATATGTATAATTTTTGAATATATAATTTTGGAAACTATAATTTTTTAAAATATAATTTTTGATAATATAATTTTTAAAAGTATATTTGAAAATATAACTTTCGAAAATATTATTTTTGAAACTATATTTGAATATACTTATTTTTTAAAATATAATTTTTGAAAATATAATATTTGAAAATATAGTTTTTGAGACTATACTTTTTAGAAATATAATTTTTAAAAATATAATTTTTGAAAATACAATTTTTGAAAATACAATTTTTGAAAATATAATTTTTGAAAATATAATTTTTGAAAGTATAATATTTGAAAATATAACTTTTGAAAATATTATTTTTGAAGCTGTAATATTTGAATATATATATTTTGTAAAAATATAATTTTCGAAAATATAATATTTGAAAATATAATTTTTGAAACTATAATTTTTAAAAGTATAATTTTTGAAAATATAATTTTTGAAACTATAGTTCTTGCAACTATAATATTTGAAAATATAATTTTAAAAATGTAGTCAGGACATAAAAATTTTTGAACAGGTACTTTTGGAAAGACGTACTTTTTGCGAATGGTACTTTATGAAAAGAGCACTCATATAAAAAGTTACTTTTAAGAAAAGTTATATACTTAAAAAAATGTGTTTTCCTATAAAGATAATTTTTTAAAAGGTACTTTTGCAGAAAAGGTATTTTTTGAGAAAGGTACTTTTTGATAAAAGTACTTTTTGGCATAAGTATGTTATTATCTATGTAAATAAGAATATATTGAGCACTAAGCAATAAGAATATATTGTGAATGAAAAAGAATAATTATCAAAATAAGTCTGTCAAGAAGTCGCGCAAGAAGTTCGCGCTCTGCTACACTTTTTAGTACCATCCGCATACCACGTAGGGGGTGATATATTTTTTGTATAAATAAGAATTGTTTCTGAAAACTCGTTCTTCTGCCCGGCTTTGTAAACTGGTAAATAAAATTGATAACCCGGTCCTTGGAATGTTGCTTATCTCTTTTTTTCACAAATAGTGCGAAAAAATTCATACTTTAGAAAAATATATATTTGAGACGTTCGTGTAAAGGAGTACACTGAAATTTACTGCTGCACGAAACCGGTCTATTTAGAAACCACCTGCGATTTGTATTCAAACAAAGTCATGAAAATTCCAATAAACACATATTTCATTTACTTACCACCCTTTTTAAGCGACCCTCGCACAAAAACCTTTTGCTGCTATAAAATTTCGATGACTACGTTTAGCTGTCAATGAAGTAAACGCTGTACTACACCTTTATTTTCTAAGTTTATTTTAATGCCGCCGCTGCGGAGAGCAATTGGTTAAAAATGCAAGAAACAAACCAAATGACTTTTTCATAAAGATATTTACAAGTGTGTATGCTTGTGTGTGTGTGTGCTGTTATTTTACCATTATATTTTTTTATATATATTTTTTTTGCTCTTCAAACACATTGTTTTGGCTTAATGCCAATTTAAAAGAACAGGTTAGTTATTTATTTGTTGATCCAACTAAGTTTACACCACCAGCACTTAACTAGTCAGGCTACAACTAAGTTGAGTGTGTTTTTTTTTCTTTCTGGCTCAAAATGTTATTGTGTAAAATCAAAGAAATTAAGATGAAAAAAAAAACAATACAAAACCAAAATATTTTACTTAAAACCTTAAAACAATATTGGGAATATTTTGCTTAACAAAATGCTTGAAGTTTTTGTAATTTGTATGGAATTTTTGTTGTACAGCAAGACTATTGTTGCATAAATTTTCACAAATACTAAATAATTTTCAAATATTTTGAAAGATTTTTAAAAACAAATAAACAAGTTGTTTTTAATATGATATAGAAAAAAACCCATACAAGTTACCACTTAATTTAAAATAAAATTTTTTTTTCTTGTCTGTGGCCAAGAGTTCGAGTTTGAAGTCATTTTCAATACGATTATATTCCCATGGTTGCTATTGTAATAATATAATTAAAAGTGTTGTGATTACCATTTATATGCTGTTTCCAGTTAATTATTTGTTTAGGAAATACACACACACACGTATTTACATTAATATGTTTGTTACCTGGTGTATACAATTTAAAATTTGTTTAAACATCATTGATATACTCGTACAGGTTAAATATGTAGCAGCTCTGGCTGCTACGAGATTGATGGTGATGGGTGAGTGGCTGACAGGGGAACACACAACCAAACGCCAGAGTTACGTGCGATACGTGCGATAGAATATCTATTAGATATGTACTATCACACTGCACCACCATAATATCGGAAGGTATGGAGTGGGAGGGTGCAGGTACAATGAGCCCCATAACTAACCTATACACGGACGGGTCGAAGATTGGTGACCGATCGGGTGAAGGTTTCTGTGGCATGGGTCGTAACTTTCGCAAATACTTCCGCCTGCCGGATCATAGCACAGTATTTCAGAGTGGATGGTTCTGCGCCATCCGTGTTTATGGATGGTATAGGCATTGGGAAAGCAGAAGCTCTTGATGTTCTTGGTATGAAAATACAGTGTGACGTTCGGTGGACTGATCACATTTTTCATATTGCAAAAGCAGCATTCAAGTGCCTCGGCTTTTTAAGACTGTGTAAGACATACTTCTTACAAAAAAAGTTTTTTTCTTTATTTAAAAGAAATATTCCCTTCTTGCGGAATAACAATATTAACCAATAGGCTTAATAAGAGTCGTAGTCCTTCGATTTTTCACTAAAAGGTATGGTGAATTTTTGTAAAAATTTTAATTGAAATCGTTTCGTCGCAATTAAAGGTAGTGGTGTATCAGAATCGTTTGCATGTGTTTGGGGCACGCAGATATGACTGCTGAAAATAAATAAAACGAAATGAAAATGAAAAATAAATAAAAGTGTATGTATACAGGTTTGTGTCTTAAGTCTTTTGTTTTTTTCCTAACAAATAGATGATTTACTTTTGCTCTCGCTATTCACTCGTTTTAATTCACTTTTTAGCACTTTTTTTTGTAATAAAATTAATATTATTTACAACAGCTTAGTAATTAATAATTTATATTTGACTTGTAATGGAGTCGGTCATTAATATATTACAAATATTTTTGCTAAGAAAAAAATAAAGTTAATTTATTAAACAAAAGCCCACAATTTTATAAACTAAATTTCCAATAAGAAAGTGGGCCAGTTGCACAGAAAAAGTAAAACAACAAACGATTTATGGTTATCAATGAGTTGAAATATTCTTTGAATTTTAAATATTTTGTGACTTGAAATTACAACAAGTAAAATTAAATTTTGTGATGACACTATTTTTTTACTTTTATTTTTTTTCAAGAAAAGATTATAGTATTTTTCATAAACTGAGATAAATCAAGGTTTCTTACTACACAAATTCATAAAACTTAACTTTATGTAGGCGCAGTTAAACTTTTCGACTTGAACGCCAAAGTTCTTTTAGTGAAAAATAAAAATATAAAACCAGTCATAAATTTCAGATTTGTGCATTTGCATGTGAATTTAATAAATTTGCTTTAAATGTTAATCATGAATTTATGATGTGAGAATTTTTTTAGATCTATTTTGAAAAGAAGTTAAATATTAATTTTAGTTTATGTGATTGTTTGTTGTTAATTTTATTTTGTTTCATTTTCTTTCTGTTTTTTTTGTGGGCTTTAACTTTCTCTTTTCTTTTTTTTTAAATAAATTTGAGTGTTAAGTTTGAGTTAGCAGAAGCTTCAGCCAAAGACATGTTTTAAATGTTTAAATAATATTTTTTAATACAACATTTGCTTGGCTGCTTTGAAGCCATCCTCTGCCAGTTACACCCTTTTTGAACAGCCATCTGCTCAAAAGTTGTTGTTGTGTGTGTGTGTGCGTGTTTGTTAGTTAATTTATTTAACCCACTTGAAAGTAAGTCATCGCTGAATTCCATAAGCTTTTTAAAAATAATGATTTAAAGCGACAATAAATAAAAGTGTTTTTCGTACTTCTTTTACTTTTAGCATTTAAAGTTTATTTTTTTTTAATGGCAATTAATAATAACTAAATGTTTTGTTTATGTAGCAGGAACCCAGTTTTTAATTGTTGCATTTTTAAATACAACAAGTAAAAACTTTATATTCGACCGGGTCGAATCTTAAATACCCTCCAAATATTTAGTAAGTGAATTTAAAATGTTTGACTGGTTGGGATAGAGCTCGTTTATATAATATCGTACGTCAACGCCCACTAAAAGGGGCGGGGTCCAGACATAGACTACATCATGTTTTCCACAGACGAACTCATGGGCATTGCTAGACCGTCTTGGACTTCATCACTGATCAAGAATATATATACTTTATGGAGTCCAATTCCCTTTGGAGGGTATTAAAACTGTATTTTGTCGGGGTCTCTCTGGCAAGGGCCGTGGGGGAGACATTTCACCTGTGCCATAAGACTCCAAAAATAGTTATTTGGGATAATTAAATGTAAAATTTATTATCTGAGTGAAGATAAATGTGCCGGATTAAACATGTTTTGACGTAAGCAGTTACGAAACAACGTATTTAGCTGTGAAGTTAAATAAATATGACGCAACGAAATGGCAAACAGTGAAAATTTTTTTCATGGAAATCCATATTTAATAAATTTTTTTTTGTATTTTGTGAAAATATTTACAGGCCGTGAAAGGCCAATTGGGTGTATGTGATCTTGGAGGGATTTCGCCCCCAGTGCCCAAATAAGGAGTTGGCATGCATTGCCAGTATATACGAAATGATGGAATGGGATGTAATAGAAGACACTCCCATAATCATTTTGTATATAAATATGGATCTTCATACAAAAAAAAAAAATAAAAATTCTATGATTGCCATCTCGTTACGTCATAACATATATAACCTCACTTCGTAACGGATTACGTCAAAACATATTTAACTCGGCATATTTATCTTCACACACATAAATTCATTTATTTTGTTTTTGAAAGGGTCATTTAGGCGGCAAAAGGGGAGGAGGGGTTAGGGCAGAGGAGTACCACGTTACGTCTCAGCTTCGTCATTAAAGCTTAAAAATGTTATTTTTAAGGAATGTAGGCTTAAGTAAAGCAATTTGTTAAATTTGTACACTATTTTGACATGTAGTAACGCCCACTAAAGGAGGCGGGGTCCAAAAATTAATTTTTTAAAATTTAATAGTTTAAGGCGTTGGACCTTCTTTGACATAAAAATATAGCATTTGCTTAACGAAATTACAAAAAAAGAAAAAAAAATTAACAATTTACATTACAAAGTTCGACTAATAAAAATTCATACATAATTTAAAAATTCATACATAATTTAAAAAAAAGAACTTTAAAAATTATATTGTTTTTTAGAGGTTGCTTTAGTTCTTCATAGGGGAACTTCTTCCCCTCTGGCCCAATTTAGCCTATTTACGAACTTGGCCTGTGTTATACTTCAAGATAAATTTATACCAAATTTCAAGAGTCTGGCTCTTTACGTTTGGACTTAATCGTGAATTCCTCAGACGGATGGACGGATGGACATGGCCAGATCGTCTTAGGTTTCATTACTGATCAAGAATATATATATAAGGTGGGCCAAAAGAAATCACCCTATTGCAAGATGTTGTTAGTTTTGCAAATGGCGGCGAATGTCAATTCTGTTTTGACATTTGTGAACTAGACAGATGTAGAATACAAGTGAACAAGCAATGGAACGATACACTCCCCATCCTGAATGTCAAAGATGAAGTGGACGATTTTTCGACCAAAATCATAATGAGCGATGAGGCTCATTTCAACCTCAGCGGTTACGTGAACAAGCAAAACTATCGCTTCTGAGGCACCGAAAATCCACGAGTGATGCACGAGGAGCCATTACACCCGCTTAAAGAGACTGCACGATGCGCTGTTCACGCTAGAGCAGTCATCGGATGACTTCTTTTGGCCCACCTTGTACTTTATGGCGTCTCACATGAATATTTCGTTGCGTTACAAACGCAATGATAAAGTGAATATACCCAGCAATTCTTTTTTGGAGGGTATAAAAATAATTTTTTTTTGTGTTGTGTAATAAAAAGTCATGTGCTGTAGCAAAATCATATTGATTTTTGAGTTGTTGTGTGATTCATGACATGCCTCAATGTCAATCATATTCTCAGTTAGAGTTACATTTTGCGTTGCATGCCAATACTTGTTTCTTATTCTTGTTAAATATAAAGTTTTAATTATCATAAAAATTTATGGAAATTGTGTGCACTTCAATCATTCTTTTGGCCGCTATAGACGACCGACTAAGAAGTCAATTTAAATCGTGATAATAATAGGTCTGTCTGCGTACTTTTCCAGTAGCAAATACTCAGTAACTTTTTTTGGGAGAGTAAGACCAATTTTACTCTGTCGGCTGAAAATATCTGAAAAAGTACGCAGACAGCATCCAGTAAAATCTTGCAAGAAAACAGCTGATCGGTTAGTAAACGATTGAAAAAACAAAGCAAAAGAATTTTAGCATATGTGTACGCAAAGTTTGTCTCACAAAGTTCTGCTGGTCATCACGGTCGCACTGTATATTTGGACGTTTCTAGCACGAAGTAAAATGTTTTGTTAATTATAATTTATTATAAACGTTAAAAATCAACACAATTCTAACTACTTGCCTCTGCATTGTTAAATTCTAATTTTTATTTTTATTTCACAAAAATTATTTCATTCAAACAGTAAATAAAAACAGCTGTTCAAACTAGTTGCAAAATCTTGCAAGCAGAAATTTCTCCAGCAACATTTTGCAAGTTCTCTAAATTCCAACTGTCAAAAAATTCTCCTTTTGGCTCTCTCGCTGCAAGAGATTTGGAGTACGCAGACAACATTTTGCAAGATTTTGCAACATTTTGCACAAAATAATGCAAAATATGTGTACGCAGACAGACCTAATATTTGCTTGATATTTCCATCATGGGCTATAAATTCATGTACATGTCACAAGAATTTGTTAGAGCTGATTAATAATATAATTTTGCAACAATTATGATTGTGTTGTGGCTATAAAAGTGTTTTGGCATCAAGGCATCGGCCTGCATTGAATTTCAGTAAATTGTTAAAAGTTTTTATTTGTTCCTATAGAAAATCTATTAAACAATATTTTTCTATGGCCTACAATTTTAAGCGGAAAAATACATTTTCATTTTCATTGTAGCAAAGTAGTTTAATAATTTGTCTGCTTTGCCACAAGACTGTGCAACAAAATATAAAAGATTTATGAAAAGTAGGTAGTGTTCGCTTGCAGAACAATTTTCAACACCTCCACTTGGCTTTTTTACTATGACTAATTGAAATGACTGATGTATTCTTCATTATAATTTTTTTTCTATTTTTCTTCTTAGAAAATTGCTCTAATTGCGTGTCTTTAAATTAAAATGTTGTGGTTGTTTGTAATATTTTGCTTAGTCTCGTTTGTTGTAACACTTTTTCTCAAAATTATTTTGATATTGTCTTCTAGGTTATTTTTGTTTTACACATCAAAGTAGGAACAAACAAAAAAAAAATATGAAACAAGTCTTCAAAGAGAAATCATGACATCTATTTTATTTTATTTAATTTTTGTTCAAAGAAAAGTTTCTAAGCTTTAATTGTTGTTACATCTTATTCATTATCTTTTGATAAAATATTGTATATTTTATTACTTTTATTTCTTAGAAAATTAAAACAATTGTGCGTTTGATTAAAAAATGAGTAGCAGAACACTAACGTTTTGTAATAAACGTTTTAGCTGAGACAAAATGAACTTCGCTCCATGTAATAAATACAAGATCTTTGACACAATAGGAAATAACACCGTATAACAAATTGAAATTTTTTTCTTCAAAATAAAAAGCTTCTGAACAAAGGCCCTAAAAAATTATTTTAATTTAAAATTTATTTCAAGTTCACATCGATGTTTTTTATAATTCTACTGTTAGTTAGAAAAAAAAAAGTTAAACGTTTTTGCGTGGGATTCATTATAAAGGCATTTGAGTGCTTCTTACAGTGGAACACCATCATTATAGCGAGTCATTATAGGAAATCTTTAATTTAAAACACATTTTTGAGCAACATTTTATTCCTATAATTATAGTCTGTATGCATTTTTTTATCAGCCTTTGAAAGAAAGATAAAACGGAGACATAATTGAAATATCCTACAGAATTATCAGAGGGCATCAAAGAAATAGTCCACCAATCAAACGTTTTTTATATGAATAAAGTTTTTTAATGGCACATTGATCATATCATGATCCTTAGTCAGAGGAAGGCGGCAATAGATAATTTGATTAATGAAGAGTAGAAAATGTAGCGTGCGTCACAATAGGCATACGGCTTTTAAATGTATATTTAGAATTACTTTTCTGTGTTTTCTTGTGTGAAATTTGATAAATTACGAAATCCCACTTCAACTTCCAAAATTAGTTTCGTATTTTGTAGCGTGCGTCACGCAACTTTTTGTAATTGTGGTACTAGTGCCAATGATCTTGTCCCCTTAATCACATTAATCAATTATTTGATAATATCATGGGCCTTGGTCAGACCAAGGTGCCATTATATGATTTGATTAATGAAGAGTAGAAAATGTAGCGTGCGTCACAATAGGCATACGGCTTTTAAATGTATCTTTAGAATTATTTTTCTGTTTTCTCGTGTGAAATTCTATAAAATTACTAGATCACACTTTAACTTCCAAAGCTAGTTTCGTATTGTGTAGCGTGCGTCGCTCAAATTGTTGTAATTGTGGTCCTAGTGCAAATGATCTTGTCCCTTTAATTCACATTAATCAATTAATTGATAATATCATGGTCCTTAGCCAGACAAAGGCGCCAAAAGATGATTTGATTAATGAACAGTATAAAATGCAACGTGCGTCACAATGTGCATATGGGTTTTAAATGCATGTTTAGAATTATTTTTCTGTTTTCTCGTGTGAAATTCGGTAAAATTACGTAATCATACCCCAATTTTCAAAGTTACTTTCGTATATTGTAGCGTACGTCACGCAACGTGTTTTAAATGTGCCATCTTGTCCCTTTGATTCATATTAATCAGTTAATTGATAGTAGCATGGTCCTTAGTAAAAAGAAGGCGCCATTAGATGATTTAATTAATCAAAAGTAGAAACTGTAACGTGCGTCACAGTGGGTATACGACTCTTAAATGTATCTTTATTTTGAGAATTAGTTTCTTCTTGTGTGAAATTCACGCTTGAACATGGTTTTATATATTGTAGCGTGCGTCACGCGACGTGTTTTAATTTTAGTCCTATCTAAATGGAACGGCGCTAATGATATTGTACCTTTAATTCACATTAATCAATTAATTGATAATATTATAGTCCTTAGACAAACGAAGGAGCCAATAGATAATTTGATTAATGAAGAGTAAAAAATGTAACGTGCGTCGCAATGTGCATACGGCTTTTAAATATATCTTTATTTTAGGAATTGGTTTTTTGCGATTTCTCGTGTGAAATTTGGTAAAATTGCCGAAGTTAGTTTCGTATTTTGACGCGTGCGTCACGCAACGTTGTAATCAATTGTTTCACAACAAATATAAATTAAAAGTAGATTTTTATACAATTCCAAAGAACACTTGAATCCTACTAAACACTGTTTTGAAAGACCATAAAATTGTTATACGAGTAGTTTAACTCGAGTACTACAACAAATGTAACGTTCGTCACACTGGATTTGCCCATGTAGTATGTGTTTCAATTTTTGGCCCTATTGAACTTTCATCAGTCTTTAGAAACTAAATAATTTTTTTAATTTTTTTTTTGTGTCACAGTGTAATTATTCGTGATATAATTTTTACACAGAAAAAGAAAGAAATTGCAAATATTGTCAGAAATCGCACATAATAAATAGTGTTTTTACTTGATCTAGTTTATTTTACATTAAAAAACATGTTTCTTTTTTTTTTGCTTCAAACACAAGCTACTGCTTCTTCTGCTCCATGCGAAAATCTTGAAATAATAATTCTTGTTTTAATTAAAAAGACCAGCCAAGTTGTTTTACGTTAATTTAATTACGAAAAGTGTTAATGGAATACTGAAAATACACAAAAACTTGGCTAAGAAACAAAAATGTCATTTCTACAAAAACTGGGCCAAAACCTTTAACACATTTTTTATACTCCAGCAGCAGCGGCAGCAGTAAAGAGATGATCTTCGTTGGTTAGTGTTGAAATACCACAATATGATGGGTTTCATAATGCAGCTGATAATCATCATGATTACCACACACACACACACACGAACACACGCTCAAATACAGAAACTCACTGGCATTATCAGTGTGACATTTAGCTGCTGTTATGCTGTGTGCTACTGTAACAGGCTGTTCGGTCTTAAATAAAAATGGTTTTCTTGAGAATTCCAAAAGTTAGAGATGCTATTCTTTTCTGAATTATTTTAAGCCTTTTGCTTTGATTTTTATGCTTTACACGCTTCTATTTATTACAAAATTTTAAATTATCTTAAATAAACTTGAATTTTGTATAGAGATGGAGATTAATTTTCCATAAATCTATTTCGTTGCTTTCTTTTTTTCTTTCTCAAAATCTTGTTAAACAAAAAACTTTTATTGCTTTTTTATTTTTATTTTTATTTCTATTTCCGTTTTTTATTTTTTTCAAAACTTTTCTTTAAAGCTAAGATTTTATGTGTTTTTATTTATTTTTTTCTTCTTTAATTTGTATTGCGTTAGATTGTGTATTCTGCAATGATGGCGTTGATCTTGTTGTTTGTTGTTGATAACACTGATCTCTGCTATGGGGAGTGAAAACTTTTACTTTTTTTTCAACAAATACTTTTTTATAACTTTTTTAAGGCCTTCAGGCATTTCGTATTAAAGCAATTCTATAATATTTTAGAAAAACAAATTTAATTGGCTGTCGTAACAATAAAATACTGAAATCGTAGATAAAATCTGGATTTAAATAATTTATTTATTTACATATACGAATAATTTAAGCGCTGCTACAGTGGGTCATAAATACTTATACCCATGTTATTTATACTCAGTTTAAAGATCTCTGGTGTTTTAAATTCAATTTCACTTGTTAGGCTAAGGTTTGGAATGTTTTTATGCAGAAAGAGATAACACTGCTTAGCAGCAAAATTCTCCTTTAAATAAAACTATGTGGACCATATGGATTTTGATGCGCTAAACTCAAATCCGTTTTCGGTTTTTTACCTTTTAAAAATCGGATGAATCGTTCTCGAGTTAGGATGAAATATGTCCCCGTACCTGACTAATTTAGGGGGGGGAAAATTTGCCACGCCTATAAAAAAAAATCCCGACCTGATAGAAAAAAAAACGAAAACGGATTTGAGTTTAGCCCATCCAAATCCATTTAGTACAGATTGTTTATTTAAAGGAGAAAAAAAAATGATTTTTTGCTAACCAGTGTAATTAGTAAATATTACAAATGAACGCGAGAAAATCACCATCAATTTAATTTTTTCATTTCAATAGCAGAGAAGAAAAATACTCTGTAATCAGTAGTGGCTACACTTGCATCATCCGTACTCATTTTTTTATTTATCTCTATTTATTGCGAAGCCCCTTTATTTTTATGAAAGTGGCATCACTAACATTAAATTTTTACGTTGTAGTTGCCTCATTCAAAATAATTCAGCAGTTGAATAGACGGCGAAAATTGTTGCTAGCGGCATATGTAGACTTGTAGCCGGTAGCCTGCTGGCGTGAATGTGTTTACAGCATGATTTTCATATAAATACGTTTATTCTATGTGATTTTCATATAAATACGTTTATTCTATGTCTATCAGGTAGTAGTCGGTAGCGTGCTGCCATCTACTGGTTTATAGCTAAAGCGGTGAGATGCCATAACACTCAATAGTACTGCTGACATCTATTAATACAATCATTTACTAAAATCAACACTTTCCTTAATCGGTATTTGCGAAATTTCTCACACGAAGTTATATAATCTTGCATATTAATACACCACACTTTTTTATGGTACACTTTTCGGTATTTTATCGTTCATCAATATTAAAGAAATATACATCAAATGAAAGGCATTTTTATGTAGAAATGCAAAATATTATTAGTTTTAAAAAATTTGTAGCATAAAATTATAAAAATATATTTTAAATTTGCTAGAATAAAAATATTTCAAATGTGTCGAATTTTGACCACTAGCGGTCCTAGTACATAATATACATTAAAGACCTATTACAAGCTTTATTTGTTCTTATATTTCTCTACCTGTTAACACTACTCCCTCCTCTCCCCAGTTCCAGCACAATGCATTGCATGAGTAGGTGGCATTTTCTCAGTGTCTGTTTCGGTTAAAAAAAAATAGCGTAAATTCATGTTGAACACCAGGTATAAAAAAAAACAATATGGGGTCGTAAAAGTTTAATTTCTTACTAATTTATATATTTAGGTTGTTGATTTTTTTCGAATTCTTTTTTTTGTTTGTTTTGCAACTTCAATAATTTTTCAGTTTGACTGCATTTTGTTTAAGTTAAGATTTCTTTTTCTGTGTGTTTTTTTTAATTCGAGTCACACAGCATTTTACTAAAGAAATTATAATGCTTTTGTACGCATTTCTTAGTTTATATGAAATACAAAAATTTTTTTCGTTTAAAGAAATGTATATACATCATTTTATTATTTCATATTATCTTGGGCACTATTTAAATTACAAAAGAAAAATATTTAAGCTGTTTTGTTAAACTCTTCCTAATCATTAATAATGATGCACTAAATGTTTCACCTCAGAGCTTGAGGTAATATCTGCCCTGTCACAAACTTTGACAAACTATTAAAATAATATAGTTTAGAAAAAGTTAATTTTAAAATGTCTTCTGTTTTATTTCATATCATTAATTACTTTCTCTTGAATATTTTCTTTACTTTAACGATACGATTGATTGATTCTTATATAATTTTTAATTTCATGGTTCCACCCTTTAAACATAAAACAAATAACAGTTGGAAAAAAACCAAGGTATTACACACTCGCTACACATAATAAATGGAATACAGTGCATAACAAAAGTTTAAATATACGAAGCATTTGTTTGTTCTCGATGAAGTTAAAATGAATCAATTACAAATTAAAAAAAATTTAATTTGTTTGTTAGGTTTTTTTTTAAAATATCCAAATTTTATGGTTTTGCTGGTGTAATTCTCAATTAATTTTTGGTACTTTGTGTATAAACTTAGAGGTGTTATTTTGGAATTGGGTTAAAGTCTTAACTTAAATTGGGTTGCTGTAAGAACCAATGAAAAGCAGAATAATTAAGTCGGGACTTAAATGCGTTTATACAATTTATTCTTATAGTTTTTTCACACTGACATGGTTTTAAGAAATTCTGACTTTAACGTTAAAGCCAATTTTTAAAACCTGGTTTTACCATACAACAAGATTTTGTTAAAACTAATTTAAAACCAGCTTCGTTTAGGTTTTAAGTAGGTTTTATAAAATGCAACCTTGATTTTGCTGTTGTTGGCTGTGCTAAATTGAGTGCTGCCAAGTTATATATTGGAAACAGCTGGTATTGTTTATGTTATTACACCAGCGCATTGTTTCTTTCAGAATCTTCTTAATTTTTTTTTATATAGGGTGTCCGCCGGGAAGATATACTACTTTATTTGATTTTTGATTAAATGAAAGAGAATAGATCTTATATTGATAAAGGTTTTATTTAATGTTGACAATTATGTATGGAATACAATATCAGATAAATGTCCGCCTCTTTTAGCCTCACAAATGCGAGCCCTTTTGAGCACATTTTCCATTACATTCTCACACATTTCAGGCGGTATTTCATTAATTTCATCACGAAAGTTTTGTTTGAGTTGCTCAAGCGTTTCTGGTTTGTTTGCATAAACCTTGGGTTTTCAGATGCCCCAAAAAAAAAAAAAAAAACTCCGGGGCAGTCAAATCAGGTGACCGTGGAGGCCAATCAACATCACCATTTCTTGAAATAACTTGTTGTGGAAAGAGGGAGGTCTCGCAGTAATTCTATTGTAATCCTGGCTTTAGGCGATGTGGCATCGAGTATTTTTCCATAATAAATTTGCCTCTGTGTCTACTTCACGACTGTCAAATATGAACTGTCAAGACTAATGCTTACCAAAATGGCTGCAAAACAAAATAGTATACCTTCCTGGCGGACACCCTGTATAGCGACTTGAACTTTTTCACTTTCTATAAGTAGTTCCATAATTTTAAAATATTCATTCACAAAATGTAAAATAATTTTTATTTTAGAATGCATTCAAAAACTTTTTCTTGTTTTCTTCAAACAAAAGCTTCTGTTGTACAGTTTGTCAATTAAGTGTTGTAAAAATAGAGGACAAGTGCAGTTCACAAATTCACACATTTCATTCGGTAAAATTGCGAAGGCACATTTCAACTTCCAAAGATAGTTTTGTATATTGTAGCGTGCGTCACGCAACGTGTGTTGATTTTAGTATTATCTTAATGGAATGGCGCTAATGATATTGTCCCTTTAATTCACATTAATCAATTGATTGATAATATTATAGTCCTTAGTCAAACGAAGACATCAATAGATGATTTGATGAATGAAGAGTAGAAAATGTAACGTGTGTCACAATGGGCATACGGATTTTAAATTTATCTTTATATTAGGAATTAGTTTTTCTGTGAAATTTGGTAAAATTTCCAAAGTTTGTTTCGTATTTTGTAGCGTGCGTCACACAACGTTGTTATCAATTGTTTCACAACAAATGAAAATTAAGAATTGTTTTTTCGCAATTCCAAAGTACACTTAAATCCTACTAAACATTATTTTGCAAGACCATAAAGCTTTTTCTTTTTTCCTTCAAACAAAAGCATCTGTTGTACAGTTTGTCAATTAAGTGTTGTAAAAATAGAGGACAAGTGCAGTTCACAAATTCACACATTTCTTTGAGCGATTTAATTTATTTTGAACAAATTTCTTATACGGACTGTATGTTAAAACCAAAATTTGCAGTGTGCACGCAAAATCAGCTGTTTACGCTGTTAACCCTCAGTGTGAAAACATTATTAATGAAATAAAAACGAATATTTTGTATAAAAGAAATTTGATATATAATAGTTTTTAATTAGTAAATGAATGTATTTCAATAGTTGAGTGTGCTGTTAAAATTTCAACAACTTTTGCTTTTCACTGTTTTCGGCAAGTTACACAGACTGTCAATGAAGAAAGGTAAATATTTAACATTTCTTTGCTTTACATTTTTCTTTTGCCATTAATTCCAAATTGAGTTGGTAAAAATTTTAAACAAATTTTCACTATCAATTTTTCTGTTACTCGTGACAGCATTTTTAGCAGACAAGAAAAGTTGTTATTAAAGCAAAAAAATTTAAAAAATAATAAAAATAAAAATAAAAAATACAAAACAAAATAAATTTAAAAGACATTAACCCAAGTGATTCGAGGGTTTCTGAGAATCACCACATTCACATTTGGCAAAGGCTGAAGTGTAATGAAAACTATTTTCAAGAGTTACGAAACTGTTTCAATACATGGCGGCAGAAAGTTCCCTTCACAAAATCTCTATAAAGCGAAACATCTTCTCACCAATAAAACAAAAAATAAATAAATAAATGAATACAAAAAATAAAATAAAATAAAATAAATAAATATATTAAAAAGCCAAAAAACAGACTGTTTAGTTTGAGAGGTGAAAGTGTGGCATGAGACTGGTATTGTTGCTGTTGTAACGTACGGGTATCATCAGGCTGCTTGAATCAAATCGTCATCATCTCTGGATTGAATTTGTAATTGAAATACACCAACCGGCGATACATCTGCACCAATAGCAAGAAATTTTAATACCGATCAGCATGCACTTTCTTTTTCATTGCAACGTGTTTTTGCTGTTGTTGTTGTTGTTGCAGTCTGCCTGGTATTATTATTAATTCATACTTTTTTCTCTTGTTAAAAAGCTAAACGCGTTTTTAGACATTTTTTTTTTGTTGCAGTTGTCGTTGCAACTGATTTTGTTACTGTTTTTGTGTGTAGAAAAAAAAAACTTGCTATAAATAATCATTTATTGTATGTGTGCGACATAATGCTGCAAATGTCAAGGTCCCAAGGCATTAATCCATACCGCCATTAAAAAACAGTCTTGAATGTCTTTTGCCTAGTTTTCATCTAAACATATAATTTTTTTTGTCCGCAGTTCAGCTTGAAGTTCAACATGAAAGTGACTTTTTCTTTGTCATTCATTATAAGAGTCTAATAAATGTATGTGTGTGTGTGTAGGTCTGTATGTAGTTGCATAAAAATTTATTTTAAGTTGTATGAAATTTATTTTTGTTGAAAGCAACACAAAAAACGAAACCCTCTTTTTTGCACCAGTCATTATTCGAGTGCAATTTATTGCATTATATTTTTCTTTATTTCATGCTTTTTATTCAAAAATTATTTTTTTATATTCAAATTTAATACACGTGCGAAAAATTGTGATGAATTGCGAAATTGAACTTGATTTTTAGTTTTACGCTTTGACTTGCTTAAAAACTTCCATGAACTCTGCATTTCCGTTGCTTTTGCTTTAAGTCTTCAAAGAAAAGTCTGTTTTATTATTTCGATGAAATCGTAAGACTTTTTTTATATCCCTACGATCTTTTTTCCACTGTAGGCGTACAGTTCAATTGGAACTTTAGTCGTAATTAGGATAAGTAATGCATTTTGTCCAGTTAGCAGAATATTTGTTAGAAAAATGAGTTTTTATTCATTAAAAAAATAATAATTTTTGAATTAAGATTTTATAAGCTAATTGTTCGAAATTTTTAATTTAAATCTCAGAAAGACATGAAGATATACCAAGGCACAAAGGCAAGTCAACACCAATTTTTTGTTATACAACTTACACAGCAGAGCAGAACAGCTGTTTTCGAAAGACGCAACCCTTTCATCATCAGTGCTCATGTGTATTGTGTTTGTCACCACTTATTAGGTGGCTTAGTTGAATGTGATAACAGTTCCTATTTACACAAATTTTATTGTGAAAAAGGATACGAGAACTGTGTCAACCTGATGTTAACATGTTATTGTTATAATACCCGTGTTACCGTTTGATTATTTTTCTTCATGTCCCATTTTTTTTTGACACACAAAGTCTTGGTAAATGAAAATAATTTTTATTGTATTACAGGATGTTAATTTTCCCAACAGGCTATAGGTTCAAATCTGCGAAACTACAAATTATTTTTTATTTAGTTTTATTTTTTATTTTAATAAATGAACGTGATTACATTCTATTTATTATTTTTGAGAGTGGAATATTAAGAATATTTTTCATAGTCATTAAACCAGCAAAACGTATCAGTACTGAGCTCGAGGCCGCAACGCCATTTCATCACCGTTCTTTGTTCAATTTTTCCACTATAATAATACTTTTTTTTTAGCAGATATACGATTATTGCAAAAAAAAACACAACATTGTGCAGCTAAAGACTTCAGGAGGTACGATTTTAAAAGTCAAACTCCTCCTCTGTAACCATTTAAATTTTTACAAAAATCCATTCAGTACTTTTGACGTTCTATATTTATTACTACTTTTGTTGTATTTGTCCCACTGTGCGACAATTACAATTTCTAAACTGATGGCCTTAATGTCATATATACTCCTGCCATTTATGTAGTTGATACAATAGAGGGACTATGAAGCCATGAAGTCGATTCCCAACACTCCGGAATTTGAATCCTCGCAAAGTCATGCATATGAAATTCTCCTGGTCAGCCTTGGGGTATGATTGTGTTAGTTGTTGTCGGTCTGTTTCTCTGATGAATGTTTCGCGCTGGTCTCTGAACAATTATTGGCTGACATTGACACTATCATGCACTAAAGGGCAGAGCAACAGCACCCTTCTTCGTCGGCCCTGTAGCAAAAATTCTCCGGCGAAGTAAAAGATTAAAATAGCTAAAAAAAATATGGAAAATGGATGACCTTGAAGGTCATCCTTGCAACTTCCCGCTAATTTTAACCGCTAAAAATGCTATTAGTTTAATTTTAAAACGACTCCAACTTTAGAATATATCAGCCTATTCCCACGTGGTAGCGTGGAATTGGGAACACTAATTGATCACATATATAATTTCGGAGTATTTTGAAAAATTCCCTTTTTTCGGATTTTTGTTAAACGGATTTTTTTTAACACGGACCAGCGCTCAATGGATGACCCCTACATACACAGGGCATTGCGCCGGAAATAGAAAATGACAGATGAAGGAAAATGAAGATGATAGAAATTTTTTTGTAGCTTTTTGTAACATTTACTTCGCCGGTTAATAGCGCTCGACGTAGTTTTTGATTGTTAAGAGTCGATCGGAGTAGCCGTTCCGAAAATTTAAAATTTTCAAAAAAGTTACGGGTCGTTTTAAAAAAATTTAGTTTTCACCAGATTTCGACGTTTCGAGTTCTTAGGAAGCTTTCCTGACTACTACAGGGAAGACGTCATTATGTCTGTATGTGTGTGGGTGAGTGTGTACGCGTGTGTGTGTGTAAGTAAGTAAGTATGTCACCTGCTTATAACTTTTGAAAGACTGTACCGAATCCAATCAAACTAGTTCAGTTTCAAAGAGTTCCTTCAAACTTAGAATATGATTTCAAACCGGTTCGGACCGGTATATTTCTGGAAATATTAAGAAAAAATTCAAATATTTTTTTTTCCAAAGTAGGTGTCTTAGAATAACTTTTTAACGGCCTTGCCGATCGATTCCCGAAACTAATCAGCTCTTGGCAATCCGAAACCAACCGGGTCAAAATCGGTTCATGATTTCGCGAAATTTTATGAACAAAACAATTCTAAAAAGTGATTTTTTAAAGAAAACTCTGAAATGAGTCAAGCTAGTCGCGTTTTTAAGATTTCTTTCAAATTTCGATTTTCTGTGAATCGGAACCGGTTCGAAAGAGTAGATTTCGAGAAATGTCAAAAAACTGAAAATATTTTTTTGCAAATGTTTTTTTAGAATAACTTTTTAAGGGCTTTATTGATGGATTGTAAAAACTATTCAGCTCTTGACAAAAACTACGTCGAGCTCTACTAACCGGGTTAAAATCGGTTAACGCCTTCGTGTGATATCGTGAACGAAAAATTCGCAAAAAGTGAAATTTTCAAAACACTCTGAAATTATATATGTGAGCAATTAGTGTTTTCGATTCTTTTATAGGATTCGCTTTTTTTATAGAAGAACTACATCGATCACCGCTTATCACGTGGCAATCGAATGATCTATTCGAAAGTTATAGCAGTTTTGAAATTAAAATATCATTTTATGCGCTGAAAATTAGCAGGCAGCTGCAAAAATGGCCTTTAAGGTCAATTTAGTTTTTTTTTTTTCTAATATTGGATATGCTGATCTCATATTTGCATGTAGACTACCGTTGAGTTCGAGCGAAGAACGTCTGAATGAAATATTTATTTAATTATTAAGTTGAAAATTATTTATCAGGCTCGAAGTTCGAATCTGAGATCCTCAAATTATTTTGTTTTTTAAGAACTACTTCAAATTCTAAAAATTTATTTATTTATTTAAAATAATCTTACTGGTTCACGATATGACTAGATATCATTCTGTCGCAGAATGACGTTCAAAACAATAACAAAATTGTAGAATTTGTTTTGAATGTAATTTTGCAACAGAACGATATCTAGTGACATCGTGGGCCAGGCTTTTAATTTATAATATTTTAAAAATAAATGTCCATTATGTCAGAAGATCCACTAAACTCCCTTTTTAACTTTATAAAACACATATTGTAAATAAGGTCTTAATAATATATGGCTCACACCTTGTCTTTTTTTTGTAGATTTATGTTGATTTTTTTTCTAAAAAAGAAATTTTGCACTTTTCAATAAAAATTGGCAATATTATGGTATTTGGAAATAGTGAATTTATTAGAAATTAAGCTACCATCTCTTACGAAAAATTATTTTTATTTTAAAAATGCGCCCAGTTGTTGTGATAAAATGTTACCATCCCTAAATACGGGCGGCAAGCGTTTTTTAGCTGTCAAAGGTTCTCATGTCTATACATTTTGTATGGAGCATACCGAAATAACGCGGCGTCAACGCTGCGGCAACGCTTTGCTATTGGAAAATCCGATTTTAACAGAGCGTTTTCTAATGAAGTTGGTTGCAAAAGAAGAGAATTGTAACCAGAGAAAAAGAGCAAAGATTTACAAAAGCGAAATATATAATAAAAGAAAAATTTTGTCCACTTCGTATTAGAAAATGGTGGTAAGAAAATATTTACAATATGATTATATACATACATATGTATGCACGTTTGTAATTTGTACAAAATTTCAATAACAAAATCACAAATGTCGTCCGTCCAGCTGTTAAAATAATCAGGGTTGTTTAATTTGTTTGTTTGATAACCCTGTTTTTATTGTTTTCTTACATAACGCTGCCGCTTTTGTTTAGGTATGGCATTTCAGCGTTAAAGCTCAGCGGAAAAAAACGTTCCGCTTTCCGCCAGTATTTAGGTATGGCTGTTACATATTTTTCAGAAAAGAAATCACCATTAATAAAAGAAATGCTTTAAAAACTTATTTACCTTTCCTTTGCTTTCAAGAATAAAAAATCTGGTAATATTGATGGGAAGAGTTCTGCTTCGGAAAAGTCACCAAAAAGTCTTGTTAATAACCATAACAACAGCAGCAGTAACGGCAACAACAACAACAACAACAGCACAAATATGAGAGACAGCAACGTCTGTGGCAAACACGCATCATCGAATGGCAAAACAAATTGGAAGGTAAGACAGACACATAAATTCCAAACACAAACTCAAATTTATTTAAGAAAAACACTAAAAGTATTTTAATAGGTATTTCGTACTTTAAAAATATATAAAACAAGTATGAAAAATATTTTGCAAGACTCCTAAAAATAAGAATAACTGAACAGTTGAAATCTTATATTAATAAATACAAGTCGAATGCCTTAAAAAAATAAGTTCAACGAACTTTAAGTGTTATTTAAGCGGACTTAAGCGCTACCAAAAAGTTAACAATTTATTTAGTTAGACAGACAGACAGACAGTCGTACGGTCAGTTGTCTCGCGCAACAGTTGGATGTTACATTAATGAGGATTGGCAAGAAAAAATTACTTATTTCTTGTGGTTATTTTTATTGGTACGAGTGTTACACAGATTTTTTTTTTAATTTGTGTATAATTGCAAGTTGTTGCTAAAAAAAAATTTTAGTTGCTTTTCTATAATTTTTTTTCCTCTTTTGCTGCTGTGCAATCAGCATTGAGGAGTTAAGAGCCATAACAATATTTTGCTCCAGTAACATTTGACCCCGCTATTGGAAGAAAGAGAAATAAAAAGAAATGTGGCACGCATTATGATACACTGGCAGAAAAAACAAAAACTGTTTAATATCCAACTGAACTACTAAGTTTACGTTTTTATTTATTTTTTTAAACAAATAATAAAAGAAGTAGAATAGATGTTCTTAATGATAAAAAAATTACAAATATTTAGGGAGGGAAATTAGTGGGACTATTATATTTAAACATGTTTTCCAGTGTACTTTAGCAGCCGTATATTATTCGCTATATGATATATCAATTTTCATTTAATAAATATTTGCTAAGGAAATTGTGCAAAAACAAAAATTTAATTATGCTTTATGAATATCATATGCGTTTCAATTTCCCCATTCAAAACGTGCCAGAAAGCGAGCAACAATAAACATAAAAACAATATTTATGCAATTATGACCGCAATGTGGACGAAAGAAGTGCGTATGTCATTTAACAATCATAACATATTTTCTATTTATATAAATATTTATTTTTATTTAAATTAAAAAAATCAAATAACACTCCCGTTTCAGTAACATAAAATAATTGTTCAATTCACCAGCTCAGTCGTCTGATTTATCATTAAAAAAATACTATGGGTCTGTTTTTTTTAAATAAAATAAATATATTTGCTTGGGATTTTATATTGAAACAAAAAAACAAATTTGAGTTTTTAGCTTCCCGCTAAGAAAATTGAAATTTTTCAAAAAAGTGTAAAATGACTGGTTTTACCCCGTTCTGAAAATCATACACTATGAAATAGGCTGCTTTAAAAAGAAATTTTTTACCCACTTCATTTTGCTTTTTTTTTGTGTGAGTAAGAAGGAAATAGTCTACAAATGGTATAGCCCAGTTCACAATCTCGAGCAAGTAGTCTAGCATCGTAGCATGAGCAAAATAATTGTACTCTACACCAACAAAATACATTGAAAATGCTCTCAAATACTCTCTCAATTTGCAAATGCTATAATGCAAGACCATTTGCACAGAATTGTGAATTGGGCTTATATGTTTTTATTTAATTTTTTTTTTTTGCAATATGGTGCGGGTTTGCTGTACGGAGCAATTTTTACTTGAGAAGCAAACATTGAATTGTGTGAACCGGGACAAAGTAATTTTTTCCAAACAAGTAGTTTTATGTCTAGATTTTTTAAACAGTGTCTTCTCTAAGTACAGATTTTCTGCCTAGACCTTCTCTTTTTAACTTCCAGCTGGAAAAATTTAAAATTTTCGAAAAAGATGGAAGTTACTGGTTTTACCCCGTTTTGAAAAAAATCGACTTTTCACCAGATCTCGACGTTTTGAGTTCCTGGGAAGCTTTACTGACTATTCCTGACAAGCCGTCACTATGTTTGTATGTGTGTGTGTGTTTTAGTATGTGACCCGCTTATAACTTTTGTATCGCTGAACCGAATCCGACCGAACAGGTGGCGTTTCAAATTATTTCTTCAAACTTAGAAATCCTGAAATATCAAAAAACTTTCATGGAATTTTTTTTTACTCTTAAACGGCTCCTGCAATCGATTCCAAAAACCAACCAGCTCTTAACAATCAAAAAACCACGTTGAGCTTCTATCAAACGGGTCAAAATCGGTTGAAGCGTTCTTTATTTTGTGAACGAAAAATTAATGTCGATTTCTTTTCTTATAAAGAATGCTACATTTTTTGCACTTTTCAGTAGAAAATGGCAACATAATGGCATTTGAATATAGTGAATTTATTGGAAATTGGTCTACCATCTCTTATGAAGATGTGTTTTATTTTAAAATTGCTCCTAATTGTAGTTTTTTAGAATAAAAAGTGACAAAATGTTACATATTTTCCAGAAAAGAAATCGCCATTAGAAAGAAAATAATTTTTTAAAGAAAACTCTGAAATGATATGTATATCTGATGAATTAGTGTTCGAGTCAAGCTAGACACGTTTCAAAGGTTTCTTTCAAACTACGATTTTGTGTAAACTGGAACCGATTCAGGCCGATGGATTTCGAGAAATATCACACAAACTGAAAAAAAAAATTTCAGAAAAGTTTTTTTTAGAATAACTTTTAAACGGCTTTTCTGATCGATTCCAAAAACTAGTCAGCTCTGGACAATCCGAAACCACGTCGAGCGCTACCAACCGGTTGATACGTCTGTGAGATTCTGTGAACGAAAAAATTTGAAAAGAGTGATTTTTTAAAGAAAACTCTGAAATCATATATGTATCTGATCAATTAGTGTTCGAGGCAAGCTAGTCATGTTTCTAAGGTTTCTTTCAAACTGCGATTTTGTGTAAATTGGAACCGGTTCGGAGCGGTAAATTTCGAGAAATATCAAAAAAACTGAAAATATTTTTTTTTCAGAAGTGTTTTTTTAGACTAACTTTTTAACGACTTTTCTGATCGATTCTGAAAACTATTCCGCTGTTGTCAATCGAAAACCAACCAACCGGGTTAAAATCGGTTAATGCGTTTGTGAGATATCGTAAACGAAACTTTGGATAAATGTGAATTTTTAAAAACACTCCGAAATTATACATGCGATCAATTAGTGTCCTCGATTTTTTTAGCGGTTAAAATTAACGGGAAGTTTTAGGGATGCCTTTTAAGGCCAACCGTTTTCTATATATTTTTTTTTGTTGTTTCAATATAGATATCCACACGTATTATATGTTCACGTCTGTTAATAACACAAATTTGTTGCATCGTTATGTTATCTTATTCTTAAATGTCATAAATTGAAGATGGCGATTGTAATCGGTGCCCATATTCCCTAAGTTTGGTCAGACCTTCCCGCCTCGAAAAAAATTTTGTTATCCTTTGAAATGCAGTAGAAGTATTTTTTCTGCATATATAATAAATTTCAGTTTCTTATCTCGAATTCCTAAATTAATCCCTTATCTCATTGTATTTAGTCTCCAAAACCAATTAAACTTTAATATACATATTTTCAAAAAATTCCATGCGTACTAAGTTAGCGCCTGTAGTTTTTTCTATATAAAACGTATCATTACGTCGGTATGTGGCCTGACCATTTACATATTTACACATTCATGTACATACATAACAATTCATGTTACTTGTATCGTTGATTAAATGTGAATGGCTTTAGTTGCATGATCGCATATTGTGAACCAGTTGCATTAAAACTAGATTTTTGTTGTTAATGATATTACGCAAAGGCTTAAGATTTAATATTAAAATGTACAAACATAATTTTATAATATTTTTCTTATATTTATTGCAAAATTATTTAGAACACTACGCGTTCAAGTTTAGAAAAACAACAACGAAAGAGATGAAATAAAAACAACAGCTTCTTTGTTACATGACTAAATCACACATAATTGCCAGGCATGGGAACTGCAATACCATTGCATTTAACTTAAATTTTTTAAAGCCGAAACTTTGCAGCATCTAGTAATAAAATTTATGGTGATATATAAATTATTTCTACAAACAAGACTAATTGTTGATATTTCTTCTAGTGGTGTAATAATTTGTATTCCATTGTATTCGAAAATGTGGCTTCGAGAGCGAAACCTTGTGTGAATCAATTTCATTTTTCTTTTTCAGAACTTTAAGAATTATTATACTTAGATATTAGCTATTTGAGTATGAGCATTATTTTTTTGAATTACTAGTTTTTAGCAACGTAAGTGCACTTTATTAAATTTTAAACTTTTTTTATTACATTAAGATGAGTTGCAATTATTAATTTTGATAGGTCGTGCTATAGAGGCCAAACAATATACAGCGGTGTGGTATTCGAATTTTGATTTGTGTTGAAAATTTACTATCGATTTTCGTAAAAAAATATAAACTTCAAAAATATATGTCGCGTAAATTTTTTGTGGCGATTATGACTCAAAATTTCCTATTTTCTCGGTTGATAAGAACATTTTTAAATAATATAACTTTTTATATATTATTATTTTGGAGTTTTTTCGCAGGCAAATTTTGAGTAAAAGCACAATTAGTTATTCATCCATTATATATAAGACAAGGAACTGAAGAAAACAGAATACGAGAATTATAATTTTTGGACAAATCACCAATCACGAGGGTGTTACTCTGCACATGATTACACATATAAAAATATGTAATATCGAAAAATTTTTAATGAATATTAAAGTCTTACAATTTTAAATTGTTTATTTTCCAGTCCTGGTTTTTTTAATAATGATTTTTATGCAATAGCAGTTACTAAAGTGACTGACAACACAACCACATGTCGGAACTTAAGATTTTTCTTGCTGCTCTTTTATAGCATCTCTATGGCTTAACCACACATGCCAAATTATCTTGTTATGGGTTTTAATCTTTTAAAAGATTTAGTGTCGTGTACGAGTTTCAAATTTCATAATCAATAAGTGGATTAAAACTAAAATAAATACACAGTATTGCAGCATAGGCACACTTTCTTTTTAGAACAGTGGAGTAGCTGGCTGCAAGTATATTCTCTTTTTTATATCCTTTTTTATTTATCATTTACGAGTATTAGGTCTGTTCAAAAATTAAGGTGGATATAAATATTTTCCAAAATATATTTATTTATCCGTCAATTGCTAAAATATTGCGAAAATGCGATGGTTTTTTTAATAAAACATTTCGATGACAATTTTTTGCCACAACAAATTGAGCAAGAAGCTAGAATGTTCCCAAAAAAATCCCATTATGGGATCATTATAAATGTCCTGTAAATACTAGCCCTCCTATTGTGATTGATATAATAATCGAAATTATTAGTTGTAAACATATTTCCCATAGAAAATTTTTTCATTATTACATATTTTGGATTCTAAAATTTCAAAGTAGAAAAACGTTTATGTTCCTCACTGGCCTATTCGTAAATCCGCCAAGTATTTGCCACCAGTTTCGCTTGTGTTTTGACTACTTTCCTTCAAAATGAAATCCCTTATTAGCTTCATACTAAAACAAAGACTAAACTGGCAACGCTGTTAATATGACAAAGAACTTTTCTTATCTCTCATTCATAAGAATAGAAAAACAAACAAAACCAAACAAACAACAAAAACAAATTCTTGGGTTAAAAAATAGAAATAATGTTTGTTAACAAGTTAATCTTTATTAAATTACTATCGTGTATTTAGCCTTTATAAAAATTTTAATTAAAAATATTAAAGCATTCAGTTAGTTGTCTTGCTGTGCCATCATTAATGCCTGGATTTAACTAAAGCTTTTGGCAAAAAGCTGCTAAGCGCTCCAGTGGCGCAATTGGTTAGCGCACGGTACTTATAATCAGTAACTTGTGAGCAATGCCGGGGTTGTGAGTTCGAGCCTCACCTGGAGCAGCCCAATAGTTTTTTACGTAAATAAATAAGCTTTTAACTTAAAAATATAACGGAGGTTGTTTTGGTGTCAATGATCTCAATAACGAACCCCTTTTCTGGAAGGGTATTAGTTTCCCATGCCCTTCTCACATAAGCAAATCGGTTCAGTAGAGATAAGTTTGGTTTGCAGTTGGCAAAATGCAGCCGACGGGCCTTTCTTTTGCCGCCGTCGACTTAAGGTGTGTCCTAATGCACTCTATATTTGTTTTCTTAATCGAGAGATTTTTGTAGAAATGAATAAGCATTCTTGGCAGTCATGTGGAGTTTTAGAACTTTTCTTTGACAGCAACCCATGCATATATTAAGACGCTCAAAAGAATAGACGCCGGCAAAACTTGCACCACGGCTTCTTTCTCCGCCAATAAACCAATAGGCATATGTATTACACTATAGTGTGGGGTTAGTGCTGATTGTTAGTGCGTAGAGTGTGCGTCTGGAATAGAAATATTTTATCGATTAACAATAAGAAAAATAAACAATTGTTTTTAAACAGTTAATTAATTAATTTAGTAAAATTATTTCATGTTGGATGATTTCCAACTTTCATACTCACCAAGTCTTATGTTGTAAAGAATTTTAATTTGTGCTGAAAGGTAGCCAATTAAAATTCAAAAGGCATAAGAAATAAAGAAACTATTTAAAGAAAATTGGTAAACTCTGGAATACAAATTCTTAAAGCACGTTATTTTATACATTAAAGATGGAACGAAACTATAGCAAGATAATAAATATACGGTTAATAAAAATACACAAACTGACTTAATTGGTTCTATTTTTCATTTTTGCTTAAAAATTTAAAAAAAACATGTGAGTATTTTGCTTAAAAGTACCTTCCCAAATACAATTTTAAACAATAAAACAAGGGTTGTGAATTGAACAATTTAGGGCCTATTTCTCATTGTCGAACGAACTCTTTCTTTCGTACAAAAATATACTTAAAACAAAAACAACATTTTATAAATTGTTTTTGTTTCAATTGTATTTATGCGAAAGAAAGAATTCATTCGTCGATGAGAAATAGGCAGTTAAACTTTACTGTTGCAGACATTTAATGAACATTTTCACACGAAAAAAACGTCAGGTTGCGAAGAAGCAGGCAGGCAGCTAATATTAAGTTTGAAAAAAAAGCAGGGCTTTAGTAAAATTTGAATTTTTAGTGTATGATTATAGCTTTTTTCATTGAAAACCAAAAAATTGGTCCCTGTTAAAATTAAATTTAACGGGAATATCATGGAAATGAGTTTTTTTTGGGAGCTGCTCAATATTCCCATTCACAACAAATCGGTATCGTGAATATTTGGATAATAAAAGTCTTTATTGTGAATTGTTTTGATAGTAAATGCCTTAAACGGAAATATTTGCCAGTGCTTCATAATTAATTTTCCTAGAAGTAAATTGCTTAGATTTTTAAGAAATCGATAGCGTTCATCTGCGTTCCTTGATGGTGGAATAGCCTAAACTGGGGTTGTCTTTAAATCAATTACTCCTTTATTTATATTAGTAAAACAAATAAGTAATTTAATATGGTTTCATTTTGCATAAAAATTCCCATTTAGTTTCCATCGATGGTGGAATTATTTTATAAAAGAATTCCCGGAAGTGTGACCATGCCCATACTGGTTAACTTTTTGGTGAGCTCGCTGTCAAGAACTTTGTTATGGGAATACTTAATGGTAGCAAATTTGAAAATTTGGGGTTTTTTGTTTGATGGGAAATAGTTATTCACAATAGGGGTGATTATGACCTTGTGTTTTGCTGTAATTCTTTTTTTGGACACACTTACATATGTTTCTTGAATATTTCCGAATATTTCCTAATATCTGATCTTTCATCTAATATACATGTGTCAACTTTAACTTACCTAAAAATAAAAGAAAATGTTATAACATATTTGCGAACTTTTTAAACATGATCGTTCAAGATGTACTAATAAGTTGTTTTATTAAAAACACGTAATTCTTGTTGAGAAAAATTGATTTCCTTGAGTCCATCTAATTAAAATGAAGTCATAAAATTTTAATATACGAATATTAAAGTCGAGAAAATTTACACTCCTTGACCTATTCAAAAATCTGCTGGCAATTCTATATCAATTTGTTACCAAATTCCTGTTAAGCTTTTGACAAACTCCGGGCAACCGCTCCTGTGGCGCAATTGGTTAGCGCACGGTACTTATAATCAGTAACTTGTGAGCAATGCCGGGGTTGTGAGTTCGAGCCTCACCTGGAGCACATGTTTTTGCAAAATTCGTTCAAAGAAGGACTAGAATTTATAAAAATTTCAACAGCTTCCAAAATGTACAAATATAATACAAATACGTTTTTTATATAAGGCACACGGATTCGTTTCCATAATTGAAATAAAATTTGCTAGGCTCAGTTCATTAGACTTGTGTTACCCTTTGAGTCATAATATTGTGATATATTAGATACTCTCAATGTCAGCTGATTTTTTTCAATGTCGTACCATCTGTCAAATATATTTTATGTTATACAAACACTCACACAAACTGTTAAGAAATAACCTGTCAGATTTGTTTACAAACAAAATTACGTGCCTACAAGATCCTGATAATTTTCTTGTGTTTTTTCGGCTGCTAGTTGACCTTTTGCACTATATTACAACAACAAAACATGTTGTTATTTTGGTTATTTTTTATCTGCTGTAATCATGCGATTACCTAGCATGTATGTCATTATACCACGGTTTAAAATTGTATTTGATAAGAAAATATCAAACAAAAGATTAATAAAGTATGTACATATGAAAATTAGTGAAGTTTATTCTACGGCAATTTGGGAATATAATTGACTATCAAGTTGCTTGTAGCCCAAGCCAAGCGTGTTGACAGCAATTTCTGAATTACATTTTATAAATCGTATTAAAAAGTAGATATTAAACATATTTAAAATACTTCCAGCAATAATTTCTATATAGAACGCATGTAGTCGGATAGAAGAATTTACAATACAGAAAATAAAAAACTTTATAAAAATAAATTTTTATAAAAAGAAACTGCTCCAGGTGAGGCTCGAACTCACAACCCCGGCATTGCTCACAAGTTACTGATTATAAGTACCGTGCGCTAACCAATTGCGCCACTGGAGCTATTGGCGGGGGGCTGTCTATAGCGTAATTTAAATGGTAGCATATACACTCTCATACACGCATACACAAACCCATTCATACGCAAATGTCAATTTCACCAAGCATATAAAAGTGCCACAGTCGCAAAATACCATGAAAAATGCTCAAGTATAAACAAAAATCATGATTCAGCATATAGAACAACAAATAAAATAACCAACAAATATATAGAAGAAGAAAGATACAACAAACAAAGCAAATTCATACTAATTGTGTCTGGGCTAAGCAATGTCACGAACAATGTTATGGTGGCATGAATTTGTTGTTGTACGGTGAATAAGTGCTTTTCTAAGCAGCCACTTTTGTATGTGTATGAATAAATGTACTTTGGCAGATATTATTTAGCACATGTCTAGATATGTAGAAGCATATATCTATATTACATATCGCACCCTAAATACAAAAAGGGCACAACTCAAAATTTTCCAAAACTGACTTTTTGCCATAAATTAATTCAAAGTATACATCTCTAACTACTACAAAAATGTCTTTCACATCACTATCTTCTTTAACTGGAAAAATACTGTTATGTCTATTTTTGTCCAGTGTGTTGCTTCTGCACAATGAACAGTTTTTTGTCTCTCCTGAAAATTTTAGTATTTTGAGTTGTGCCCCTTTTGTATTTAGGGTGCGATATGTGTGTACATGCAGACACACATGTATTTCAATTGTGTCGATAGAAAGTTCATTTGTTGGAGATAATCAAACTGTTGACAGAACTATAATTTGGAAATTATTAATAATAATTTTTGTGATTAATTTTCACCGGCATTTACAATAGTATATAGGTTTGAGTGTATACCCACTCTGTAGGAAATGCCAATAGTGAAACATAGTTTCGTATATACTCGCTGTCTGTAATACGGATTACATTTATTTAAACCGTGTAAAGATTTTAGTAACACAGGTCAACAATATTAAATACCCTACATTTATTTAAACCTTTAAAATTCCATTTATGTAAACATTTCGAAAATTAATATGCATAAATTAATTAATTTTATTATAAAGCTAAGAACTATTATGTATTAATAATAAAATTAAGCTTAAAGTTCGATTCATAAAATACCTATTTAAATAGCTAAATTTTCGAAAGCTCATCAATTATCGGTATTATTGTTTTGCTTATTTGCGACATGTTTGTTTGAAAAATTTTCCTGCTGATGAAAAGCTGCTCTGACGATTTAGTCAGCTGTTTTATTAACCCTAGAAGTCATATTCTGACGTGCGTAAAATTTACCCATGCTTTTCAATGATCATGTTTTCTTTATTTTTAAATTAATTTGGAATAGACTTATGTAGATCATATATCTGCATATAAATGAATCAAAAATGTTAACATTTTAAATATGTTTTTATAGAAGAACAATAAAACTTCGCAGATGCATAATTAAGCTATTGCTTAAAATATTCAAAGAAAATGCTAAAAGTACTTACATCCACATTTGCAATTTCATATGGAAAAACTTCATTGAAATTGTATCGAAAAAATTCCTGAACAGGCCTTCAATAGGGCCTGAAGTAATACATGCTTAATTTTTTTGGTTGCATAAATTTGGGTTAAATTTGTGCATATTTTTAATATTAATTAAATTTGTATTGTTTGTTAAAATATAACCATTCATAAGTTCGATTTCGACACCCTTACTTAGACAGTTTTCAGTTTCACAGTTGGAAATAAAAAGCACTAGAGAAACAAAACAGGTATTAACTGTTATTAACCAGGTACCATCCTCACCAAGTTATTGGTACAATGAAGCAACCATTTGTTTTCGTCACTCCATTAAGTTAACAAAGAGAGTTCATTTAAGTTTATTTGCCATTAACAAATTTTCATCATGTATTGAAGCTATTTTGGCACTTAAAATTTTCTTTTCCAAACAAATTTTTTTTTTCTAACGAAAAACATATGAAATCCCATTTCAGGTGTGCATTAAGACGTTTTTTTTAAGCAAAAAAACGTCTAGTATATGAAAAAAATTAATAAATTATATCATGTCTTCATGCCATCAATCTCTTCCATTTGATCCAGACCAAAGATTCAAACAATTTGTTTAGACACAGATGCGAGTAGATAGAAAAAAGATAAATGAGTTGATGGGTGGATGGTTGAAGATGGAATGAATATCTATCTACCAATGAGATTATACATAAATGAATATTTAGTATTTGCATGCCAACGCAAGCCAACATCGTTTAATCAACTCTTTTTTTTGTTTCTTCCAAATTTGACTGTTACTACTTGTACTCGTATGATGTAAATCTAATGAATTCATATTTTCTTTATATTATAATTACATACTCATTTCTTTTTTTAGGGGGGAAGTAGCTAAAACGTTTGTTTAATGATACATAATCTCTTTTATATATTTTCAAATTTTCACTTTGTTTAATTTTATTATTATTAGTCCGGTTTTTTGCTGCTTGTATTCACTGCCTGTTAACTAAATTTTGCATTAATTTTATTTGTTGTTAATAAATTGTTTTCATTTTAAACACAGCTCATTTAAATTAATACATAATTTTTTTAATAAATTTTTATAATGATTTGCACTTTTTTGTGATGACTTGCACTTTTTACGATGACTTGCACTTTTCATAATGACTGGCACTTTTTATGATGACTTCCACTTTTTATAATGACTTGCACTTTCTATGATGACTTGCACTTTTCATAATGACATGCACTTTTTATGATGACTTGCATTTTTGCATTTTTTATAATGACTTGCACTTTTTATAATGACTTGTACTTTTTATAATGACTTGCACCTTTTATGATGACTTGCACTTTTCATAATAACTTGGACTTTTTATGATGGCTTGCACTTTTTATAATGACTTGCATTTTTGCATTTTTTATAATGACTTGCGCTTTTCATAATGACTTGCACTTCTTATGATGACTTCCACTTTTTATAATGACTTGCACTTTTTATGATGACTTGCACTTTTTGTAACGACTTGCACTTTTTATGATGACTTGCACTTTTCATAATGACTTGCACTTTTTATGATGACTTGCACTTTTTATAATGACTTGTACTTTTTATGATGACTTGCACTTTTTATAATGACTTGCACTTTTTATGACGACTAGCACTTTTCATAATGACTTGCACTTTTTATGATGATTTGCACTTTTTACAACGACTTGCACTTTTTATGATGACTTGCACTTTTTATGATGACTTGCATTTTTCATAATGACTAGCACTTTTTTGTAATGACTCGCATTTTTTATGATGAAAGTAACTCTGTCTGTCTGTCTGTCTATCTGTTACCTCAAACTGTTGAACCGATTTAGATGAAATTTGACATGGAGATATTTTGAGGTACGAGGAATAACATAGGGTTGTTTTTGTTTGTGGAAATAATCATATTAAGGCCAATCGTTATCCAAACTGATAAATAAGAACGTTTTAAACTTTGACACAGAAAAAATACAACACATCATTGACATAACATATAAATACATTAGCTGAAGTTTCACATATTCTTCGCGGACTAAGTCGCTGGTAATAGGTAGTACATATATCCATAAAATAATTTCATTATTTAATTTAAATAATACAATAATAAACTTCATATAGAATGCAATCAGCTTTTTGCAAAAAATTGTAGAAATTCAATAAATAATAAATTTATGAGCAACTTTTTCTTCCTTTAGAGACTTACTTTTTTAAAAGAAAACTTACGTGCAGTCTATAAATAAAACAATTACAATAGAGAATAAGAAAATGTCTTTATTTGCCTGTTTGTTTTAAATATTTCAGAGTCCTTCCAGCAATTCGAGTTCTCCCCGCGAATCAACCATAAATGGCAATTCTACACAAAGCACAGCGTCAGTTCCAAAAGTTTTTCACAATACCCGTTGCACACGACATCACAAAGCTCACAGTCATTCACCCAATCGGACTAGTAACGGAAATGGTGTTGTAGTAACCGATTTACCCAGCCACCATATGAATGGCGGGCACAATCACACTCACAATCACAGTCACATTCACCATTTGCCCAGTGCGGGTCATAGGAAAAAAACAGAATCAGTGCTATCAACAGATTCGGATATACGATTTACACGCAGAAAATTGGGTGACAGTCAGAAGTGTGGTTGTGCGGTAATAGCGGGATTTCTGGTTGCTCTCTTGGTGGCTGGTGTATTTGTCTATGTGGGTTGTAAGTACTTGAGCTTTTTTTTTAATGGTTGTTCAAATTAACTACCCTCTCGGCTAATCATTTCAGATACCTATTTCAAGCCTGAACCCCTATCGGACCGTGTGTTTCGGGGCAAATTCCAAGTATCGAACGATAAATGGTCCATGGACTTGGCGAATCAGAATTCCTTAAGGTTTCAACAAAAAGCGCGGGATTACCGTGAGCGTATTAATCTACTTGTGAGGCGCTCAGATCTTAAGGAGGCCTATGATGGCAGTGAAATATTGGCCTTAGATGGGTAAGCTATGAGGCATTTTAGTCATATTGTAGTTTCAACTTTTTCTTATAAAAATAGGTTTGAGGATACCAATGACATAGTGGTCCATTTTAATATGATATTTGATCCCTATGCGGGCCTGATTACAACGGCAGATCTCTTGGCACTGTTTGGTGAAGAGTTTGGTAGCGCTCATCCCCGATATTTCGACAAGATCTCAGTAGATCCGAGAAGTCTTAGCATTAAAGAGGTTACCGGCCTCATCGATGAGCCCATTATGTCCTCCTCGCCCTTGGGTGGTGATGAGGAGACCACGGAATATATAACCACGACTCCGCGACAACCCAGGCGCTGTGAGCCTTTGAAATTAAATTATTGCCGTGGCATCGGCTACAATGTCACCACTTACCCCAACCTATTGGGGCACACTTCGTTTGAGGAAGTTCAAGCGGATGTTATTTCGTTTAGAGAACTGGTCGATGGAGAATGCTTTCGTGAGGCGTTCGATTTTGTTTGCCGCTTAATGCAGCCGCCCTGTGAAACCCATGCTAACTTGGAGCCTACAGCGGGACTGATGTGCCGCGAATATTGCGAACAATTTATGAAGGGTTGTGGCAGCCGTTTGCCTGTTAGATTTCAAAAGTATTTCGATTGTGAAAGATTTCCTGAGGTAACAGGTATGCAGACGTGTCGTCAAAAGCCGCGCTGTGCAAATGATCTACAGAATAATGCTCATAGTCCTCGTTTATGTGATGGTTTTGCCGATTGCCCGGATTTATCGGATGAAAGAACGTGTACATTCTGCACCAGCAACTCTTTGTACTGTGGTAGGGGTAGAGCTTGTGTGCCTCGTATGGCTCGTTGCGATGGTAAAGCCGACTGTCCTGATGGTTCCGATGAAAAAGATTGTCGTAAGTTTTTATATATATATTTTTTTTTAACTCGTAATATTGAAGACTTTTCATTTGGCTTTATAGTTTCCATTGCTCCTTTGGCCGCTGATCTGATCAAACCGGAGCCATTAGTGCCTTATCTGCCCAGATTTCATTCCGAAGGCTTTGCTGTCTTTTCTGAAAAGGGCTCTGTGGGCAAATTGTGTGCCGAGGGCTTGGAAGGGGAGAGCAAGGCTGTTGTGAGGCAAACGGTGGCAGAGTCCTTGTGCAAATCCTTGGGTTATGAGTAAGTTTTATTTGAATGTATTTTGTTTTTTTTGTATCATAAAGGAAGAAAAATTATTATTTTAATACAGATCAGTGGACATATTCGATGTACAAACTGATATCGAGAATGTTGATGATTATGTTCGTGTTTTGGATCCTCATGCTCCGGAAATATCGTTTGTGCGTACTCACTGTCCCAGGCGGGAAGTACTCTTTGTCGGTTGTGGAGAACTGCAGTGTGGCATACAGTCAGTACTGACAGGGAAGCAACATTTAACTTTGCCCAAAATGTCGGCCTCTGGCGACTGGCCTTGGCTAGCTGCCCTATACCGGGAAGATGTTCATGTTTGCGATGGAACTTTGGTGAGTATCAGTTATTAAAATAGATGTTTCCTAAAATAATAGCTATTTTCTTATTTTTTTAGATTTCTCAAGATTGGGTTTTAACCACTGAGTCCTGTTTCCAAGGCCAGCCTCGTGCCACTTGGATGGCTGTTTTTGGTTCAGTACGCTTGGCTTCAAGAGCACCTTGGACTCAGCGTAGACGGATAATAGGAATGATCAAAAGTCCCGTTGAAGGTTCGACAGCAGCTTTAATACGGCTGGAAACCTCCGTTGTTTACTCAGATCACGTACGGCCCATTTGTTTGCCCGACGAGTCACAAAGAAAACAGGAGCAACAACAAATACAAAGACGTTCTTACGTCCCCAAAGCAGAACGGCTGCAAGGCAGAGAGCCTTTTAAGCGTCTAGAACATGAGACGCAACAATATTTTGCAACGCCAAGTTTCTATCAGCCACCTGAAGATCTTAGCAATTCCTATGGCTCCGAATTTCAATCAGCCGCTTATAAATTACCTCAAGCTGAAGCTTTAGTTGGCGAAATAGAGGAATACAATTTAGATTCATACCCCTTGCCGGAAAGTGCGCCTCAAGTGAACTACTACGGTGTAAATGCAGCAACTGTAAATCGAACAACAGCCACTTCTGCAGAACGGACTGTAGCGCCCCTGATTACGACAAAAGCTGAAGAAATATGGACAAACTGCAATACGTTGGGCTGGTCACGACAACGTGATCATCTGCAGCGGGTTCAATTAAAAATCGGTGACATGGCAGCGTGCGAAAATATTTCTATAGCGACAGTTAATAGCATGTGCACGGAGGCGACGTATCAGAAACATGATTGCACGGTAAGTCATTATTATTTATAGTCCGTAAATAAGCAGTGCCACTCTCTGCTTAAGTAGCTACTAGGTTAAAGGCGGAGATCGCGAGTTCGCGATCCAGTACTCAAAAAAGGCATGGGAGTGAATTTTTCTGATCTTTATTAGTGATTGTCGACCTGCCCAAATGAGAGAGTCGACAGTGAATTATAACTACAACTGCATCATTCTCTCAACAAAAAAATGTCGAAGTAAAATAACAAACAAAATCGCTACTACAAATTTTCTCTCCTGCACTATGGCATTCTCTCCACAGTTACGGCAGAATGCATTGAATAGGAATCATCCTATGGCCGTTATAGAAAAGAAGTACTGTTTTGGGGCCACATACAATTTTTTTATGCTAATCCGCGCCTCATTTCTGTGATAACTCTTCGTTTTTGCTGTCAATCTGTGAAACACATGACAAGTCAGAATAAATTTCTTTATTTCTTGTACTTTTATTGGAATTTTTTAATAATCAATATATTATTCTATGGATCGCTCTACAATATATATAGCATGACGATCATAATTATTAGTGTGGGAGACGTTTCACCTCTGCAAGATCAGAGAACATCTCTGATTCTTAAAGGCTTAAGTAAAACAATTGATCAATATTTACACTATTTTTGCATATAATATCGTACGTTAACGACAACTAAACGGGGCGGGGTCCCAACATAGACTATTTTGTATTTCCCACAGTCTTAGATTTCATCACTGATCAATAATACATATACTTTATGGGGGTCTCAGATGGATATTTCGCTGCGTTACAAACGGAATGACAAAGTGAATATACCCTCCACTTATTTTTTGGAGGGTATAAAAAGCTGCAAAATGTGTTTTATTGTCACCCAAATAGTCAAATTATTCGAATTTTTGTATTATTCACTTGCAATGCGAAAGCATTTTATTTCGCCTCGAATTACAGTGTAACCCCCAAAGCATATGAAAAATTTGTCGGAGTTGGAATCAAAAAATTATTTTTCTAACGTTCTAGTCGTTTAGTATAAAACTATGATTCTGTTACAACTTTTATGTCATTAATTATATGAATGCCTCATTTGTTGCGGGTTAATTATGTCTACATGCCTACTCCTACATCAAATCATCAGTAGACTTCAACCTAATTCATTAAATGCTTGGACATTGCCGTCATGTATAACATACAATGCCATTTACAGCATCGGCTCCAGATTGTGTGCAGCAGTCGATCTGAAGAAGCTAAATTTCGTTGGTCTGGCATCCCATCATAGGCCCAACTGCTAAGAGCGAGGTGGAATAGACAGGATCTGATTATCCACCACACTTTCGCTTATGGTTGAGCCATCGAGAGGCAAGCGGCATTCGATATCGATCGAAATTTTAATTTACATCAACTGCCTGTTTTTGTAAAAAGAATAAAAATTTTCGTTTGAGTATTTATATCGAAACAAAAACAAATATTGAGTTTTTAAATTCTTCTGTTTTTTTTTTATTGTTGCTTCAATATAAATACCCAATCGAAATTTTTTATTCTTTTTACAAAAAACAGGCAGTAAGCCTTAATACAGTTCTCGAATCGATTCGTGAGTTTGTAATAGATTAAGGAAAAGCAAACAAATTGTCATTAATCTGGTAAAAACTCTCGTGTCGATTCGACAACCGTAATAGGGCCTATTGTATTGAAATTTCGTTCGATATCGAATGCGGTAATTTGGCCCCTAATTTGCAGTACTTTTTAATTATTTTACGCGTTCTGCATGTTAAACAATCCCTATTCGTAAATGTCAAACTTTTCACTAAGTAAGTGACACTTCAGATGACGGATATGTATTTAACAGCTGACAACATTTGACCCATTTATTTAACAGCTGACCATATTTGACCCAATTTACCCCAAATAAATACACTTTAATAATTTATTTTAAAATAAAGATAAATAAATATATTTTTGTACATTTTGTACGTTTTTGATTATTAAAAACTTATATGCATACTTTACTCGTATGTGCTACTTTTAAATATACATCATCTTATTATTATTAAATTGACTGCTTTTCTGGACAAATGGACTATCTCCACTTTTAAGTTTTTGGATTATTTATATGTCTGCAATGTCTTATTATTATGAGTACAAACGAATTTCTGTGGCAAGTAACATGATATAATCGTAATAAATTAATTAATTACTTAGGAACTGCATATATTGTTAAACATATTTTATACTATTATTATTATTATTTTTTATTTATATCTATTTAATATTTTAACGGCTTGTCTGGCATTTTCGACCTTCATTTGTCACTTATTATTTTCGTCGGTACACAAATATTTTTAAACTAAATCAATTATTCTATAGAACTGAAAATTGGTTTAAACTTATTGTTCACATTATTTAATTAAAAATTACTTTTGGTACACACATGATACTTTTTAAGCTTAAACAGAGTGCCATTTAAATTCTTAATGAACGTTTGAAAACATTTGGATTATTTAAATGTTTCTTTTTTAGTGGACTGTTCTTTAGTAGGCGGAGTTTTTTAACTATGCCCAATGATAAATAGTCTGCAGGATCAGGATTAGATGTAATGGACGGTTGTTGGGTTGATGTTAAGCCAGGAAATTCGCCTAGAAAACAATTTTGTCTCCTTACGGGCACTGCTTCACAATAATCGGAATCGACAGGATTTTTTGTAGTTTCCTTGTTGTTTAATTCTGACTGGCCGAAGGGCAAGCGTTCATTGTCTTGTAGCGAGTTGGCATCCTGTGCTTTGGAGCGATTAAAAAGTTTTGTCGTATCCAAACGTATAAAGAATATCTTCTTAGGATTGGGAAATAACAATAAAAGATACTCAAATGTATCTTTATTGTATTTATTTCCCTGTTCGTCATAAAATTCAATTGCCAGTTTATAGGAATTTTCAATATTGAATTTATCCATTACAATTTTAATGAATTCATCATATTGAAATTTTGTGTTACACGTTATGTGGCACGTAAGGCCTTTGTAAGATATTTTTAAACAATTTTCCGAAACCATTTCGATTTAATTTAATTTGTCTGCGTTTTACAAGCAACTTAAGCAGATGATGTTACGTGCCGAACGTTACGTTTGCAACTGTAGCTGACAACCGAACTGTGCGTATTTTATTTCAATATAAATTGTATCTGTACAAAACAACAAAAAAAACAAATTATTTTTGAGATACTCGTATTCGATGACAACATCAAGAGAGTCCATGAGATCGCAGGGATGGAAACATACACACCAATTACAATTACTAAGAATATATCGATCGCTTTAGTTGTGGCGGAATATTCGTTTTTCTATTGATTAGGGATCCGGCACATGTATGATCTTTTACGTAACCAGCGGGCAAATTACCGCATACGATAACGATCGAAATTTCCATTTAAATTGTATTAAAATTTCGATCGATAAGAAAAATTTCAAAAAGTGCCACTAAAAAGGGAGTTTGAGAAATAAATTGGCAAAAAGATTTTGAATGATATAGTTAAACTAAATTCTTTTTTGACTTTTATAACCTCAAAAGAGCTGAAGCGGGAAAAAGTAAATTTTGCAGGAGAAATACTTTTTAATTATCTTTAGTTTAAACTGAAGAAGAGTCTGGATACTTGGGATTGTAGTGAAGGGTAATATTGAATGTTGATACTTCTAATGAATTTGCAGAAAATATTTCAAATTCGTCATAAAGGCTTTAAAATTAAATTTTTAAGCAATGTGAGCTTAAATTATTTACACAATTTTTCCATGTAATATGTTACTTAAAGGCCCACTAAAGGGGGCGGGGTTAAAAAAATTATTTTTTCTGATTTTTCTTTGAAATAAAAAGATATGATTTGCTTAACAAATTAAAAAAAAAATCCTTAAAAATTATTTTATTTTTTGGGGGTTGGTCTAGTTCTTCTTAGGGGAACTTTTTTCCCTCTGGCCCGACTAAACTCATTTACGAACTTGACTTGTGCTATCCTTCAAGATGTATTTATTTTAAATTTCAAGGTTCTGGCTCTTTTCGTTTGGACCGAATCGTGATTTCCACAGACGGAAGGGCACTTCAATTTGATATTAGAAACATTATTTTCCAAGCCTGGCATGCAATCATGTTTACGTATGGACAAAGAGAAGACGTGTAATAAATGTATCTACGAAAAACAACCACCTTTGTAAACATATTTATATATCCTGCACCCTTTTTCATAATAAACTGCTATAAATATATGTATATAGTACATATGTATGTAATTAAATACATACATATGTAGGTATCCATGCGTGTCTCTACATACATATGTACATATTATATTTATTTTCTTTTGCCACAATTGTATTCTTGAGTTTTGGTTGTCAATTATTTGGATCCAACACTGAGAGGGAAAGAGAGTTTCAAGTATTTTGCTCTTTGCAATCTATTGAACATGTTGTGGTTGTTGTTTATTGATGCATTTATTACTCATTTGTTGAGCATTCAAATAATGAACGTTAAATGTAAACAGAAAAGTTCATGCAGCAACATGCTTTTGTTTTGTTTGTTTATTACACAGCCGTTATGTTTAAAACGCGTGCATGCTTTGGCTTGTATTTGAAAGTGGCTCATCTCTACTGACGTCATTATTGATTACGAATTGACTCCAGGCACATGCCATTGTATGTACGTGCCATAGTAGCGGCTATATTACGTACTATTTATGTACATTTGTATGTATGTAGATACGTACATACATATGCATGTATGTACATAAACATATAAGTGCATATTTATGTACAGTCATATGTACATACATACGTTTGTAAGTGTGAAAATAACTGGTATAAATTATTGGAAAAGTAATATACGGAGGTACATACATATATTCATACGTAGGTATGTACATGTGCATGTGTGTATGTATTCATGTACATATATATATATATATATATATATATACATATATATATATATATATATATATATATATATATATACCTATATATACACATATATATATATATATACATATATATATATATATATATATATACTATATACATATATATATATATATATACATATATATATATATCATTTATGTATATCATTTATTTAAGTACACACATTTTCACATACATACATACACACATATGTATGTACGTGTGTATATATAGATTAGAATATATTATTAATAATGTTAGGTTATGTCCACATGAATATAAATACAAGGTGGGCCAAAAGAAGTCATCCGATGACTCCTCCAGCGTGAACAGCGCACCATGCAGTGACTTTGAGCGAGTGTAATGGTTCCTCGTGCATCACTCGTGGTGCCCTAGAAGTGATAGTTTTGCTTGTTCACGTACCCGTTGAGGTGAAAATGAGCCCCATCGCTCATTATGATTTTGGTCGAAAAATCGTCCACTTCGTCTTCGATATTGAGGATGGGGAGTGTATCGTTCCATTGATTGTTGACTTGTATTCAACATCTGTCTAGTTCGCAAATGTCAAAACAGATTTGGCATCTTCCAATAGGGTGATTTCTTTTGGCCCTCCTTATACATATATGTACATATGTACATATACACATATGGTTCTGTGTAGGATCAAACCAGACCATAAATACATATACATATGTAGGTATTTTTAGTTTTGACGATACCCTTTTAAATTATACCCTTTATTCATAAAAATTATGAGAGTCTAATAACAGCGAAATAAAACAAAATTTCATATGAAATTTTCTCTATTACACTCTTATAAGCCTCTCATAATTTTTATGAATAAGGGGGTATATGTATTAGTTTGATCATATGTTTCTTTGTTGTAAACAAATTATAGCATTCGATATTTTTTGAAATTTTACATACATTTTTTGAAATTTCACTCGATATAGAATTCCGTAATTTGTTAAATTTCTTCATGAGATTGTGTACAAGGTGCATCTATCAGGTAGGTGATCCCAAGAATTCAAAAAAGGTAATTTCTTTGTATGTTTGGCCACGTCTTTAAGACATATGTATGTATGTATGTATTTAACGATGGGTACATGACAAACCATGTCGTAGAAGTCAAACTGAAGATAGTTCCATACAAATAGCGCCGGCTTTACACAGGATGCTTAGCTTATTGTTGACCTTTTTCCATTGCCATAGCATCTTGATTCACGACTACATAAAGGACTATATCCATCATTTGATCTTCGACGACTACTTAAGCGAAATAGTTTTATATCAGATCGTTACAGGATTTTCAAAATAAAATGAGGAACTTTGTCGCTTACATTGTCCCCAAATAAAACTTTCATTAAAACAAAACGGGGAATATTATCGTTCAAAAAATTTATAATGAAGACAAAACGTACAACATTTTTGTCATATAGTCAGGAATAACGGTTTCCTCTAAGTTCCATTCATCGTCGAAGACAATCTATTCGAACATTTTGCCAACTGGGTTACGTGTATTGAAAAGAATCTCTTTGTAGTTTAAAATACTTATTTTTATTGTCGTCATATTTTTAAAATGCAGATACAAATTTTACCTACTCGCTAAAATAAAATGTAAAGTACCTAAATTGTTACTAAATATTGTAGTTTAATATGGAAATAGTTTATTTTTATGAAGGTACTTTTATTAAGAATAGTTAAAATGGTAAAAAGTGCAATTTGACTGTGGTTTTTTGGCATAAGATGACTTTTCTTCCAAATATGTATAAGGCTTAATTTGGTTTCACAGCTTATATTTTAAAAAACTGGGGCCAAATTACCACATTCGGTATATAAATACAATACACATTTCTACGAATTTAGTCTATTTGACAAAGATCTAACTTTATGCTCAAAGTTTCACATATAAGCTGTATATTGCTGAAAGTTAAACCTTTCAGTTTTTAAGTAAATCATATCGCTGATATACTATATGTATATTAAACCCAACATCGTGCTGTTTGTTTATACCTATTTCATTAAACACCAACTGGTACGTACTAAGTACAATATGCTATTGTTATCAAAACGCATGCCAAGTATTTAAGTCGTTAAATTGTTTGAGGCGATCTTACTTTGTCTCTTTTATTCTGAAAAATAGCGAAAAATGTGTACCTACAATAAGGTTTGTTTCAACATGGATGCATTAATGGAACAAAGAACAAACAAAAAATCCAACACATTGAGAAAGTAATTTTAATGTGTGTCAAAAATGATGTATTTGTTATATGAATCCCTTATCTTCATGATTTATTTGCTGATGATATTCATTGTGATCTGAAAGAGTGTGAGACAATAGTGGGAAGGAAGTATTTTGATAATTTTTGGGAATAACAGAGAAATTTGCAACTAGAAAAACAATGTGTGCGATTTTGAAAAGAATTCGATAGCAACTAATAAAAACATTTAAAACAGAATTTATTAATATGTAATAAATTATTATTAAAAACAATATATTTAATTATTATTAATAAGAATTAATAATAAATTATTACAATAACAGCCATACAGATCATCTCATGATCATTCGAAAATTGATATGAAATTAGTAATTTTTGGATTTTCACAATATTTGAATAGCAGGAGTCCATACGTATACTATTCATATAAAAAATAAGTCACACATTTTTCTATGGTTTATTTTTAAGTGTGTTGCCGTCGTCTAATATTGGTCAAACTGTATATGGTTTAAAAGGCAAATTTATGTAGATATGCACATTATAAATAATTTTTCTAAATTCTTAACATAAAAGTGGTAATAAGTGGTTTAAATTTGCTCAAAGAGTAGCAAGCAATACATGCAAACACACACAAATACAGTGAAAGCTCGTTATAACAAATACTCAGTTTAACGAATTCGCGATATAACGAATGGGTAATTTTTTAATATTGACTATCTTATATAACGAATATTTTTATTTTTGACGCTCAATATAACGAATGGTTGAATACATGAATGCAAATTTTTTTTTATGTATGATTAAAAATAAACAAAGTCAAAAAACAAGATTATTCGTTGTAGTACCGTTATTTTTTCTATGGGTACTCATACATGTGATCATCTCATCTTTCTCACACATGTGATGAATTGAGGTTTTTTTAAATGGATTTTAGATGAGCTTGGTAGTGCAAAGAAATATGGTCAATAGAAAAGGAATTTCTTTAAGTAAAAAAATTAAAATTTTAGAAGAGTGCAAAAGAGGTATATCCTTGCCAGCAATTTCTAATATATATGGAATATCAAAATCTTCTATTTGCACATTAAAGAAAATGGAAAGAAAAATAGTTTTAAAATTGGAAAATACTAACAACGGTTCGACGATCTCTTCGAAAAGGGGAGTACGCCGATATGGAGGACAAGTAAATGGAGTAGGCTTAAAAGTAAAGGCTCTAGAACTACATGGCAAATTACAATGGAAATCGTAAGCCCATTGCCCAATAATGAAACCAGAATTAAATATGCAGAGGTTATTAAGTGTTTGGAAAAGTGCATCCAAAGGAGTCAACAAAATAATATTAATTTTTCGAAGTCATTAGTGTTAAGAGAAATACAAGAAGAAGCTATTCCAAAAAGTTTGCAAATCACTCAGAAACAAATATCGCTAAATCATTTTTTGAACACTAAATGCAGAAAATGTTTTTAAATAACGTATTACCATTAAAAATCAACTAAAATAAAATAAGTTATGCATAAAAAAATGTTCGCTATATAACGAATTTTTCACTGTAACGAATAGGTCTGACATTATATCATTCGTTATACCGAGCTTTGACTGCACATGTAAACGATCAAAGTTCTCTGTATAATTTTTACTGGCTGGTAGAAAGGTAATAAGTGTTTTTCGAATCAGCGGGCGGTCGTAGTGTTTACTTAAATACTTAAAAATAAAATGTTTGAGATCGATGAAATCTTATAAAAAATTTTAAAACTCTTTTGCAAATTTCCCTTTACAGCAAGAAGAATACGCTGGTGCTCCAGTACAGTGTCTAATACCCGGTAGTAATCAATGGGCTCTCGTTGGTGTCTCTTCATGGCGAATAGCTTGTGCACCCTCTGGCGTTGAAAGGCCAAGAATGTACGATAAGATATCTTCAAATGCGGCTTGGATACGTGAAACCGTTAATTCATCATAGAAAATTTAAACGGTTCTTAATGTAAAATATTAAATTATTTTTATATACTCGTAGGTATTTGTATATAAACTAATGCTTAAAATTACTATCTAAGTTAAATTAATGTCAACTAAATTATGATTTTGTTTAAATTTTGAATGCTCATTTATGTTTATGTACTAAATGTTTAAACCCAGTTAGGCAACGTTTTGAAACGAATAACAAACAGGACACGGCACATACAAACGGCTGCAAATCTTCGTCACTAACAAAACCGTTTTTAATTAAAATAAAAATTGAAGTCGTCATATTATGCAAAACGCACCTTGACCCAATAAAATGAAAGATGATATAAAATACCAAACTGCTGAAGGCCATATTCTGTGGAGCGAAACAAAATTGTTCACCGAAAAAGTAACGACAATCTCTAAAAGATGAATGGTGTTTTTCTTAATCGACTAATAAAAAGAGAATTCTTTTCGAAATGTTTCAAAACTGTATTAAAATTTACCAAACTAAACACATATAGATATGCATGAGTAAAAGAATGAATGAGTTGCATTTAAAATAAATATATATTTTTTCAATAATCCAATTCTAATTGTATAATTGAGAGTGCGAATGTCTGGTACGATTAACTAATATAGAGAGCAACTTATATTTTAATTTCTAAGTTATTTTCGAATTAAATTTAAGAATCTTTTTCGGTAATATATAATTGTATTTATTATTTAAACAGCAAAAGAAAAATTGTTATATAAAGCTAACAAATTAAATTCTTATTAATTGTTTGTATATTTTTAATATTTTTTCTTCCGTGGTTAATATTTAATAAAGATTAATACATATGTTTTGTTGAAAAGTGTGTTTTGTATCGAATTAATACGCTGACTAGGCATCAACATGATAAATTTCCCATTTATTCGTTTCGCCATCAATTAACTTATATTGCACACGATCGGCAATTTTTTGTGGTTCGCTCATGTAAAAGTCCCACAGTTTTGGCACGATTTTCAAAGCGGTGCTAAATAAAAATATAAATTTTTTAAATATACCACATTGATGTAAAACTTCCTTTATATGTTTAAAAGATTTTGCAACGTTTTCAACTGTTTTATTGATTTCTTAATTAAAATTCTAGGCAAAACACTTACTATGTTTCTGTTTGTTCTGGCTCTTTAGATTCCCTCTTGCATTTTTCCACAAATTCCTCATATTTCTTGTGAAGCTCATGGCCATCATTTGGTTTGCCACATTCACAAATATTATTTCGGATCTTGGTAAACAAAGCTTCTTCATTCCATAGTTTCTTTACAATCTCATCATTTAACTGATGAGCTTCAGCATCAAGTATACGGATTTGCCATAATTTATCGGGTAATGAATGCAGAATTGTAAGTGATAATTTCGGATTTTCCATAAGATTTTGATATTTACGAGAACTTTTCTCAGTAACAAAGCAAATGTTGGAGGGAACTTCTTCGGTAAGTCCACGATACAGAACAGAACGATTCAGCACCCCAAATTCTCTGAGAATACAGACATTTTTAATTATATTCCAAAAAGATCTTTAAAGTGGTTTTATAGAATTCATATATGCATAATTATCTAAAACGACATATTCGTTTCACTAATTAACTGTTAATATATTAAATTAGAAAATGAATTAATTTGATATCATGATGTCTTACTTGTCCACAGTAGCCAAATTCATAATCACATTATTTGGATTGTTTTCTCCAATAATACTTTTAAACATTTGTATTGGAGTTGGTGCGACATTGGTAATCTCTGAGAGATGGCGGAATTGCTGTAAATAATATGCAAACCATATAAAATAACACCAACGTTATATTTATGCAAATGAAGAAACAAACCTTTGTTACACTCATCTTTCACCACTTTCCCCTAAAAACTAACCACAACAGCAAAATTAGTGGCAGCTCCACAGATTTGGTTTGAGTTGGCAACGTCTATTATTTAAATGTCACAATTACAACAACGAAACAAACAGCAAAACAAACATGAAAAAACGAACTAAAATAGTTCTTTTTTTAGTGTACCTGCAACATAGATTTCAAGTGCAACATAAGTTCTATTTAAATTTCGATAAAATGGTGTAAAATATCTAAAAATATATTAAAAGCTAATTTACCAAAAAGCCTGAAAAAGTATCAAAATGAGTTCTATATTGGATATGAGAACGGCGAAACCCACCATTTGGGAGGAGCTAAGCAATTTATTTCTGCCGCTGAAATATATTATAACTAGCGAAAGATTTGATGCTTTAGTGGAAAATATTAGTTTCAATTACCTGGTGAATGCAATGTTTTGGATATTTTTATTCTTCAGCTTTGGTTTTGTAGGATTCCAGAAAGTATTTCAGGTAAATAACTATGAATGCACTTGTACAGCCCAATTGCTGCGACAGAAATAGATTCAGGGTTAATGCAACACTCATTTATATAATTGCAAGAAATTACTGTTATACTATGCAAAATATTTTTAATCAAAATTATACTACACCCAATTTTGTACATGTGTATATAACAACATCATTCACTGAAACAGTTTCTATAATTATTCCCAATGTTTTCTTATCAATAATATGTATTCATATGGATTTTACGAAAGAATTAACTCTAATACTCTTTAAGAGACCGGCTGTTTAAGGAAACTGAGTAAATTTAATTAATACATATAGAATTGGCACTCCGCAGTCTTATGTATGCTCCAGTTTGAAAGAGCTAATATCGTTGGGGCTAATTAGTCGTTTGTTGGGCTTCAATATCTTGCATGTATGTATTTTTTCAACTTTTCGAATTGCTATCTACATATATAAAGGCACATAAACATTTATCTTGAAGGAAACAGAATGAGCTAAAATAAGTTTCAAAGTGTCTTTAAAAAAATGTTGAAGATGTCAGCGCAATTTTTTTACTTTATCGCTATTGGTTGCTATATGAAATTCAATGGTAGATGTTAATTATATCTCTGTAATTCATTTCATTATGTCAAATAATGTACTTAGTTAGTAATTCACCTACAATTGTAGTCAATAATCATTTTCCATTATCAAAAATAAATACATAAGGTTAATAGAAATATAGGCTGTCAGTTATTACAGTATGTATACTGTTTGCTTTATATATACTTCATGTACATCGTACAAAAATGTCTCATCTGCCATATTTTTCTGAAATCATGCAGTTTTATGACTATAAATCACTTCCCAAGTAAGATAATCTCTAGTATCATGTTGAAAATAAATATGAAATTTGACAAGGAAGTAATTTTATTTACACACTGTAAAAATCTTTATTTATTTTCTCCACTCGTTCCCCAAAAATACAGCTTAATTATTTGTAATGTAGCGGTACCAGTGCCATTTTTTTTCGCACTTATTCAATGTACATGTTTTAAATACACCAAATTAAGGAAACAAGTTTTGCATACCTGCTCCTAAAACTATGCCATAAAAATTATTTTTTATACTTATTTATATATACATTATTTTTTATGTATATTTTTTATATTCATATTATTATTATGTATTTTAGAATGGTTGAGCTCGAGGTCGTTTTTGTAAAAATCGTTATAATTTTTCTATTTTATTCGATATTTCGTCAACAATTTGTTGACATCATCAGGAATAACAATCGATTGAGTTCATCTTCCCCTTAGATTATAGCATTCTTGTGGTTAAGTAAAGCCGTCGTATATTAATCTTCTTTTAATTTACCAACGATATACGGTCTACAAGCTCCATTGAAAGTATCCCCATATATTTTAGATAAATCAGTTAAAAATTCGACTCCTGATTATTTTTTACTATTGAACGAAATATGACAGCATAAGCCCTACTACAACAAACTAAGCAGTATGCCTATGTTTTGTAATTTGTAGTTATTTCTGCAAGTGGTAATAATTGAAAATATAATGCGTTTTATGTTTATAGAACAAATCTGCAGGTGCCTACGCGACTAATATTCCGTGTAGAACTAAACGAAAAAATGCAAACGGATGTTATTTTTATCATCGCAGAACAGTTTTTATATGTGGCAGTACCGGCAAATTTAGAATTCACAATAAGCCAACAAATCATCAATTCACAATAGTTATATGAATTGCCAACCTTTTTGATTAGTATAATAACATTTATAACAGTAAATTTTGTATTGCTGTGCATAATAACGAACAACTTAATTTCCTTTCATCTTGCAGATTTTTCTCAAAACGTCCAACATTAAATACTACAAACACAAACAATTTGCTCGCTCTATTTGGAATATTGCCTTTTATACGGCTTGTACTTTGTTCTTGTACTTTTACAATGAATTGGTCATTTTGCCGCAACTGTTAAAGAATCAAGGTCGCTATTCCTTGTTTTATTCTTCGGAAAATCTCATATTTTATAAATCTCAACAATGTGAAAAATTTCAATTTTATTCGATATTTATAATCACATTTTATTTACACGGCGCCATGTTGGACTTTAAAGAATCTGATTACTTAGAAGCCGCTTCGAAGAGCTTGTATCTAACGTCCTTAGTGGCTATTGATGTTTATAGGTACGTATGTGGGTGTGGTGAGACTTGTGGGAGTGTTTTTTAATTTTCCGTGGCTTTACAGATACGAAAACTATTTTGTGGGCGTCAATTTAATACTTGGTATTTATAACATTATAACTGAAATTCTTTCGCTATTTGCATTGCAAAACTCCAAGAGAAATTTATTGGTTTATCAAATATTTCTGGGCTTACGCATCGCTTCTTGGTCAGTATTTTTTTTTAATAAAAGAAATTATAAATTATTATAAATAGATATATGTATATGTAAATTCCAGGTCGCATGTATTCATAAGTCTCTTACCATTCAACTATTTGGTGCCCACTTTGTTTGCCAAAAATTTTAAATTTATTTTAAATATAGTAATTTGGTTTTGGTACGGTTTGAGTATTTGGAATTCGCCAGTTCTGCAGTATTTCTATCATCAGATCTACCACAATTCGCCAGTTGATTGTTCGGGGGAAGGTTCCGCGGCCAAATGTATACTTCTCAAGGATTCTAGTGAGCATCGTCATTTTAAAGCTCTAAAAAAAGCTTATTTAGAAATTAAACTGGCCCAAGAAAAAATGAACGCCAGCAGTTTGAAATCTTCAGGCACAGAAAGTTCATCGGCAAAAGCTTTTCAAGCTATTAAGTGTAAGTTTTTAAGGATTTTGCCAGCAAAAAAAAAACATGATATAAGTAAGGATTTATTTTTCTAGGCATTATGACACTAAAACGTAAATTGAAACGTATACGAGAGGGTCGTGGCAGTGAGGCTGAAGATGATGCCGATGATAGTCTTTCTACCGAGTGAATTTCTTTTTACAACATAAATTTGTTAAATCTCAGAGTTATTTATTTTTCTCATCAAAATCTTGAAATGACAATATTTCCTAGTTAATTATTATTATTTATTAATTATATTAGTTACAAACTGTCTTTGTCTATCTAATACAATTTTATTTTCATTAAGGAAAGCTGTCACCAACAGCAAGTGGTGAGCAGTGTTTTGCAAAAATTAGTTAGCCAATTTTGTATAAGGTTTTATTGTGTTAGCTTTATAATTGTAGGCTAAGCTTAATGTAATGAAGTCACTTTTTTTGTATTACCCGCTTATAACTGTTTAACTTGTAGCACAAACATATAGAAGAAGTATTAAAAGTTAACACTCTAGTGAATTCGAGCATTAAACGTTGAATTTTATTTGTATTTCAGTACACGTTTGTAGCACGTTTAAAAAGAAGCTTTTAAAAAAGCTTACATCGCATGCATTTAAGCAAAAAAATTTGTTACCAATTTTTTAGGAAAGGGGTACCCCTTAACTAAAAATCAATATTTTGTGGTTGAAACACAACTTTACTCAATTTTGCCCAAAAGGCGTTTATTTCTAATAAATAAGTATTGAAAGGAGTTTCAAATGCGAAGAAGCTTCCGAAAAATCATAAATCGCATGCATTTAAGCAAATAAAATTTTTGACCAAATTTTTTGCAAAAAATCAATTTTTTGGTTGAAACCCAATTTTACAAAATTTTACCCAAAAGGCGTTTATTTCTAATAAATAAGTATTGAAAGGAGTTTCAAATGCGAAGAAGCTTCCGAAAAAGCCTAAATCGCATGCATTTAAGCAAAAAAAATTTTTACCAAATTTTTTGGAAAGGGGTACCTCTTTGCAAAAAATGAATTTTTTGGTTGAAACCCAATTTTACAAAATTTTACCCAAAAGGCGTTTATTTCTAATAAATAAGTATTTAAAGGAGTTTCAAATGCGAAGAAGCTTCCGAAAAAGCCTAAATCGCATGCATTTAAGCAAAAAAAAATTTTGACCAAATTTTTTGGAAAGGGGTACCTCTTTGCAAAAAATCAATTTTTTGGTTGAAACCCAATTTTACAAAATTTTACCCAAAAGGCGTTTATTTCTAATAAATAAGTATTGAAAGGAGTTTCAAATGCGAAGAAGCTTCCGAAAAAGCCTAAATCGCATGCATTTAAGCAAAAAAAATTTTTGACCAAATTTTTTGGCAAAAAATAAATTTTTTGGTTGAAACCCAATTTTACAAAATTTTACCCAAAAGGCGTTTATTTCTAATAAATAAGTATTTAAAGGAGTTTCAAATGCGAAGAAGCTTCCGAAAAAGCCTAAATCGCATGCATTTAAGCAAAAAAAAATTTTGACCAAATTTTTTGGAAAGGGGTACCTCTTTGCAAAAAATCAATTTTTTGGTTGAAACCCAATTTTACAAAATTTTACCCAAAAGGCGTTTATTTCTAATAAATAAGTATTGAAAGGAGTTTCAAATGCGAAGAAGCTTCCGAAAAAGCCTAAATCGCATGCATTTAAGCAAAAAAAATTTTTGACCAAATTTTTTGGCAAAAAATAAATTTTTTGGTTGAAACCCAATTTTACAAAATTTTACCCAAAAGGCGTTTATTTCTAATAAATAAGTATTTAAAGGAGTTTCAAATGCGAAGAAGCTTCCGAAAAAGCCTAAGTCGCATGCATTTAAGCAAAAAAAATTTTTGACCAAATTTTTTGGCAAAAAATAAATTTTTTGGTTGAAACCCAATTTTACAAAATTTTACCCAAAAGGCGTTTATTTCTAATAAATAAGTATTGAAAGGAGTTTCAAATGCGAAGAAGCTTCCGAAAAAGCTTAAGTCGCATGCATTTAAGCTAAAAAAAATGTTGACCAATTTTTTAGGAAAAAAAAATCAAATTTTTGGTTGAAACACAATTTTGCCCAATTTTGCCCAAAAGGCGTTTATTTCTAATAACTGAGTATTGAAAGGAGTTTCAAATGCGAAGAAGCTTCCGAAAAAGCTTAAGTCGCATGCATTTAAGCAAAAAAAAATTTTTGACCAATTTTTTAGGAAAGGCTAAAAATCAAATTTTTGGTTGAAACACAATTTTGCCCAATTTTGCCCAAAAGGCGTTTATTTCTAATAACTGAGTATTGAAAGGAGTTTCAAATGCGAAGAAGCTTCCGAAAAAGCTTAAGTCGCATGCATTTAAGCAAAAAAAAATTTTTGACCAATTTTTTAGGAAAGGCTAAAAATCAAATTTTTGGTTGAAACACAATTTTGCCCAATTTTGCCCAAAAGGCAACTTAAGCTTTTTCGGAAGCTTCTGCGCATTTGAAACTCCTTTCAATACTCAGTTATTAGAAATAAACGCCTTTTGGGCAAAATTGGGTAAAATTGTGTTTCAACCAAAAATTTGATTTTTAGCAAAGGGGTTAGCCTTTCCTAAAAAATTGGTCAAAAATTTTTTTTGCTTAAATGCATGCGACTTAAGCTTTTTCGGAAGCTTCTGCGCATTTGAAACTCCTTTCAATACTCAGTTATTAGAAATAAACGCCTTTTGGGCAAAATTGGGTAAAATTGTGTTTCAACCAAAAATTTGATTTTTAGCCTTTCCTAAAAAAGTGGTCAAAAATTTTTTTTGCTTAAATGCATGCGACTTAATCTTTTTCGGAAGCTTCTGCGCATTTGAAACTCCTTTCAATACTCAGTTATTAGAAATAAACGCCTTTTGGGCAAAATTGGGTAAAATTGTGTTTCAACCAAAAATTTGATTTTTAGCAAAGGGGTTAGCCTTTCCTAAAAAATTGGTCAAAAATTTTTTTTGCTTAAATGCATGCGACTTAAGCTTTTTCGGAAGCTTCTGCGCATTTGAAACTCCTTTCAATACTCAGTTATTAGAAATAAACGCCTTTTGGGCAAAATTGGGTAAAATTGTGTTTCAACCAAAAATTTGATTTTTAGCAAAGGGGTTAGCCTTTCCTAAAAAATTGGTCAAAAATTTTTTTTGCTTAAATGCATGCGACTTAAGCTTTTTCGGAAGCTTCTGCGCATTTGAAACTCCTTTCAATACTCAGTTATTAGAAATAAACGCCTTTTGGGCAAAATTGGGTAAAATTGTGTTTCAACCAAAAATTTGATTTTTAGCAAAGGGGTTAGCCTTTCCTAAAAAATTGGTCAAAAATTTTTTTTGCTTAAATGCATGCGACTTAAGCTTTTTCGGAAGCTTCTGCGCATTTGAAACTCCTTTCAATACTCAGTTATTAGAAATAAACGCCTTTTGGGCAAAAAGGGGTAAAATTGTGTTTCAACCAAAAATTTGATTTTTAGCAAAGGGGTTAGCCTTTCCTAAAAAATTGGTCAAAAATTTTTTTTGCTTAAATGCATGCGACTTAAGCTTTTTCGGAAGCTTCTGCGCATTTGAAACTCCTTTCAATACTCAGTTATTAGAAATAAACGCCTTTTGGGCAAAATTGGGTAAAATTGTGTTTCAAGCAAAAATTTGATTTTTAGCAAAGGGGTTAGCCTTTCCTAAAAAATTGGTCAAAAATTTTTTTTGCTTAAATGCATGCGACTTAAGCTTTTTCGGAAGCTTCTGCGCATTTGAAACTCCTTTCAATACTCAGTTATTAGAAATAAACGCCTTTTGGGCAAAATTGGGTAAAATTGTGTTTCAACCAAAAATTTGATTTTTAGCAAAGGGGTTAGCCTTTCCTAAAAAATTGGTCAAAAATTTTTTTTGCTTAAATGCATGCGACTTAAGCTTTTTCGGAAGCTTCTGCGCATTTGAAACTCCTTTCAATACTCAGTTATTAGAAATAAACGCCTTTTGGGCAAAATTGGGTAAAATTGTGTTTCAACCAAAAATTTGATTTTTAGCCTTTCCTAAAAAATTGGTAAAAAATTTTTTTTGCTTAAATGCATGCGACTTAAGCTTTTTCGGAAGCTTCTGCGCATTTGAAACTCCTTTCAATACTCAGTTATTAGAAATAAACGCCTTTTGGGCAAAATTGGGTAAAATTGTGTTTCTACCAAAAATTTGATTTTTAGCAAAGGGGTTAGCCTTTCCAAAAAAATTGGTCAAAAATTTTTTTTGCTTAAATGCATGCGACTTAAGCTTTTTCGGAAGCTTCTGCGCATTTGAAACTCCTTTCAATACTCAGTTATTAGAAATAAACGCCTTTTGGACAAAATTGGGTAAAATTGTGTTTCAACCAAAAATTTGATTTTTAGCAAAGGGGTTAGCCTTTCCTAAAAAATTGGTCAAAAATTTTTTTTGCTTAAATGCATGCGACTTAAGCTTTTTCGGAAGCTTCTGCGCATTTGAAACTCCTTTCAATACTCAGTTATTAGAAATAAACGCCTTTTGGGCAAAATTGGGTAAAATTGTGTTTCAACCAAAAATTTGATTTTTAGCAAAGGGGTTAGCCTTTCCTAAAAAATTGGTCAAAAATTTTTTTTGCTTAAATGCATGCGACTTAAGCTTTTTCGGAAGCTTCTGCGCATTTGAAACTCCTTTCAATACTCAGTTATTAGAAATAAACGCCTTTTGGGCAAAATTGGGTAAAATTGTGTTTCAACCAAAAATTTGATTTTTAGCCTTTCCTAAAAAATTGGTAAAAAATTTTTTTTGCTTAAATGCATGCGACTTAAGCTTTTTCGGAAGCTTCTGCGCATTTGAAACTCCTTTCAATACTCAGTTATTAGAAATAAACGCCTTTTGGGCAAAATTGGGTAAAATTGTGTTTCAACCAAAAATTTGATTTTTAGCAAAGGGGTTAGCCTTTCCTAAAAAATTGGTCAAAAATTTTTTTTGCTTAAATGCATGCGACTTAAGCTTTTTCGGAAGCTTCTGCGCATTTGAAACTCCTTTCAATACTCAGTTATTAGAAATAAACGCCTTTTGGGCAAAATTGGGTAAAATTGTGTTTCAACCAAAAATTTTTTTTCCTAAAAAATTGGTCAAAAATTTTTTTTGCTTAAATGCATGCGACTTAAGCTTTTTCGGAAGCTTCTGCGCATTTGAAACTCCTTTCAATACTCAGTTATTAGAAATAAACGCCTTTTGGGCAAAATTGGGTAAAATTGTGTTTCAACCAAAAATTTGATTTTTAGCCTTTCCTAAAAAATTGGTCAAAAATTTTTTTTGCTTAAATGCATGCGACTTAAGCTTTTTCGGAAGCTTCTGCGCATTTGAAACTCCTTTCAATACTCAGTTATTAGAAATAAACGCCTTTTGGGCAAAATTGGGTAAAATTGTGTTTCAACCAAAAATTTGATTTTTAGCCTTTCCTAAAAAATTGGTCAAAAATTTTTTTTGCTTAAATGCATGCGACTTAAGCTTTTTCGGAAGCTTCTGCGCATTTGAAACTCCTTTCAATACTCAGTTATTAGAAATAAACGCCTTTTGGGCAAAATTGGGTAAAATTGTGTTTCAACCAAAAATTTGATTTTTAGCAAAGGGGTTAGCCTTTCCTAAAAAATTGGTCAAAAATTTTTTTTGCTTAAATGCATGCGACTTAAGCTTTTTCGGAAGCTTCTGCGCATTTGAAACTCCTTTCAATACTCAGTTATTAGAAATAAACGCCTTTTGGGCAAAATTGGGTAAAATTGTGTTTCAACCAAAAATTTGATTTTTAGCCTTTCCTAAAAAATTGGTCAAAAATTTTTTTTGCTTAAATGCATGCGACTTAAGCTTTTTCGGAAGCTTCTGCGCATTTGAAACTCCTTTCAATACTCAGTTATTAGAAATAAACGCCTTTTGGGCAAAATTGGGTAAAATTGTGTTTCAACCAAAAATTTGATTTTTAGCAAAGGGGTTAGCCTTTCCTAAAAAATTGGTCAAAAATTTTTTTTGCTTAAATGCATGCGACTTAAGCTTTTTCGGAAGCTTCTGCGCATTTGAAACTCCTTTCAATACTCAGTTATTAGAAATAAACGCCTTTTGGGCAAAATTGGGTAAAATTGTGTTTCAACCAAAAATTTTTTTTCCTAAAAAATTGGTCAAAAATTTTTTTTGCTTAAATGCATGCGACTTAAGCTTTTTCGGAAGCTTCTGCGCATTTGAAACTCCTTTCAATACTCAGTTATTAGAAATAAACGCCTTTTGGGCAAAATTGGGTAAAATTGTGTTTCAACCAAAAATTTGATTTTTAGCCTTTCCTAAAAAATTGGTCAAAAATTTTTTTTGCTTAAATGCATGCGACTTAAGCTTTTTCGGAAGCTTCTGCGCATTTGAAACTCCTTTCAATACTCAGTTATTAGAAATAAACGCCTTTTGGGCAAAATTGGGTAAAATTGTGTTTCAACCAAAAATTTGATTTTTAGCAAAGGGGTTAGCCTTTCCTAAAAAATTGGTCAAAAATTTTTTTTGCTTAAATGCATGCGACTTAAGCTTTTTCGGAAGCTTCTGCGCATTTGAAACTCCTTTCAATACTCAGTTATTAGAAATAAACGCCTTTTGGGCAAAATTGGGTAAAATTGTGTTTCAACCAAAAATTTGATTTTTAGCAAAGGGGTTAGCCTTTCCTAAAAAATTGGTCAAAAATTTTTTTTGCTTAAATGCATGCGACTTAAGCTTTTTCGGAAGCTTCTGCGCATTTGAAACTCCTTTCAATACTCAGTTATTAGAAATAAACGCCTTTTGGGCAAAATTGGGTAAAATTGTGTTTCAACCAAAAATTTGATTTTTAGCCTTTCCTAAAAAATTGGTCAAAAATTTTTTTTGCTTAAATGCATGCGACTTAAGCTTTTTCGGAAGCTTCTGCGCATTTGAAACTCCTTTCAATACTCAGTTATTAGAAATAAACGCCTTTTGGGCAAAATTGGGTAAAATTGTGTTTCAACCAAAAATTTGATTTTTAGCAAAGGGGTTAGCCTTTCCTAAAAAATTGGTCAAAAATTTTTTTTGCTTAAATGCATGCGACTTAAGCTTTTTCGGAAGCTTCTGCGCATTTGAAACTCCTTTCAATACTCAGTTATTAGAAATAAACGCCTTTTGGGCAAAATTGGGTAAAATTGTGTTTCAACCAAAAATTTGATTTTTAGCAAAGGGGTTAGCCTTTCCTAAAAAATTGGTCAAAAATTTTTTTTGCTTAAATGCATGCGACTTAAGCTTTTTCGGAAGCTTGTGCGCATTTGAAACTCCTTTCAATACTCAGTTATTAGAAATAAACGCCTTTTGGGCAAAATTGGGTAAAATTGTGTTTCAACCAAAAATTTTTTTTCCTAAAAAATTGGTCAAAAATTTTTTTTGCTTAAATGCATGCGACTTAAGCTTTTTCGGAAGCTTCTGCGCATTTGAAACTCCTTTCAATACTCAGTTATTAGAAATAAACGCCTTTTGGGCAAAATTGGGTAAAATTGTGTTTCAACCAAAAATTTGATTTTTAGCAAAGGGGTTAGCCTTTCCTAAAAAATTGGTCAAAAATTTTTTTTGCTTAAATGCATGCGACTTAAGCTTTTTCGGAAGCTTGTGCGCATTTGAAACTCCTTTCAATACTCAGTTATTAGAAATAAACGCCTTTTGGGCAAAATTGGGTAAAATTGTGTTTCAACCAAAAATTTGATTTTTAGCAAAGGGGTTGCCTTTCCTAAAAAATTGGTCAAAAATTTTTTTTGCTTAAATGCATGCGACTTAAGCTTTTTCGGAAGCTTCTGCGCATTTGAAACTCCTTTCAATACTCAGTTATTAGAAATAAACGCCTTTTGGGCAAAATTGGGTAAAATTGTGTTTCAACCAAAAATTTGATTTTTAGCAAAGGGGTTAGCCTTTCCTAAAAAATTGGTCAAAAATTTTTTTTGCTTAAATGCATGCGACTTAAGCTTTTTCGGAAGCTTGTGCGCATTTGAAACTCCTTTCAATACTCAGTTATTAGAAATAAACGCCTTTTGGGCAAAATTGGGTAAAATTGTGTTTCAACCAAAAATTTGATTTTTAGCAAAAGGGTTAGCCTTTCCTAAAAAATTGGTCAAAAATTTTTTTTGCTTAAATGCATGCGACTTAAGCTTTTTCGGAAGCTTCTGCGCATTTGAAACTCCTTTCAATACTCAGTTATTAGAAATAAACGCCTTTTGGGCAAAATTGGGTAAAATTGTGTTTCAACCAAAAATTTGATTTTTAGCAAAGGGGTTAGCCTTTCCTAAAAAATTGGTCAAAAATTTTTTTTGCTTAAATGCATGCGACTTAAGCTTTTTCGGAAGCTTCTGCGCATTTGAAACTCCTTTCAATACTCAGTTATTAGAAATAAACGCCTTTTGGGCAAAATTGGGTAAAATTGTGTTTCAACCAAAAAGTTTGATTTTTAGCAAAAGGGTTAGCCTTTCCTAAAAAATTGGTCAAAAATTTTTTTTGCTTAAATGCATGCGACTTAAGCTTTTTCGGAAGCTTCTGCGCATTTGAAACTCCTTTCAATACTCAGTTATTAGAAATAAACGCCTTTTGGGCAAAATTGGGTAAAATTGTGTTTCAACCAAAAATTTGATTTTTAGCAAAGGGGTTAGCCTTTCCTAAAAAATTGGTCAAAAATTTTTTTTGCTTAAATGCATGCGACTTAAGCTTTTTCGGAAGCTTGTGCGCATTTGAAACTCCTTTCAATACTCAGTTATTAGAAATAAACGCCTTTTGGGCAAAATTGGGTAAAATTGTGTTTCAACCAAAAATTTGATTTTTAGCAAAAGGGTTAGCCTTTCCTAAAAAATTGGTCAAAAATTTTTTTTGCTTAAATGCATGCGACTTAAGCTTTTTCGGAAGCTTCTGCGCATTTGAAACTCCTTTCAATACTCAGTTATTAGAAATAAACGCCTTTTGGGCAAAATTGGGTAAAATTGTGTTTCAACCAAAAATTTGATTTTTAGCAAAGGGGTTAGCCTTTCCTAAAAAATTGGTCAAAAATTTTTTTTGCTTAAATGCATGCGACTTAAGCTTTTTCGGAAGCTTCTGCGCATTTGAAACTCCTTTCAATACTCAGTTATTAGAAATAAACGCCTTTTGGGCAAAATTGGGTAAAATTGTGTTTCAACCAAAAAGTTTGATTTTTAGCAAAAGGGTTAGCCTTTCCTAAAAAATTGGTCAAAAATTTTTTTTGCTTAAATGCATGCGACTTAAGCTTTTTCGGAAGCTTCTGCGCATTTGAAACTCCTTTCAATACTCAGTTATTAGAAATAAACGCCTTTTGGGCAAAATTGGGTAAAATTGTGTTTCAACCAAAAATTTGATTTTTAGCAAAGGGGTTAGTCTTTCCTAAAAAATTGGTCAAAAATTTTTTTTGCTTAAATGCATGCGACTTAAGCTTTTTCGGAAGCTTCTGCGCATTTGAAACTCCTTTCAATACTCAGTTATTAGAAATAAACGCCTTTTGGGCAAAATTGGGTAAAATTGTGTTTCAACCAAAAAGTTTGATTTTTAGCAAAAGGGTTAGCCTTTCCTAAAAAATTGGTCAAAAATTTTTTTTGCTTAAATGCATGCGACTTAAGCTTTTTCGGAAGCTTCTGCGCATTTGAAACTCCTTTCAATACTCAGTTATTAGAAATAAACGCCTTTTGGGCAAAATTGGGTAAAATTGTGTTTCAACCAAAAATTTGATTTTTAGCAAAGGGGTTAGCCTTTCCTAAAAAATTGGTCAAAAATTTTTTTTGCTTAAATGCATGCGACTTAAGCTTTTTCGGAAGCTTCTGCGCATTTGAAACTCCTTTCAATACTCAGTTATTAGAAATAAACGCCTTTTGGGCAAAATTGGGTAAAATTGTGTTTCAACCAAAAAGTTTGATTTTTAGCAAAAGGGTTAGCCTTTCCTAAAAAATTGGTCAAAAATTTTTTTTGCTTAAATGCATGCGACTTAAGCTTTTTCGGAAGCTTCTGCGCATTTGAAACTCCTTTCAATACTCAGTTATTAGAAATAAACGCCTTTTGGGCAAAATTGGGTAAAATTGTGTTTCAACCAAAAAGTTTGATTTTTAGCAAAAGGGTTAGCCTTTCCTAAAAAATTGGTCAAAAATTTTTTTTGCTTAAATGCATGCGACTTAAGCTTTTTCGGAAGCTTCTGCGCATTTGAAACTCCTTTCAATACTCAGTTATTAGAAATAAACGCCTTTTGGGCAAAATTGGGTAAAATTGTGTTTCAACCAAAAATTTGATTTTTAGCAAAGGGGTTAGCCTTTCCTAAAAAATTGGTCAAAAATTTTTTTTGCTTAAATGCATGCGACTTAAGCTTTTTCGGAAGCTTCTGCGCATTTGAAACTCCTTTCAATACTCAGTTATTAGAAATAAACGCCTTTTGGGCAAAATTGGGTAAAATTGTGTTTCAACCAAAAATTTGATTTTTAGCAAAGGGGTTAGCCTTTCCTAAAAAATTGGTCAAACATTTTTTTTGCTTAAATGCATGCGACTTAAGCTTTTTCGGAAGCTTCTGCGCATTTGAAACTCCTTTCAATACTCAGTTATTAGAAATAAACGCCTTTTGGGCAAAATTGGGTAAAATTGTGTTTCAACCAAAAATTTGATTTTTAGCAAAGGGGTTAGCCTTTCCTAAAAAATTGGTCAAAAATTTTTTTTGCTTAAATGCATGCGACTTAAGCTTTTTCGGAAGCTTCTGCGCATTTGAAACTCCTTTCAATACTCAGTTATTAGAAATAAACGCCTTTTGGGCAAAATTGGGTAAAATTGTGTTTCAACCAAAAAGTTTGATTTTTAGCAAAAGGGTTAGCCTTTCCTAAAAAATTGGTCAAAAATTTTTTTTGCTTAAATGCATGCGACTTAAGCTTTTTCGGAAGCTTCTGCGCATTTGAAACTCCTTTCAATACTCAGTTATTAGAAATAAACGCCTTTTGGGCAAAATTGGGTAAAATTGTGTTTCAACCAAAAATTTGATTTTTAGCAAAGGGGTTGCCTTTCCTAAAAAATTGGTCAAAAATTTTTTTTGCTTAAATGCATGCGACTTAAGCTTTTTCGGAAGCTTCTGCGCATTTGAAACTCCTTTCAATACTCAGTTATTAGAAATAAACGCCTTTTGGGCAAAATTGGGTAAAATTGTGTTTCAACCAAAAAGTTTGATTTTTAGCAAAAGGGTTAGCCTTTCCTAAAAAATTGGTCAAAAATTTTTTTTGCTTAAATGCATGCGACTTAAGCTTTTTCGGAAGCTTCTGCGCATTTGAAACTCCTTTCATTACTCAGTTATTAGAAATAAACGCCTTTTGGGCAAAATTGGGTAAAATTGTGTTTCAACCAAAAATTTGATTTTTAGCAAAGGGGTTAGCCTTTCCTAAAAAATTGGTCAAAAATTTTTTTTGCTTAAATGCATGCGACTTAAGCTTTTTCGGAAGCTTGTGCGCATTTGAAACTCCTTTCAATACTCAGTTATTAGAAATAAACGCCTTTTGGGAAAAATTGGGTAAAATTGTGTTTCAACCAAAAATTTGATTTTTAGCAAAGGGGTTGCCTTTCCTAAAAAATTGGTCAAAAATTTTTTTTGCTTAAATGCATGCGACTTAAGCTTTTTCGGAAGCTTCTGCGCATTTGAAACTCCTTTCAATACTCAGTTATTAGAAATAAACGCCTTTTGGGCAAAATTGGGTAAAATTGTGTTTCAACCAAAAATTTGATTTTTAGCAAAGGGGTTAGCCTTTCCTAAAAAATTGGTCAAAAATTTTTTTTGCTTAAATGCATGCGACTTAAGCTTTTTCGGAAGCTTCTGCGCATTTGAAACTCCTTTCAATACTCAGTTATTAGAAATAAACGCCTTTTGGGCAAAATTGGGTAAAATTGTGTTTCAACCAAAAATTTGATTTTTAGCAAAGGGGTTAGCCTTTCCTAAAAAATTGGTCAAAAATTTTTTTTGCTTAAATGCATGCGACTTAAGCTTTTTCGGAAGCTTGTGCGCATTTGAAACTCCTTTCAATACTCAGTTATTAGAAATAAACGCCTTTTGGGCAAAATTGGGTAAAATTGTGTTTCAACCAAAAATTTGATTTTTAGCAAAGGGGTTAGCCTTTCCTAAAAAATTGGTCAAAAATTTTTTTTGCTTTAATGCATGCGACTTAAGCTTTTTCGGAAGCTTCTGCGCATTTGAAACTCCTTTCAATACTCAGTTATTAGAAATAAACGCCTTTTGGGCAAAATTGGGTAAAATTGTGTTTCAACCAAAAATTTGATTTTTAGCAAAGGGGTTAGCCTTTCCTAAAAAATTGGTCAAAAATTTTTTTTGCTTAAATGCATGTGACTTAAGCTTTTTCGGAAGCTTCTGCGCATTTGAAACTCTTTTCAATACTCAGTTATTAGAAATAAACGCCTTTTGGGCAAAATTGGGTAAAATTGTGTTTCAACCAAAAATTTGATTTTTAGCAAAGGGGTTAGCCTTTCCTAAAAAAGTGGTCAAAAATTTTTTTTGCTTAAATGCATGCGACTTAATCTTTTTCGGAAGCTTCTGCGCATTTGAAACTCCTTTCAATACTCAGTTATTAGAAATAAACGCCTTTTGGGCAAAATTGGGTAAAATTGTGTTTCAACCAAAAATTTGATTTTTAGCAAAGGGGTTGTTAACCTTTCCTAAAAAATTGGTCAAAAATTTTTTTTGCTTAAATGCATGCGACTTAAGCTTTTTCGGAAGCTTCTGCGCATTTGAAACTCCTTTCAATACTCAGTTATTAGAAATAAACGCCTTTTGGGCAAAATTGGGTAAAATTGTGTTTCAACCAAAAATTTGATTTTTAGCAAAGGGGTTAGCCTTTCCTAAAAAATTGGTCAAAAATTTTTTTTGCTTAAATGCATGCGACTTAAGCTTTTTCGGAAGCTTCTGCGCATTTGAAACTCCTTTCAATACTCAGTTATTAGAAATAAACGCCTTTTGGGCAAAATTGGGTAAAATTGTGTTTCAACCAAAAATTTGATTTTTAGCAAAGGGGTTAGCCTTTCCTAAAAAATTGGTCAAAAATTTTTTTTGCTTAAATGCATGCGACTTAAGCTTTTTCGGAAGCTTCTGCGCATTTGAAACTCCTTTCAATACTCAGTTATTAGAAATAAACGCCTTTTGGGCAAAATTGGGTAAAATTGTGTTTCAACCAAAAATTTGATTTTTAGCAAAGGGGTTAGCCTTTCCTAAAAAATTGGTCAAAAATTTTTTTTGCTTAAATGCATGCGACTTAAGCTTTTTCGGAAGCTTCTGCGCATTTGAAACTCCTTTCAATACTCAGTTATTAGAAATAAACGCCTTTTGGGCAAAATTGGGTAAAATTGTGTTTCAACCAAAAATTTGATTTTTAGCAAAGGGGTTAGCCTTTCCTAAAAAATTGGTCAAAAATTTTTTTTGCTTAAATGCATGCGACTTAAGCTTTTTCGGAAGCTTCTGCGCATTTGAAACTCCTTTCAATACTCAGTTATTAGAAATAAACGCCTTTTGGGCAAAATTGGGTAAAATTGTGTTTCAACCAAAAATTTGATTTTTAGCAAAGGGGTTAGCCTTTCCTAAAAAATTGGTCAAAAATTTTTTTTGCTTAAATGCATGCGACTTAAGCTTTTTCGGAAGCTTCTGCGCATTTGAAACTCCTTTCAATACTCAGTTATTAGAAATAAACGCCTTTTGGGCAAAATTGGGTAAAATTGTGTTTCAACCAAAAATTTGATTTTTAGCAAAGGGGTTAGCCTTTCCTAAAAAATTGGTCAAAAATTTTTTTTGCTTAAATGCATGCGACTTAAGCTTTTTCGGAAGCTTCTGCGCATTTGAAACTCCTTTCAATACTCAGTTATTAGAAATAAACGCCTTTTGGGCAAAATTGGGTAAAATTGTGTTTCAACCAAAAATTTGATTTTTAGCAAAGGGGTTAGCCTTTCCTAAAAAATTGGTCAAAAATTTTTTTTGCTTAAATGCATGCGACTTAAGCTTTTTCGGAAGCTTCTGCGCATTTGAAACTCCTTTCAATACTCAGTTATTAGAAATAAACGCCTTTTGGGCAAAATTGGGTAAAATTGTGTTTCAACCAAAAATTTGATTTTTAGCCTTTCCTAAAAAATTGGTCAAAAATTTTTTTTGCTTAAATGCATTCGACTTAAGCTTTTTCGGAAGCTTCTGCGCATTTGAAACTCCTTTAAATACTCAGTTATTAGAAATAAACGCCTTTTGGGCAAAATTGGGTAAAATTGTGTTTCAACCAAAAATTTGATTTTTAGCCTTTCCTAAAAAATTGGTCAAAAATTTTTTTTGCTTAAATGCATGCGACTTAAGCTTTTTCGGAAGCTTCTGCGCATTTGAAACTCCTTTCAATACTCAGTTATTAGAAATAAACGCCTTTTGGGCAAAATTGGGTAAAATTGTGTTTCAACCAAAAATTTGATTTTTAGCAAAGGGGTTAGCCTTTCCTAAAAAATTGGTCAAAAATTTTTTTTGCTTAAATGCATGCGACTTAAGCTTTTTCGGAAGCTTAAGCGCATTTGAAACTCCTTTCAACCAAAAATTTGATTTTTAGCAAAGGGGTTAGCCTTTCCTAAAAAATTGGTCAAAAATTTTTTTTGCTTAAATGCATGCGACTTAAGCTTTTTCGGAAGCTTCTGCGCATTTGAAACTCCTTTCAATACTCAGTTATTAGAAATAAACGCCTTTTGGGCAAAATTGGGTAAAATTGTGTTTCAACCAAAAATTTGATTTTTAGCAAAGGGGTTAGCCTTTCCTAAAAAATTGGTCAAAAATTTTTTTTTGCTTAAATGCATGCGACTTAAGCTTTTTCGGAAGCTTCTGCGCATTTGAAACTCCTTTCAATACTCAGTTATTAGAAATAAACGCCTTTTGGGCAAAATTGGGTAAAATTGTGTTTCAACCAAAAATTTGATTTTTAGCATTTTCCTAAAAAATTGGTCAAAAATTTTTTTTGCTTAAATGCATGCGACTTAAGCTTTTTCGGTAGCTTGTGCGCATTTGAAACTCCTTTCAATACTCAGTTATTAGAAATATACGCCTTTTGGGCAAAATTGGGTAAAATTGTGTTTCAACCAAAAATTTGATTTTTAGCAAAGGGGTTAGCCTTTCCTAAAAAATTGGTCAAAAATTTTTTTTGCTTAAATGCATGCGACTTAAGCTTTTTCGGAAGCTTGTGCGCATTTGAAACTCCTTTCAATACTCAGTTATTAGAAATAAACGCCTTTTGGGCAAAATTGGGTAAAATTGTGTTTCAACCAAAAATTTGATTTTTAGCAAAGGGGTTAGCCTTTCCTAAAAAATTGGTTAAAAATTTTTTTTGCTTAAATGCATGCGACTTAAGCTTTTTCGGAAGCTTCTGCGCATTTGAAACTCCTTTCAATACTCAGTTATTAGAAATAAACGCCTTTTGGGCAAAATTGGGTAAAATTGTGTTTCAACCAAAAATTTGATTTTTAGCAAAGGGGTTAGCCTTTCCTAAAAAATTGGTCAAAAATTTTTTTTGCTTAAATGCATGCGACTTAAGCTTTTTCGGAAGCTTCTGCGCATTTGAAACTCCTTTCAATACTCAGTTATTAGAAATAAACGCCTTTTGGGCAAAATTGGGTAAAATTGTGTTTCAACCAAAAATTTGATTTTTAGCAAAGGGGTTAGCCTTTCCTAAAAAATTGGTCAAAAATTTTTTTTGCTTAAATGCATGCGACTTAAGCTTTTTCGGAAGCTTCTTCGCATTTGAAACTCCTTTCAATACTCAGTTATTAGAAATAAACGCCTTTTGGGCAAAATTGGGTAAAATTGTGTTTCAACCAAAAATTTGATTTTTAGCAAAGGGGTTAGCCTTTCTTAAAAAATTGGTCAAAAATTTTTTTTGCTTAAATGCATGCGACTTAATCTTTTTCGGAAGCTTCTGCGCATTTGAAACTCCTTTCAATACTCAGTTATTAGAAATAAACGCCTTTTGGGCAAAATTGGGTAAAATTGTGTTTCAACCAAAAATTTGATTTTTAGCAAAGGGGTTGTTAGCCTTTCCTAAAAAATTGGTCAAAAATTTTTTTTGCTTAAATGCATGCGACTTAAGCTTTTTCGGAAGCTTCTGCGCATTTGAAACTCCTTTAAATACTCAGTTATTAGAAATAAACGCCTTTTGGGCAAAATTGGGTAAAATTGTGTTTCAACCAAAAATTTGATTTTTAGCCTTTCCTAGAAAATTGGTCAAAAATTTTTTTTGCTTAAATGCATTCGACTTAAGCTTTTTCGGAAGCTTCTGCGCATTTGAAACTCCTTTCAATACTCAGTTATTAGAAATAAACGCCTTTTGGGGAAAATTGGGTAAAATTGAGTTTCAACCAAAAATTTGATTTTTAGCAAAGGGGTTAGCCTTTCCTAAAAAATTGGTCAAAAATTTTTTTTGCTTAAATGCATGCGACTTAAGCTTTTTCGGAAGCTTCTGCGCATTTGAAACTCCTTTCAATACTCAGTTATTAGAAATAAACGCCTTTTGGGCAAAATTGGGTAAAATTGTGTTTCAACCAAAAATTTGATTTTTAGCAAAGGGGTTAGCCTTTCCTAAAAAATTGGTCAAAAATTTTTTTTGCTTAAATGCATGCGACTTAAGCTTTTTCGGAAGCTTCTGCGCATTTGAAACTCCTTTCAATACTCAGTTATTAGAAATAAACGCCTTTTGGGCAAAATTGGGTAAAATTGTGTTTCAACCAAAAATTTGATTTTTAGCAAAGGGGTTAGCCTTTCCTAAAAAATTGGTCAAAAATTTTTTTTGCTTAAATGCATGCGACTTAAGCTTTTTCGGAAGCTTCTGCGCATTTGAAACTCCTTTCAATACTCAGTTATTAGAAATAAACGCCTTTTGGGCAAAATTGGGTAAAATTGTGTTTCAACCAAAAATTTGATTTTTAGCAAAGGGGTTAGCCTTTCCTAAAAAATTGGTCAAAAATTTTTTTTGCTTAAATGCATGCGACTTAATCTTTTTCGGAAGCTTCTGCGCATTTGAAACTCCTTTCAATACTCAGTTATTAGAAATAAACGCCTTTTGGGCAAAATTGGGTAAAATTGTGTTTCAACCAAAAATTTGATTTTTAGCCTTTCCTAGAAAATTGGTCAAAAATTTTTTTTGCTTAAATGCATTCGACTTAAGCTTTTTCGGAAGCTTCTGCGCATTTGAAACTCCTTTCAATACTCAGTTATTAGAAATAAACGCCTTTTGGGGAAAATTGGGTAAAATTGAGTTTCAACCAAAAATTTGATTTTTAGCAAAGGGGTTAGCCTTTCCTAAAAAATTGGTCAAAAATTTTTTTTGCTTAAATGCATGCGACTTAAGCTTTTTCGGAAGCTTCTGCGCATTTGAAACTCCTTTCAATACTCAGTTATTAGAAATAAACGCCTTTTGGGCAAAATTGGGTAAAATTGTGTTTCAACCAAAAATTTGATTTTTAGCAAAGGGGTTAGCCTTTCCTAAAAAATTGGTCAAAAATTTTTTTTGCTTAAATGCATGCGACTTAAGCTTTTTCGGAAGCTTCTGCGCATTTGAAACTCCTTTCAATACTCAGTTATTAGAAATAAACGCCTTTTGGGCAAAATTGGGTAAAATTGTGTTTCAACCAAAAATTTGATTTTTAGCAAAGGGGTTAGCCTTTCCTAAAAAATTGGTCAAAAATTTTTTTTTGCTTAAATGCATGCGACTTAAGCTTTTTCGGAAGCTTCTGCGCATTTGAAACTCCTTTCAATACTCAGTTATTAGAAATAAACGCCTTTTGGGCAAAATTGGGTAAAATTGTGTTTCAACCAAAAATTTGATTTTTAGCATTTTCCTAAAAAATTGGTCAAAAATTTTTTTTGCTTAAATGCATGCGACTTAAGCTTTTTCGGTAGCTTGTGCGCATTTGAAACTCCTTTCAATACTCAGTTATTAGAAATATACGCCTTTTGGGCAAAATTGGGTAAAATTGTGTTTCAACCAAAAATTTGATTTTTAGCAAAGGGGTTAGCCTTTCCTAAAAAATTGGTCAAAAATTTTTTTTGCTTAAATGCATGCGACTTAAGCTTTTTCGGAAGCTTGTGCGCATTTGAAACTCCTTTCAATACTCAGTTATTAGAAATAAACGCCTTTTGGGCAAAATTGGGTAAAATTGTGTTTCAACCAAAAATTTGATTTTTAGCAAAGGGGTTAGCCTTTCCTAAAAAATTGGTTAAAAATTTTTTTTGCTTAAATGCATGCGACTTAAGCTTTTTCGGAAGCTTCTGCGCATTTGAAACTCCTTTCAATACTCAGTTATTAGAAATAAACGCCTTTTGGGCAAAATTGGGTAAAATTGTGTTTCAACCAAAAATTTGATTTTTAGCAAAGGGGTTAGCCTTTCCTAAAAAATTGGTCAAAAATTTTTTTTGCTTAAATGCATGCGACTTAAGCTTTTTCGGAAGCTTCTGCGCATTTGAAACTCCTTTCAATACTCAGTTATTAGAAATAAACGCCTTTTGGGCAAAATTGGGTAAAATTGTGTTTCAACCAAAAATTTGATTTTTAGCAAAGGGGTTAGCCTTTCCTAAAAAATTGGTCAAAAATTTTTTTTGCTTAAATGCATGCGACTTAAGCTTTTTCGGAAGCTTCTTCGCATTTGAAACTCCTTTCAATACTCAGTTATTAGAAATAAACGCCTTTTGGGCAAAATTGGGTAAAATTGTGTTTCAACCAAAAATTTGATTTTTAGCAAAGGGGTTAGCCTTTCTTAAAAAATTGGTCAAAAATTTTTTTTGCTTAAATGCATGCGACTTAATCTTTTTCGGAAGCTTCTGCGCATTTGAAACTCCTTTCAATACTCAGTTATTAGAAATAAACGCCTTTTGGGCAAAATTGGGTAAAATTGTGTTTCAACCAAAAATTTGATTTTTAGCAAAGGGGTTGTTAGCCTTTCCTAAAAAATTGGTCAAAAATTTTTTTTGCTTAAATGCATGCGACTTAAGCTTTTTCGGAAGCTTCTGCGCATTTGAAACTCCTTTAAATACTCAGTTATTAGAAATAAACGCCTTTTGGGCAAAATTGGGTAAAATTGTGTTTCAACCAAAAATTTGATTTTTAGCCTTTCCTAGAAAATTGGTCAAAAATTTTTTTTGCTTAAATGCATTCGACTTAAGCTTTTTCGGAAGCTTCTGCGCATTTGAAACTCCTTTCAATACTCAGTTATTAGAAATAAACGCCTTTTGGGGAAAATTGGGTAAAATTGAGTTTCAACCAAAAATTTGATTTTTAGCAAAGGGGTTAGCCTTTCCTAAAAAATTGGTCAAAAATTTTTTTTGCTTAAATGCATGCGACTTAAGCTTTTTCGGAAGCTTCTGCGCATTTGAAACTCCTTTCAATACTCAGTTATTAGAAATAAACGCCTTTTGGGCAAAATTGGGTAAAATTGTGTTTCAACCAAAAATTTGATTTTTAGCAAAGGGGTTAGCCTTTCCTAAAAAATTGGTCAAAAATTTTTTTTGCTTAAATGCATGCGACTTAAGCTTTTTCGGAAGCTTCTGCGCATTTGAAACTCCTTTCAATACTCAGTTATTAGAAATAAACGCCTTTTGGGCAAAATTGGGTAAAATTGTGTTTCAACCAAAAATTTGATTTTTAGCAAAGGGGTTAGCCTTTCCTAAAAAATTGGTCAAAAATTTTTTTTGCTTAAATGCATGCGACTTAAGCTTTTTCGGAAGCTTCTGCGCATTTGAAACTCCTTTCAATACTCAGTTATTAGAAATAAACGCCTTTTGGGCAAAATTGGGTAAAATTGTGTTTCAACCAAAAATTTGATTTTTAGCAAAGGGGTTAGCCTTTCCTAAAAAATTGGTCAAAAATTTTTTTTGCTTAAATGCATGCGACTTAATCTTTTTCGGAAGCTTCTGCGCATTTGAAACTCCTTTCAATACTCAGTTATTAGAAATAAACGCCTTTTGGGGAAAATTGGGTAAAATTGAGTTTCAACCAAAAATTTGATTTTTAGCAAAGGGGTTAGCTTTTTCGGAAGCTTCTTCGCATTTGAAACTCCTTTCAATACTCAGTTATTAGAAATAAACGCCTTTTGGGCAAAATTGGGTAAAATTGTGTTTCAACCAAAAATTTGATTTTTAGCAAAGGGGTTAGCTTTTTCGGAAGCTTCTTCGCATTTGAAACTCCTTTCAATACTCAGTTATTAGAAATAAACGCCTTTTGGGCAAAATTGGGTAAAATTGTGTTTCAACCAAAAATTTGATTTTTAGCAAAGGGGTTAGCTTTTTCGGAAGCTTCTTCGCATTTGAAACTCCTTTCAATACTCAGTTATTAGAAATAAACGCCTTTTGGGCAAAATTGGGTAAAAGTGTGTTTCAACCAAAAATTTGATTTTTAGCAAAAAATTGGTCAAAACTTTTTTTTGCTTAAATGCATGCGACTTAAGCTTTTTCGGAAGCTTCTTCGCATTTGAAACTCCTTTCAATACTCAGTTATTAGAAATAAACGCCTTTTGGGCAAAATTGGGTAAAATTGTGTTTCAACCAAAAATTTGATTTTTAGCCTTTCCTAAAAAATTGGTCAAAAATTTTTTTTGCTTAAATGCATGCGACTTAAGCTTTTTCGGAAGCTTCTTCGCATTTGAAACTCCTTTCAATACTCAGTTAATAGAAATAAACGCCTTTTGGGTAAAATTTTGTAAAATTGGGTTTCAACCAAGAATTTGATTTTTAGCAAAGGAGTTAGCCTCTCCTAAAAAATTGGTCAAAAAATTTGTTTGCTTAAATGCATGCGACTTAAGCTTTTTCGGAAGCTTCTTCGCATTTGAAACTCCTTTCAATACTCAGTTAATAGAAATAAACGCCTTTTGGGTAAAATTTTGTAAAATTGGGTTTCAACCAAGAATTTGATTTTTAGCCTTTCCTAAAAAATTGGTCAAAACTTTTTTTTGCTTAAATGCATGCGACTTAAGCTTTTTCGGAAGCTTCTGCGCATTTGAAACTCCTTTCAATACTCAGTTATTAGAAATAAACGCCTTTTGGGCAAAATTGGGTAAAATTGTGTTTCAACCAAAAATTTGATTTTTAGCAAAGGGGTTAGCCTTTCCTAAAAAATTGGTCAAAAATTTTTTTTGCTTAAATGCATGCGACTTAAGCTTTTTCGGAAGCTTCTGCGCATTTGAAACTCCTTTCAATACTCAGTTATTAGAAATAAACGCCTTTTGGGCAAAATTGGGTAAAATTGTGTTTCAACCAAAAATTTGATTTTTAGCAAAGGGGTTAGCCTTTCCTAAAAAATTGGTCAAAAATTTTTTTTGCTTAAATGCATGCGACTTAAGCTTTTTCGGAAGCTTCTGCGCATTTGAAACTCCTTTCAATACTCAGTTATTAGAAATAAACGCCTTTTGGGCAAAATTGGGTAAAATTGTGTTTCAACCAAAAATTTGATTTTTAGCAAAGGGGTTAGCCTTTCCTAAAAAATTGGTCAAAAATTTTTTTTGCTTAAATGCATGCGACTTAAGCTTTTTCGGAAGCTTCTGCGCATTTGAAACTCCTTTCAATACTCAGTTATTAGAAATAAACGCCTTTTGGGCAAAATTGGGTAAAATTGTGTTTCAACCAAAAATTTGATTTTTAGCAAAGGGGTTAGCCTTTCCTAAAAAATTGGTCAAAAATTTTTTTTGCTTAAATGCATGCGACTTAAGCTTTTTCGGAAGCTTCTGCGCATTTGAAACTCCTTTCAATACTCAGTTATTAGAAATAAACGCCTTTTGGGCAAAATTGGGTAAAATTGTGTTTCAACCAAAAATTTGATTTTTAGCAAAGGGGTTAGCCTTTCCTAAAAAATTGGTCAAAAATTTTTTTTGCTTAAATGCATGCGACTTAAGCTTTTTCGGAAGCTTCTGCGCATTTGAAACTCCTTTCAATACTCAGTTATTAGAAATAAACGCCTTTTGGGCAAAATTGGGTAAAATTGTGTTTCAACCAAAAATTTGATTTTTAGCAAAGGGGTTAGCCTTTCCTAAAAAATTGGTCAAAAATTTTTTTTGCTTAAATGCATGCGACTTAAGCTTTTTCGGAAGCTTCTGCGCATTTGAAACTCCTTTCAATACTCAGTTATTAGAAATAAACGCCGTTTGGGCAAAATTGGGTAAAATTTATTTTTTACAATTTATATAAAAAAGGTTCCTTATCTTCGAAACTCCTTACTAAATGTATTTGTTCAAAATAAATTTGCTAAAAGTTGAACAGTTGATTTTTTCTGGTCCTTGGATCTGAATAAATCTTAATTGGATTCGAAACTTGCATTTCCTTTGGCTCTGTTTTAATTAAAACACTTTTTAATTATTATATTATTTTGGTTTTTATTTCAATCCGTAATTTACAATTTAAAGAATTTTTATTTCATTTACTTTATTCAGTTTAAAATTATCATAAATTATTATTTTTATATTTTTCTCATTTAGGTAAATTTAATTTATTTTTATTTTTATGTTTTGTATTTGTTAAATTTACTATTAACTAGAATGTAAGTTAACTGTTTTAATGTTTTGTTTTTGTTGTTCTTTTTTTAGTTTATGGTTTAATATCGTTGTTATTTAGTCCCCAACCATGCTTAAATAATTTTATTAACTTTTTATTAATTATTTATTTTTGTTTGTTTGTTTGTTTGTTTTCATATTTCACTGAATAATTTAATGTAGTTTGTGGTTTTTGCATTTCATTGTTTATAAAATAGTTTTTTTATATATTCTGGATTTGTTTTTTTTTTTGTGTGTTAATGTTAACGATAATGTTAATGCAATTTATCAAACTTAATTGCAAACATAAAAATGTTCTTCCGTTGCTTTCAGCTTAATGGAATAGAAGATTTTTCTTCAAATATATAAAAAAAAAATGTACAAAATCAAAATGCCTATAAAATTTTTAAACACGTTTTACCCAAAAAAGGGAGTGTAATAGTTCTTGCTAATGGAATTCGTTTAAACAAAACAAATACCTCAAACTGTGACACTCTTGTTAAAGTGAACACAACAATTTGTTCAGTTCAGATTTAATATTTAAATTATTTTCATGCCATTGATCCATCAATAACCAGACTTTGCGTTAAACAATAACCTTGACAGCTATTTAAGCCACAAATAACGGGATTACAAGAGCTTTCTTGCTATAAACTCATAAATTGTAAATTAATACGTTCAAGAAAGGTAAGTAATCCACTCAAAGTATGCGAATAATTTTCATGGCAACATTTACGTTTTATGACACCGCGGTTAATCAACGGCGTGCTAATCCCTGCAAATAGGTTTTTAATGCCACAAATACAAATTTTGTAAAAAGCAAAGCAAAAAATTCACATAATTTTTCGCGTCGAAAATGTCTGGCAAAATTTATAGTGGCAAATTTCTAAAGCAGACAACAGTTTGTTTGTTTGTGTTTGAATGTGTAAAATGTACTTTTTTCAGAGGGCTGTTTTTTTGCAGAAGCAACTCGTTAATGAGTTTAGTTTTATAAAAACGTATTTGTTACAAAAACAATTTTTTACAACATAATTATAACATAACATAAGTATTTTTTTTGCTTAGAGAGTTTTTTCGTATTTTACAACATAATTTTTCTTAAAAAGTACCTTTCTAAAAAGTACTTTTTTAATAAGTGCTTTTCTTTTATTGTAAAAGTACTTTTTTAGTTTTTTTTAAAACGTATTTGTTACAAAACAATTTTTTTCCCAACATAATTTTTCTTAAAAAGTACTTTTCTAAAAAGTACTTCTCTAAAAAGTATTTTTTTTCCTCAGAGAATTTTTTCGTATTTTACAACATAATTTTTCTTAAAAAGTACCTTTCTAAAAAGTACTTTTTCAAAAAGTACTTTTTTTATTGTAAAAGTACTTTATTCGTTTTTTTTAAAACGTATTTGTTACAAAACAATTTTTTTACAACATAATTTTTCGTGAAAAGAACTTTTCTAAAAAGTACTTCTCTAAAAAGTATTTTTTTTCCTTAGAGAGTTATTTCGTATTTTACAACATAATTTTTCTTAAAAAGTACCTTTCTAAAAAGTACTTTTTTAAAAAGTGCTTTTCTTTTATTGTAAAAGTACTTTTTTCGTTTTTTTAAAAACGTATTTGTTACAAAACAATTTTTTACAACATAATTTTTCTTAAAAAGTACTTTTCTAAAAAGTACTTCTCTAAAAAGTATTTTTTTTCCTTAAAGTGTTTTTCGTATTTTACAACATAATTTTTCTTAAAAAGCACCTTTCTAAAAAGTACTTTTTTAGAAAGTACTTTTTTTTATTGTAAAAGTACTTTATTCGTTTTTTTAAAAACGTATTTGTTACAAAACAATTTTTTTACAACATAATTTTTCTTAAAAAGTACTTTTCTAAAAAGTACTTCTCTAAAAAGTATTTTTTTTCCTTATAGAGTTTTTTCGTATTTTACAACATAGTTTTTCTTAAAAAGTACCTTTCTAAAAAGTTCTTTTTTAGAAAGTGCTTTTCTTTTATTGTAAAAGTACTTTTTTCGTTTTTTTAAATCCGTATTTGTTACAAAACAATTTTTTTACAACATAATTTTTCTTAAAAAGTACTTTTCTTAAAAGTACTTCTCTGAAAAGAATTTTTTTTCCTTAGAGAGTTTTTTCGTATTTTACAACATAGTTTTTCTTAAAAAGTACCTTTCTAAAAAGTACTTTTTTACTGTAAAAGTACTTTTTTCGTTTTTTTTAAACGTATTTGTTACAAAACAATTTTCTACAATATAACTTTACTTAAAAAGTACTTTTTTTCGTTAAAGAGTTTAGTTTTTTAAAAACGTATTTTCTACAAAAATCATTTTTTCCAACATAATTTTACTTAAACAAGTTTTCTCTAAAAAGTACTTTTCTAAAAGTATTTTTCTAAAAGTACTTTTCTAAAAAGTTCTTTTCTAAAAGTACTTTTCTAAAAAGAACTTTTCTATAAGGAACTTTCCTAAAAGGTACTTTCCTAAAAAGTACTTTTCTAAAAGGTACTTTCCTAAAAAGTACTAAAAAGTACTTTTCTAGAAAGTACTTGTTTTCGTTAAAGAGTTTAGTTTTTAATAATGTATTTGTTATACAAACAATTTTTTTAAAACATAATTTTACTTGAAAAGTATTTTCCTAAGAAGTACTTTTCGAAAAAGTACTTTTCTAAAAGTACTTTTCCAAAAATTACTTTTCTAAAAAGTACTTTTCTAAAAAGTACTTTCCTAAAAAGTACTTTTCTAAAAAGTACTTTTCTATAAAGTACTTAACTAAAAAGTACTTTTCTAAAAAGTACTTTTTTTCGTTAAAGAGTCTAGTTTTAAAAACGTATTTGTTATAAAAAAATTTTTTTACAACATAATTTTACTTAAAAAGTACTCTTCTAAAAAGTACTAAAGAGTACTTTTCTTGAAAGTACTTCTTTTCGTTAAAGAGTTTAGTTTTTAATAATGTATTTGTTATAAAAACAATTTTTTTAAAACATAATTTTACTTAAAAAGTACTTTCCTAAGAAGTACTTTTCTAAAAAGTATTTTTCCAAAAATTTCTTTTTTAAAAAGTACTTTTCTATAAAGTACTTTCCTAAAAAGTACTTTTCTAAAAACTACTTTTCTATAAAGTACTTTTCTAAAAAGTACTTTTTTTCGTTAAAGAGTTTAGTTTTTAAAAACGTATTTGTTATAAAAACAATTTTTTTACAACATAATTTTACTAAAAAAGTACTTTTTAAAAAAGTACTTTTCTAAGAAGTACTTTTTTCGTTAGGGAATTAAGTTTTTTAAAAACGCATTTGTTACAACAACAATTTTTTACCACATAATTTTACTTAAAACGTACTTTTCTAAAAAGCGCATATTTGTAAAAGTACTTTTTTAAAAAGTATATTTCGAAGGAAGTGTATTTCTTAACTAATATTTTTTCATAGCCTTTTTACAAAAGTACTTTTTCCAAACATTACAAAATTACTTTGTAACAACGTGATTTTTTATAAATTTTTTATGTTAGTTACTTTAAATATGGTACTTATCTTAAAAAGGTACTTTTATAGAAAATGACTTAATTATAAAAGGTAATTTTTTAAATTGCATTACAATTAGTTCTTTTACAAGAGTACTTCTGCCAAAAAAGATATATCGTTTAATAGGTACTTTTATAAAAGGTACTTTTTAAAAGTACCTGCTTGAAAAATATAATTTAAAATGAAATAAACCACTTAGTACTGTTTTAAAAATAATTTTTTTTTCATAGGACCTGTACCAGCTGCTGTGCATTGAGTCGGAACTCATAATTAGCGATGTGTGTGTGAATAAAATTAAGCTCACGATCACGCACAATCAAGCATGGGAAGATTTAAGACTCATAATATTGTTTGTGGGCGGGAGGAAACAGGAAGTATTTTCTGTGGATATTCTTTTGCTCGGTATAGAATTAAAATGAAGCACCATGCAACTGCACTTTTTAAAATATTACAGGAAAAGTAAATAACTTTATAAATAGGAAAAAGGCTGGAAGATTTGTGCCGGCCTGTGCTGTTCCCTAGCACGCAATAACTAATAATTTTGAAATTCCTGCCGCTGGCACAATTTTCCGTTTCCGCTAACGATATGCCAGCAAGCTTTTTAACACGTTTTTGTTGTTTCTCTTTTGGCTTAAAATATAGTGAGGGTGCACACAGTTCTTCGGCCCAAATTGAAGTGCTATAAGCTGAAATATTTAATATTCAAATCTCCCGATGTACATAAATTTTTGTTGTTGCCAATCAGGAATTTAGGATTTTGCATCGAACTTTTTGTTTAGTTTTTCGCATTTCATTAGCTTTTTTGCAGTTGGAGTTTGTTGTTGTTGTGGATTTTTCAATGACTTTTGTTAGTTTAAATTGAACGTATAAACGGTATTTTTTTACTAAATGTAAATATTTAAATATTTTTTTTTTGTGTGGGTTTTTTGTTTTTTTTTATTATATTTTCTTTTTGGGGGGAAGGCAGTGGACACAGTAATGTTCTTGTTTAGTTGTGTGTGTATGTGTTTTTTTTTATTTCCTTTTAATTATGCATTTGTTTTTTATGTTATTTAAACGTTTGTTAAATTCTTTTTATCTTGTGTTTTACATTCTTTTTTTTTTTGTTGTTATTATTTATTATTAATAAAATAAAATAAACATTATTTTAAAGATTCATCTTAAATGTAAATAACATTTCAATTATTTAGTACAATATATAATTTTATTTTTGGTTTTTAGTTTTAGTTTCATTTTTTTTTTAATTTTATACTAAAATTTTTATTTGTTCAAATTTATTCCTTGTTATTTTAAATCTAATTGTTTGATCCGTATGTATGAGTTTTCTTGTTTGCTTTTTAATTTTTAGTAATTTTTTTTGCTTCTTCTTTCTGTTTTATATCCTTTCTTTCTTAAGTCTACTGCTTTAGAACCAATTGCTTTAGTATGAGTTTCAATTTCTTTTGTTTAGTTCTTATTCTCAAAAGTTTTGTGTGTGTGTGTTTTGAGTTTCATTGAAATATGTACAAAAGTTGTTGTTGTTGTTGCTTTTTATATTTTTTATTTTATATGCAGTTTATTTTTAAAATAAATAAGGAATCGGCTAGAGTTGAAAGAAAAGTGGAGGAATGGTGTTCTTTCCAAGAACATCAAGGCTATTAACCAAATATTCAAAACTGGTTAACCAAATATTCAGTTAGACATAATTTTATTAAAAAATTACCTCGAAATATAATAAAAATGTTCATTAAATTTAATATAAAAAATTTTATAAAAAGCAGACTTCAAGCCTAGAAAATTATTATTTGAAAAAGTTTACTGCCTATTTCTCATTGTCGAACGAATTCTTTCTTTCGTACAAATTTACTTAAAACAAAAACAAAATTTTATAAATTGTTTTTGTTTCAAATGTATTTATACAGAAGAAAGAACTCATGCGACAATGAGAAATAGGCAGTTAAATAATGAAAACTTGAAGGCTCCATGCAGGATCCTCAGTTGTTAGTTAACGAAGAACAATAATTTAAATATCATCGTTTAAACGTTGGTTAGCTAACGACTGATAAATTTCCTGCTAAAGGCCCTTTCAACTTTTGGCCTAAAAACTCCACCGCTTTTCATAAACTTAAAAGTTCACTAACACCTAAACATATTTTTCTTTTCGTATAAAACTTAAATGAATACATATATTTTCCTTAATTTAAAAAGTAAAATTCTGAAAAATAGCTCTAAGTTTTTATAAAAAAATTACAAAAAACAAAAACAAATTTTTTTTGCTTTTTAGTTGCTTTTTAATAATAAATATATTTATAAATTTTGTATGCTAACATGAAAGTGCATGAGTTAAATATGTTTGTATGTATGTAATTTGGTATGTATAAATGTAACAAATTTTTTTTGTATATTTAAATATTCCCAATAATTTCTTCACTTATCTCAAGTTTTTCTACACAAAATTTAATTTAATTTAATTTATATTTTTTGTTGTTGTCAAGTTATAAAGTTTACTTTTAACTTAAATGTACTCTTAAATACCTTTAGTTTGTTTTTGTTGTTGCTGTATTAATTCATATATTGAAATTATCCTAATAAATCTTTTGTTGTTGTCTTAAAAAAAGAACTCAGTGTATTAAAGTTATTTCTTGAAAATAATATTATTATTTCTAATGCAATTTTGTTGTATATAATTTGTCTAAACATTTTCTAAATATACATACAATACATTCATTCATGCATTACACAGTATATAAAAAATCATTCTTACCAGTTTTTTGTTCTTTTGCTTTTAAATTAAATTGTTTGTTGTAATAATAAAATATATAAATATATTGTGTTATTATTTTCTTCAACACCGGCCCACAGTAGTTCGAGTTTTAAGAAACAAGAAGTGAAGTATTTGAAAAGCACTTGAATTGAAATTTTTTAAAATCAAATATCTCCAAAACTAAAACCACGTTAAGTAGGCTCTTTTGACTTGACAATTTCACCCGCTCGGGATGCCCCACTTTAGTCAACATCCTTTTTAAATATAAATTATTTTTTATACTTGAAACATTTTACAAAAAATCAGGCTATTAAAATGCTTTTGAAAAAAAACACATTTGAGAACAATAAGCTTCTGAACATGTACAGACACATCCGAGCAAGAACATGCATGCATGTTCTTGAAAACAGTTTAAGAAAAAAGAATTCAATAAAAAAAAATTAACTTTTTATAATTAAGTATATAGTTTTTAACCGCCTACTTCACAATGACGAATGACTTGTTTTTTTCGTTTCAATGTATTTTGAAACAAAAACAAAATTTTATAAATTGTTTTCGTTTCAAATGTATTAATACGAAAGAAAAAACTTTTTCGATATTGTGAAATCGGCAGTTAGAACTTTTTCTTGCAACGTACGTAAAATTTTGAACAAAAATTAAGAATTTTTTATTCAGACTCAAGTTCAAATCTGTAAATAATTTTTATTAAATTTATATTATTTTATTAAAAATGTGTGCATATCATTAGTTAAAACCTGAGGTAAAATTACGGCATTCGATATCGATCGAAATTTCTATATGAATTGTATTGAAATTTCGATCGAAGTCGAATGCGGTAATTTGGCCCCCCTGGTTTTAGCATTAAAATCATAAACAGCTGATTTTGCGTTCACACTGCAAATTGTGGTTTTAACATACAGGCTGTATAATAAATTTGTTCAAAATGAATTCAATTGCTCATAGCAAAGTGTGAATTTGTTGTTGTACTTGTTTTATATTTTTTTACAACACTTAATTGACAACCTGTATAACAGCAGTCTTTGTTCAGAGGAAAAAAGAAAAAGTTTTACAAATGAACTCTAAAATAGAACTTATTTTACATTTTGTGAATGAATATTTTAAAATTATTGAATTAAAAGGTAATAACTTAAAAATATGAATGTGGGAACTTCTCATATTCAATTTTCGTTAAAAACATTGGTTAAATAGTTAATATTCCTACTAACTAGCACCACTTGCAAAAGTAGAAAAATTGCACAAAGAACGCTGATGAGATGGCGTAGCGGCCTCGAAATCAGTACTGATCCGTTCTGCTGGTTTCACAATTATTGAAAATATTCTTAATTTTCCAATTTTAATATAAAAAATAATAAAAAGAATTTGAACAAATTCATTTATTAATAAAATAATAAAATATCATGCAGATTCGAACTTAAGCCCGTTGAAAAAATTAACAATTATTGAATTACTTAAACAAAGTGAAGAACTTCTTGGAAATCAAGCTGGTTTTATATAAAAAACGTAAGCGAACTCTGAAAGAAAAGATGCGCTTGTGTAAACAATACCAGCTGTTTCCCATATAGAACTTGGCAGCACTCAACTTAGCACAGCCAAAAACAAGGTTGCATTTCATAAAACCCACTGAAAACCAATTGAAAGTCTTTTTCAATTGGTTTTAATAAAATCGTTTAGTATAGTAATACCAGGTTTTAACAGTTGGTTTTAATGTTAAAATCAGAATTTATTAAAACCTTGTCTGTGTGAAAATACTATCTGCCGATTTCACAATGCGGAAAAAGTTCTTTCTTTCGTATAAATGCATTTGAACCAAAAACAACATTTTATAAATTGTCTTTATTTCAAATGTATTTATACGAAAGAAAGAACTCTTTCGACATACGAGTACTGAAATCGGCTGTATAAGAAAGGAATATTTTTAGAATGTTTTAAAATTATTCTATTAAGACTGGAATATTTAGAATATTTTCATAATCGTCAATCTGGGGGCAAATTATGGCATTCGATATCGATCAAAAATTCCATTTAAATTGTATTAAAATTTCGATCGATATCGAATGCCGTAATTTGGACCCTGATTCCACTTTTAATAAAATAATTTGAATTTAATAAAGATTATTAAAAAATATTTTTAGCAGATTGCAGATTTGAACTTGAGTCTTACTAAGAAATTTTTATCTTAATAATAAAATTAATAAGGTCGAAAAAATAAAAATTATATTTATATCTTTTCGAAAAAGTATCCTGGATACATTTAACTACAAGAAGAAAAATTTACATTCATATTTATAAGAAAAAAAGTTTCTACGTATGACCCCCATAGAGACGGATACCCTACAACCGATGTGCTTTAGGAAGGCAACAACGGAAGAATGGCTTTAGACAACTTAAGTTATGTATGAGCTCCATTGGGTCCATTTTCAAATTTCCTCTTACAAAAATGCTTTAAAATTTCATTTAAAAAATTCGTCAAAAATACATTTCGCTCATTTTCTGCAAGAACGGCATAACTCAGAAAAAATTTTTTTTTTTATAATCAGATGATTTTTTTTTAACAAAACAGTCACAGCACAAGATATGCCAGTATATAAGAATTTTTAGGACATAAAATACATTTTACCTTTCCATTTATAAAGACACACACTAGACTTGGGTCCAACTAGCTCATTCGCTCAGTTTTGACAAGAACCTCTGATCAAATCCATTTAAATTACATAGGTTTGATCAGAGGTTCTTGTCAAAACTGAGCGAATGAGCTAGTTGGACACAAGTCTAGCACACACCTTAACGACTGTGGCGTAACTAACGATGTGTTGTAACGATGTGAGTAAAAGATGAGCGAAACATATGTAGATATAACGGCATATACTCGTCTCACACGTTCTGTACACAACATATCAAAATGAGTATTTTACACAAGATAGTATATGATATTGCCAACATTTCTGTATTATTAACTAAAAAATCGCGAATTTTGAGTTATGCCGTTCTTGCAGCAAATGAGCGATTTATAAACCGATTTTAATGAGTTCCATATCACTGTAAAGTGCAGTAAAAGTTCTATAAATTGCGTTTAAAACAATTTAAAATTCACATTACTACTGATGATAAAAATGTAGCGGCTTTCGAAAACAGCTGTTCTGCTCTGCTATATAAGTTAAATAATTGAAAACTCATGCTCACTTTCCTTTGTGCCTTGGAACATTGAAAATATTTTTCAATTTTAAAACAATTTATAATTCACATTAGTACTGATGATAAAAATGTAGCGGCTTTCGAAAACAGCTGTTCTGCTCTGTTGTACAAGTTAAACAATTCAAAACCCATGTTCACTTTTCTTTGTGCTTTGGAACATTGAAAATATTTTTCAATTTTAAAACAATTTATAATTCACATTAGTACTGATGATAAAAATGTAGCGGCTTTCGAAAACAGCTGTTCTGCTCTGCTGTATAAGTTGAATAATTGAAAACTCATGTTCAGTTTCCTTTGTGCCTTGGAACATTGAAAATATTTTTCAATTTTAAAACAATTTATAATTCACATTAGTACTGATGATAAAAATGTGGCGGCTTTTGAAAACAGCTGTTCTGCTCTGCTGTATAAGTTAAATAATTGAAAACTCATGTTCACTTTCCTCTGTGCCTTGGAACATTGAAAATATTTTTCTTCCTGAAAACCAGTTTTATGAAAAGCTTGGAAAAGAATAAATTTTAAAAAGTATATTTAACAAAATTTAACTCTTACATAAACTCCCTAAGAAACAAAGTCCCTTTAAGTGGAAATTGCACTGGAAAAAACTGGAAGATGAGATTTAGTTTATGAAATGGGCTTTGCGCTCATGTCAAACAAAAAATTTAATTACTCAATAGAGTTTTTTTTTGTAAAATAAAAAGAAACTTCTTTTTCTTACCTCTTATCACATATGATATTTTCGTGAACTACTGTGACCGTATGCGAAATACTCGTATAATAAATTTTGTGCTTCTTCTAATAAAACATTTTTTTCCTATTTTTATTATTTATAGTATTTGTTTCTTATTTAAACACATTTCTGTTGGCTTAAAGTAGAAAATTCTCTTACACCTCCTCCTCTTTTTGCCTGGGAGGATTGTTGAGCATTTTGGTTGCATTTAAATTTCTTAAATTAATTTAACTTGTTTTTTCTTTTGTTTGTTTAATATTTATTTTGTCATTTGTTTTTAACACTATTTCATTTAACTTAAGTTTGTTTTAAACAATTTTTTCTTTCTTATGTTATTTTGAATTTTAGGTCTTTTTGTGGCTTAAATTTTAAATTTATTTTACTTTTTGGAATTTTATAAATTTTTCTTTTATTTTATTTGTTTTTGTTTTTTTTTCTTTTTGTTATTTTTATCCCTTGTTATGAGTAGTAACGAAAGGTTTCACTTTGTTTGTTTGAATAAATTATATTTTTTTGGTTTTATTATTAAGTTGCTTAAACAATTAATATACTTTTATTATTATTATTATTATTATTATTATTATTTAATATTTACAACACAGGTTTGGCAATGTTCGGTTTTGCTGTTGTTGATGCAATTTCGGATAATTTAGTATCGATTGGTACGCGTGTGTCGTACAGCGTTGGTGCCTGCAAAATGATACCGGCTGTTCCAAAAACTACAGCAATTGTGAAAATCCATAAGAAAAGGCGATCCAATACCATGGCCACATATTTCCAGTCTTCCTTAACCTATTTTTAGTTTTGTATGTTTTTGTAAAAAAAAAAATAGAGAAAGAAAATAAATAAAATTTCATTTGATATGAGCACAGAAATATTCGTTTTTTTTCTATGTCGATGATTAAATTAAAGGCAAGTAAATTAGTTAATTTTGATAAAATATTATATACGAGGCCTGTACAAAAACAAGGAGATTTTTAGATATCGCCACAGGCACTTGATTATGCTCTCAGTCACAAAAATCTGCAAATAATTTTTTTCAAGAATTTTTATTAAATTCAAATTATTAAAAGTGGAATATTTAGAATATTTTCATAATCATCACACTGTTTATAAAAATATTCTAAATATTCCACGCTTAATAAAATCATTTGAATTTAAGAAAAATAAAAAAAAAAAATTTATAGCACATTGCAGAAAAACAAAGTACGTATGAGTACTGAGGATGAAAGTGTAGCGTCTTTCGAAAACAGCTATTCAGCTCTGCTGTGTATGTTGAATAATTAAAAGCTGGGGCCAAATTACGGCGTTCGATTCGAAACGAAATTTCAATAGAATTTATATACAAATTTCGATCGATATCGAATGCCATAATTTGGCCCCTGATGTAGGCTTTCCTTTGTGCCACGGCATTAATAAAATTTTGCAGGAAGGATGACGTCTTAAGATGATTGAGGTATCCTCCCCTCAATCATCTCAAACTGAATCGCTAAGGATATACCAAATGAATACCAGAACTGCTGCGAGGATTGCAAAAAAAAAATATATGGCTCTAGTGTTTTGCATCTGAGGGGGAGTAGTTTGAAAGGAACGACATGGAAATTGATGAATAAATAATTATTTTTTGAGGAAGATGAAAAATCACATAATTTCTTGAACAGACCTCGTATATAATTAAATGTGGAAATTTGAATTAAACGACGAATATTTCCGGGAATCCCAAGACTTAAAAAGTAAAAAAATATTTGAATGGAACATAAAAAAAATAACTAAACGGCAACACTGGAATTTCTCTTAAGATCAGTATAGGATTCATATAGGTTTCGTATAAAAATCTTTACGTAAAATTTGCGTAAATAAAAGCTGTTTGTCCGAAATGAATATGAGGCTGCTAAAAAGTGGTGATAAAATAAATTACACAACAGTACTGATGATGGGAGTATAGCGACTTCCCTAAAAACCTGCGGGAACACTATATCTCAAAAATACGTACATCATATGATTTTAAAGCTAAAGTTTCGGCTTGTTTCCAAAGTAATCATGAAGCCCTATATGCTTCAGCTAGAGATGACATCGCCGGTGAGTGTTCGCTGCCGATCAGGAACAAACAAGATAAAAAAATGCTTTTAATTTAAGCTCCTACTCAACGCTGTTTGTTTTCCATGACCATGAAGAGCAATTGGCTAAAATCCCAAAAAATCGTACCCTCAATAGAGTCACGAAGTTTTTTTAATTTAAAAAATTAACAGTCAATTATTTCAAACAAGTCTTGACAAGATCGATTTTGCAGCAAACAATTACACTTCATTTATATAACAGAATTTTTGAACTATTTCTTAGTAAAGGGTGCTTTTTATAGAGTGACTCAAATTTAAATCATAATACAATAACGAAATATATTTTTAATATCAATGAAGCCGGCTTTAATAGATAGAAAATTTTATGAAATTTATCTTTAAGTATGATTTCTGCCAAGTGGCCGCCAAGGCTGGCGCGTAGAAGGCGCAAACTGGAACACCAATTTTCAACAATTAAAAAAATCTTCCATAAAATGGAAGGACATAATCTCAGTTGCTGAGAACGGCGACGAATTGATTGATTAGGATTATCTTCAATGATTTCCTGTACAGCGGCTACAGCTTCGTCAGTGCGCAACGATGCGGCGACTCACGTTATGCCCATTATCAGTAGCAGTAAATGTGGTACAAAAAGGATCTATTGTTGTTCGAATTACCCTCTCTGAAGGACGATTATCTGGGCCATAAAATGGAACAAGTGCACGATGAGTTTAACGAATAGAACAATTATTTTGATTAAAAGTTCCAACAATTTGCACGCCTTGCTCTGGTGTAAGTCGTTTCATAATGAAATTTCAAAACAAACTAAACAAAAAGCAACTATCAGCTGTTAAATGGAGGCTCAAATAAAGCAGTGATGTCAACTCAAAATTGTGACACTCTAAAAAACACGCTTTAGTTTAGAATTTTAAAAGGACTCATGCAAATTAAATTAAATTTAATATTTTGCAAAAAATTTCCATCTCGTAACAAAAAGTCTTGCAAATTTAATTTTCTTAGTAATTTTTAATATTTTGAAATTTCAGAAAATCGCCATCACGCAAATAAACTTCAAGCAGAGTGCGTAAATTTACGCCATTAATTGGCCATTATTTCCATTAAGGCCCAAAAAACTCGATTTTGTAGAAGATTTCTATTACTTTACGAACTACTTTTACTTCTTAGCACGTAACAATCACTTGTGCAAATCACATGAAGCCGAGCCCATCTCTAATGCAAACAGGCTGCATGAATTTCTGTCTGTTGTGCAGTTTGTGTTATAAATTTTGTCCCTTTTGACACTGACAATGCCTGGCTCTAGCTGGCTACGGCTGCCTATTAGTATTCTAACTCAATTTCCATTGAGTCTCAAACATAAAAACAAACTTGTTTTAGACAATCTGTATTTTTCTGCTTTAAATTTCTCTGGTATCCCATGGAAGTGTGGTTTCTGTTGGCGGTGATGATGGTGCCATATTGTGCAAAACAAAAACAAAAAATAAGAGGACCAAAAAAAAAGGACAAGAAATGTATACAGAAAAATCTCATTTACAGTAAATAAATTTCAACCACTAAATTCTGTTTGCACTACAAAGTGTGTTTATGAAAGTATAAATAAAATTCGGTTCAACCGCACAAAAGAAACAAGGCCAACAACAACAACAACAACAAAACACGTTGAATTTGAAATTGTTGAACAGAAATTGTGGCATCCAGCCACTCAATTGATACCAAAATTATTTCCATCCCGAAACAGATACTCTCGCGTATGAAAATGATACAAATAATTTAAATATTTACTCGAACTTTTTTTTTTTGCTTGACTTTCTATTTAGAATAGTTGGTTGGCAGGTTGTTGGCCAAAAATGCATGTCATTTCATTTCTAAGCCACTTTCACTGCACGTAAGGATTGTAAGCGAAAACATACACACACACAGAGACAGACAGCCAACACATGAACATTTTGATTAAATTGCCAGCAAAGTTGCCATCAACATCACCACCGCAAATAATCCCAAATGCCAAAAAATCTAACAACAACAGCAACAACAACAACAACGACAATAACAATAACTTTTGTAACTCTTTATGGCCAAGTAAAGGGTTTTCCACTAGAGAAGTCTTTTGCATGCCACATAACATTTTGCTGTTGGAATCCCAAGGATTACATTGATCACCGTTGTTGCTGAGGACTTTGGTGTTCTGCAAACTGACGTTATTCGAACACCCTTTTGAGCCCTTGCACCGATTGAAAATCTATAACACGGTATTAACAACTTGTCGCAAATGACATTTAACATAAGGGATTTCTGGTTGCTGCAGAGCAAAACGACAAAGAAGATGGAGAATAAAATAATTATATTTTAAGTGCCATTGTTGTCAGCTGCGATGATAATGATGACGATGATGATGATGACGATTGCTGTCATTCTTTTACAATAGGGGATAAGAAATTTGCACAATACACCGGAAACTCTGTGCACACATGCACACACACTCGCACACATTCACTGGCAGACAAATTTGGTGATAAAACCTTTGGAAATACTTTAACAGTGACAAGTTGTTATAAAAGGATAATAGGATTTAGATCTATTACGATTATTTATTGCAATTGGAGGTGAGTAAATTTCGTTTAATTGCCGCAACTCATGTGTGACATTGGAATTGTGAGATTCTACGTGGGTGGATGTGAGCAGAACATTGGCGTGAAAATTTTTTTTTTTAAGTTTGTCTCTAAAGAAGTTACAATTAATTGGATAAATTATTTGAATGAACATATTTTTTATAAAAAAAAATTAATTCAGTTCTTAATAATGCGTGTTTTTTAGAATGTCACAACTTTGAGTTGGCATCATTGCTTTATTTGAGCACCCATTTAACAGCTGATAGTTGCTTTTTGTTTAGTTTGTTTTGAAATTTCATTATGAAACGACTTAAGGCAGAATTAGTTTGTACGTGGTGTTCTGTTCTGAATCAGCTGTTTTGTTTCTGTTCAATTGCAAATCTGTATGTGTGGTTTGTTGTTCCTTTTTCGTTCTGTTCTGTTGCGGATAAAGCTGTAGAAAATAGAATTCGTTAAGTCGTTAAGTGACAAATATTAAAAATTTTTTCTTGAAAGTTTTTTTTTGTTTTAATTCAAGCTTTTTAAGTTTGTACACAAAAAATATTCATTTTTGAACTATTAATTTCTTTATTTCATAATTTTTCACACAATTATTTATTTTCACAATTTCGATTTATTTGTTTTGATTATCTTTTGCTTTTAAAAACCCCTGATTCCATTAACAAAACAAGTAATTACAAAATATTTTCTTCAGAACTTCAAAGCACAGAACAGCAACAGAAAGTAAAAACTAATGAAGCCTTACAGCCATACCTAAATACGGGCGGAAAGCGGAACGTTTTTTTCCGCTGAGCGTTAACGCTGAAATGTCATACCTAAACAAAAGCGGCAGCGTTATGTAAAAAAACAATAAAAACAGGGTTATCAAACAAACAAATTAAACAACCCTGATTATTTTAACAGCTGGACGGACGACAATTGTGATTTTGTTATTGAAATTTTGTACAAATTACAAACGTGCATACATATTTATGTATATAATCATATTGAAAATATTTTCTTACCACCATTTTCTAATACGAAGTGCACAAATTTTTTCTTTTATTATTTATTTCACTTTTGTAAATCTTTGCTCTTTTTCTCTGGTTTCAATTCCCTTCTTTTGCAACCAACTTCATTAGAAAACGCTCTGTCAAAATCGGATTTTACAATAGCAAAGCGTTGCCGCAGCGTTGCCGCCGCGTTATTTCGGTATGCTCCATACAAAATGTATGGACATGAGAACTTTTGACAACTAAAAAACGCTTGCCGGCCGTATTTAGGGATGGCAGTTAATAATGCGTGTTTTTTAGAGTGTCACAACTTTGAGTTGGCATCATTGCTTTATTTGAGCACCCATTTAACAGCTGATAGTTGCTTTTTGTTTAGTTTGTTTTGAAATTTCATTACGAAACGACTTACAGCAGAGCAACGCCTGCAAATTGTTGAAATTTTTAATCAAAATAATTGTTCTATTCGTCAAACTCAGCGTGCCCTTCTTCTATTTTATGGCCCAGATAATCATCCTTCAAAGAGGGTAATTCGAACAACAATAGATCCTATTTGGACCACATTTACTGTTACTGATAATGGGCATACCGTGAGTCGCCGCACCGTTGCGCACTGACGAAGTTGTAGCAGTTGTATAGGAAATCATTGAAGATGATCCTAATCAATCAATTCGTCGCCGTTCTCAGCAACTAGAGAGGTTGTGTCCTTGCACTTTATGGCAGATTTTTTTTTATTGTCGAAAATTGGTGTTCCACATTGCGCCTTCTATGCACTAGCCATGGCCGCCATATGACAGAAATCATATTTAAACATTAATTTCATGAAATTTTCTTTCCATTAAAGGCCGTTTCATTGATATCAAAAATATATTTCCTTGTTTTATTATGATTTAAACTTGTGACACTCTATAAAAAAACACCCTTTACATTAGAAAATAGTTACATATAAAAAGGTCGGAATAAAATTATTTCAAACAATTATTCCCCCTATTCCGTATTTGTTGATGTCAACGTCAATATTCAATAAAAAATAGGACAAATATTTACACTTTTTCTTCATCAACAGCTTCTTGCTACTCTACATATCGAGTATTTCAGTATCACGTTTTTGATAGTGTCTTGACGTTGACGTCGACAAATAGCTACAGAATAAGGTCAGTTATTTTTCGGGAAAGCAATTCGACATTTGGATTTTTTTTTTAAATGAAATTTTTTTAAAGTTGTTTTGTAGCGTTCCTTTTTGCACTAGTTGTGGGACTAGTACAGTATAATTCATTGACTGGATTTGTTATATAATTTACTTTTAGGTTAGGTAGAACAGAGAAGCCAGTAAGACTTGTTGTACGCCCTCTACCGGTAGAAAAGAAGCAAAACTGGTCATTTATAGAAACTCGGTATGAAACTGTCTCACTCTCCCGCTAACACGGTTTATGTTTCGTAAAGTGAGACCCTAAAAATATGAAGGTTTTCTTTGCTGGGCCGTGACAAGGAAAATACTCCATTGTCTCCTTAGCCGCTCTAAATGCCCTGCATTCATAGTCATCTGTAGCTCCAAACCGGTGCCAACGCCTTCTTAAGTTAGAGGGTCCCTTAAGGACCCCCATTTAAATTTATGTGGTTTGGGCTGGTTTCGTTTAAGCACACCCTTTGATCCATTTTCTTCAAATTTATTGCAATACAAAATTTCCCCTTAAATTAATTATAATTAAAAAATTATATTACAGGATGTTAGCATTTTCAACGGGCTCAAGTTCAAATCTGGGAAACTATTTTTTTATTTTTATTTAATAAATGAATTTGTTCAAATTCTATTTATTTATATTATATTATTATATGAATAAATAGAATTTGAACAAATTCATTTATTAAATAAAAAATAAAAAAATAATTTGCAGTTTTGCAGATTTGAACTTGAGTCCGTTGAATATATTAGCAGCCTGTTATATAACTCACATCAGAAAGTTCGACTAATAAAATAGAAATTCATACATAATTTAATTAAAAAAAATTAAATTCCGGAATATTAATGGACGGAAAGTGTAGGGAATAGATCCGGCAAATTGTTAAGCAAAGAAAGCCTGCATTTATTGAAATAATTTATTTTTATTTCAAAGTCATGATCGGAATAAAATGGCTAAAATGTATAGTTTGGCGAATTCCTTCACAGAACCCGCCTATAAAAATGTAATAAAAAAATAGCTTTTTAAAATATTCTGAGACTCACCCTCGTGCTCTCCTCCTCCTTGCGCGTCTGATCCGCTATATAAGTGACACCGTCCATGGCCTTGTGCAGTTCGGGGCACTTGTGCCAGCGGTGCCGGAGATTATTTTTACTCGCAGAACAGCAATGAGAGCCGCCTTCGCGCTGGCACTCTGGCAAGATATCGCCGCCACCGGCAGCTACACTTCTGCCCGTTGATGCTGTGGTGGTAGTAGTAGTTTGCACACCCGTTTGTTGACTACGATTCGCCGCCGAATCGCACGGTGCTCCAGCACCCAGACCCTGATGTATCTGTATCGCACCGTTAACACTGCAGCACGACCCCGCCAGCGTAGAGGCCGTGGCCACCGAATTGACGGTTGTGGTCGATTTTATCATACTCAAATTGGTATTGCCTATCAGGTCACAGGTCGTGGTCGACTGATGCTGTTGATGCGGATGCAGGGGTGCAGGCACTGGCGAAAAGTTCGCCGACGAAGTGGACTGTTGGCGATACAGATGATAGGGGTGTGTATGCTGTTGGTGCAGCGTGGTCGTGGAGGAAGATTTGGCAGCGTTCGCGCCATGCGTCATTTGGTGGACATAAGGCAGTTGCTGTTGTTGCTGCTGCTGCTGCTGCTGCTGTATTGTGGGTGCATGATGCTGGTGATGTATCGTCCCATAGCCGCTGTATTGTGCCGTTGAGGACTCCATGCCCATGCCATTCGTTTGCACTGCTGTCGACGCTTTTTGGCGAAATTTCGTTGGTGTTAGAGGATGATCCAATAGGGAGCCACCCGTTTGTTGATACTGACTGTGATGTTGGGCATCCACCAGTGAGCTGGTCGTAGAAGTCTCTTGGTTCATAGTGGATGGGTATAATATCGAACAGTTACCCGTTATTGTGGACGCACCGGGCATCACACAACTGCCGCCATATGCTCCACTCACCTCATCGAGCATATTCAGGCTTTGTACTCGATGCTGGAGGTGTGGCGAGGTGCTACGTGACGTTTTGTGTGGACTGTGGTGTAGTCTGCGAATACTTTTTGAAATTAGTGTGGAGAATGTTAAGGGGAAATTGTTTAATCCAAGGAGTTTTTTGTTGTTGTTGTTGTTATTAAAAAAGAGGGGTGTCGCTTATAACTTACCGTGATAAGGCTACGGGTGGTGGCAGCGGTGGTATTTGATCCCTAAGTTCGAGTCCATTACAGGTTCGCAGCATTAGTTGGCGTGATGTTTTACTGGAAATACAAAAAAAAGTGTTAGACATTTTGCGCTGAAGTTAAATCAGAGATTTTTTTTCAAGTTCTATTTCTGATTGTGTTTTGAATGGAAAGTTATATTAATTTTGGTGGAGTATTAATTTTCTCTAATGAAAAATGAGAGAAAATAATAATGAGACCAGCGGCGCCACCCACTTTTAATTTAATTGTGGTATCGCAAATGTGTTTGCCACATTCCAAGAGGTTAAAATATATTTTGCAAAACATCAAAAAACGGTTAATTTTTATTGTACAACCAAAAAACGTCAAATGAGAAATATGTTGGCAACATTGGTCAGCACTCTGTTTGCTTTTTTTATAGGTTATGTTTACCTTTTTGAGGTAAGAAAGTTGTGCCACATTTTTTGAAATTACGGTGCAAGTTAGTGCATAAAAAATGCAAAATGGAAATACAAGGTGGGCCAAAAGAAGTCATCCGATGACTTCTCCAACGAGAACAGCGCACCCTGCAGTAACTTTGAGCACATGTAATGGCTCCTCGTGCATCACTTGTGGATTTTCGGTGCCCCAGAAGCGATAGTTTTGCTTGTTCACGTACCCGCTGAGGTGCAAATGAGCCTCATCGCTCATTATGATTTTGGTCGAAAAATCGTCTATTTCGTCCTCGAAATGGAGGATGGGGAGTGTATCGCTCCATGGGCTTGTTTACTTGTATTCTACAGGGTGTTTTTTTTTAAAGGTATAGAACTTCGAATTGAAATAAAACTCAAGAAAATCGTTTTAATGTCCATCAATTTGGCTTTATTGGAAGGATAATTTTATGCCATTAATATTTAAATATGATTTCGGGCATGTGGCCGCCGCGGCTGGCTCGAATAAAGACAATTCTACAGGTCCAATTTTCAACCACTTTTTCGAGCATATGTAGCCGTATGTTGGCAATAGCGCCACGAATGTTGGCTTCCAAGTCCCCTAACTTTTCTGGTTTGTTGGCGTAGACGAGCGACTTCACATATCCCCAAAGAAAATAATCCAATGGTGTCAAATCACACGATCTTGGTGGCCAATTGACAGGTCCATTCCGCGAAATTATGCGCTCATCGAATGTTTCTTTCAATAAATCGATTGTGACGTGCGCTGTGTGGCATGTAGCGCCGTCTTGTTGGAACCACAACTCATCCACATTCATGCCATCCAATTCGAGAACAAAATAGTCGGTTATCATGGCTCTATACCAGTCTCCATTAACGGTAACTGACTCTCCAGCATTATTTCGGAAGAAGTATGGCCCAATGACTCCACCAGCCCACTGCGCACTGTTCGACGTCTCTGCGGATGCGTATTATCACATAGAGTAAACGCGAAAACGATCCATGGTTAACCGAATTAATTGCTCTGATGGACGATTATGTCGACCATAAAATGGACGGAGCTTGCGGTAAACTTCGCGAACTGAACCATTACTTTCGAAATAAATTTGCACGATTTGCAAGCGTTGTTCTTTTGTCAACCTGTTCATGATGAAATGGCAAACCCAACTAAATATTAATCATTTGACAGCTGACAAAATGGCCGCCAGTTAAAAAGTGATGCCAACTTAAAGTTCTATACCTCAATAAAAAACACAAAATACATCTGTCTAGTTCACAAATGTCAAAACAGATTTGACATTGGCCGCCTTTTGCAAAAATAAGAGCATCTTTCAATAGGGTGATTTTTTTTTTGACCCCCCTTGTACAATGACAAATATAACATACAAAAGTAGTCTCCCTTATTCTGTAACTATTTGTCGTCGTCGACGTTAAGACAATATAAAAAATGGGATACTTAGATACTCGTGGCCTTAAGCTATTTGCTAAGGGCTGCAAAGTAGCAAGAGGCTGTTAAAAACAATACTTTTGATATTGTCTTATTGTTGATGACGCGACCAATAGTTACAGAATAAGGAGGGGAATATTGTACAATGGATGGACCGCTTTAGGGTATTTCGCACTTTAACAACCAACAGCAGCCTCGTGCAATTAAGGTATTTCCTGGACTGACGTCGTTTTATGACACATTTTACTGTATTTAAATAAAAACTGATTAAACTACAAAACAAAAACTTATTGTCGCATCCTCTAACAAATAAATCCAGCATGAAAATAATCACTCAAATGCATGAATGGAAAATGTTAATAAAAAAATGAATTTTTTTCCATTAAAATTAATTAATAAATTAAAAATAAAAATAAAAATAAAACTAATTGCATTACAACAGGCGTGCTATATGAAAAAATATATATATTTTTTAAAAAATACAAATTCATTTTACTGTACTTACATCATTTCGCCAATGGGATAAAGCGGTCGTCGGATTACCAGAAACCGTGGCAGTTGATTGATAAACACCGTACGCACCCACGGTGCCATAGTGTGTGTTTGGGGTGAGCGAAAATGTATATTGAGCACTACCACCGTAACACATATACTGACAAATACAAAACACATACACAGACAGCCAGCCAGCCAGTCAGTCATACGTGTAGTAAATCATGTCCAGTTTTGCATATTCAAGGATAATAAAGGGCAGACAACAGACATCCAGGTGTGTAAGGAAACGAAAAACAATAATTATTTGTGCATTATGAAATATTTTCAGCAGCAGGCCGGGGTTGAGATATGGCACAGGCATGTAAAAAATAAAAAATTTATAGAAATTTATTAAGAGGTACACGAAAAATATATATAATAGCTCTATTCACAATCTTGTGCAAATGGTCGTGCATCATTGCATTTGCAAAATAATTATACTCTACAGCAACAAAATACATTGAAAATGCTCTCAAATACTCTCTCAATTTGCAAATGCTATAATGCAAGACCATTTGCACAGGATTGTGAATTGGGCTAATGATTAAATACTAAATGGTGGACACTTTTCCCCTCGGAAAAACTGGTTGCCATTGTTGGAGTTGTAAAATTTCTTGCATGTTCTTGTCAATTATTATTATTATTATTATTCTTTTTTTGTATACTGCAAAAGAACCCCACGTAGAGTTTTGTTTCCAATTAAAGTATTTTAATTGAATAATTTAATTCACGTATTGATTGTGTGTTAAATTCAGCAGCAACAATTATTGTTAATTAGCCAGAAAAAGCATCTGCATGGAGTGGCATTATAAAACCAGTTGATATAATTATTTTGCATGATTCGATTGTCAAATAACTATAGAATGTAGAATTTTTTTAAGGAAAAATACTTTTAGTTTGAAGTTGAATTTTTACTGATGAAACGAATATGTGGCACGTTTTTGTTTCTAAATATCCTTGCAAATGAAGGATAGGCTCCTGAGAAGTAGCCAGAACTACTCACAAAGCCCGCCAGGGCAGCCAGTGGTGCGACCCTGAGACAGTCTAGATCCCGCAGGAACCGAAAGCCTAGATGTCTAAGTCTACGCTCCTGCAGGGCCGGGCCGTTACAAAGAAGGTGCTGTAGTTGCTCCTTTTATTCTTCGTCAAAGCAGCTCCTACAGCGACTGCCGTGAGAAAACCCAAACGCTCTGGCATATAGCCGATGGCACAGTGGCCCGTCATGACTCGTACTAGAAGTGCCAGCGACTTCTTCCCAAAAGTTCGAAGCTGTACAGTCCTAACGCTGCTAAATGAGGCCCATAGAGTTTTGGGTACCCTACAGGTGGTAATTATTCACCTGTAGATTGTCGCCTTCCTCTCGGCCCACTCCTTTATAATGTTTAACACCTCAACAGAGAGAATAACAATATCCCTATGTGAAACTGTTTAATCCAAAGCCGAAAGTGCTCTAGCGCACTCGTCCGCCATCTCATTTCGTGAATGCCTTCATGCTCTGGAACCCAAAGTATTTTGACGTCATGTCTTTTAAGTTGATATTTGAAAATGCTATAATAAAAAAAACTATTGAATATTTTCTCAAATTTCTTTTTTTTATTTGAAAGTACAATTCTTCCGTTTAATATTGGAAAATAATTTCCTTCAAATGTCTGCCTCGGCTGGCCATGCAGTAGCCTACACCATCAGTCCAATTTTTAAGCACATTATCGACTGTGGGCAGCTGTATTTCATCAATGGCTTCACGAATGTTGGCCTTTAAAGCGTCAATTGTCTCTGGCTTGTCGGCGTAACACTTATCTTTGACGGCAACCCCCTAAAATAATAGTCCAACGGTGTCAAATCGCAGCTCCGAGGTGGTCAAACGACATCTGCTTTGCGGCTGATAATGCGAACTTCAAAAACAGGGCGCAAAACATCGAGTGTAGCTTCGGCTGTGTGGCACGTAGCGCCTTCCTGTTGAAATCATTTGTTGCCAATATCCTCCTCTTCAAATTTTGTGAACAAAAATTCATTCAACATGGCCCGATAACGATCGCCATTGACTGTAACGGCCACTTCATGCTCATTTTCGAAGAAAAATGGCCAATTTATGCCTCTGGACCAAAATCCGCACCAAACAGTGACTCGTTTTGGGTGCGTCGTCTTTTCAATGTATGCGTGCGTGTTTTCTGTGCCCCAAATGCGACAATTTTGCTTGTTTACATACCCGCCAAGATCAAAATGAGCTTCAACTGAAAAGATGATTTTTTTTTGGCAAAATCGGCATCTTCTGTAAGTCGATCGCAGGGCCACTTAGCAAAGCGAAAACGTAACGTATACAGGAAGGATAAAACTAGTTATCTGTCAAATCAGACATGAGCTAAGTGTTACCATTCACGAAATAAGCACTAGTTGAAAAAAATCGTTAGATGGCGGACCCTTTACATGTTTAAGTCGTATGAGTAATACGAATTCATACAAAGAAATATTAATCATACGCAGCCGTACCGTGACAGAATTCAATTTTGCTTGGGAACAGAATTGATTCTGCATTTTCGTTCGTCGGTCAACGAAAAACCAAACTATTTTTCAGAACGAGCCCAATTGTAATATTGGGCACGGAATACGCTAATGAAATCAAAAATTATTTAATTTTTTTAAACAAATAAAAACAACTAAATAAATTTTTTTTTTCAGTTTTGAATTGAAATTTTCTTTGCGCGCATGATGGTAAAATTTTTACGGATGAAACGCGACACGAAAATATGTAGGACGTTTTTGGCCAACAGGAGGGAGAAGCGTGAACGTAGCGTGACGCACATAGCCATGGAGCGAGAGTAGGGAGCAAGCGAGTGAGAAAGGTTCATAGAGAAAGGGAGATGGAGAAAAAAAAATAGACATATAACGTATGGCATTTTAATTTGCCACTCATTATTTAACAATTTAATATAAAATTTTTTATAAAATATGATATAAAAATATTTCATAAATTCTGTTTTCTAAATTTAGGCTACCCAGGCACTCACAGGATGCTGAAGTTGTGATCCGATGGTGCGAATCTGGATCATTTTCAAAGACTTTTACACTTTCATTTGGCATTGCACGTCCTGGTCTTAATTAAATCTTATTTCTTTCGGTTTTTAAATAATTGCAAAGGAACTAATTTTTTATTACAGAAATGGAGTTAATAATTTAATTTGAAAAGAATAAAAACAGTCAGCAGTAAATTAAGAAACAAAATTTTTACTGAATTTTTTGTCAATAGGAAAACTTTTATACAGTAGGCGAAGCATTACAATAACAATCGGTATAGATTGCGCTGTTTGGGCCGATGTTGCTGTCTAGATTTATTGTTGTCTAGACGTAGTGTTTTATATAATACCCAGTTTAAATGTAATATGTAAGTACAGCTCAAAAGAAGTAAGTCTAGTTCTCACTTAACAATCTTAAGACTTTTAAAACACCGATTCACTTTAATTGTTATTTTATTATTATTTTTTCATCCCTTCTGCTATAATCAATTGTTGTTCAGTGCTGTTACTACTCGTATTAATTAAAATTTATTTATATTAAAAAAAAACTAGTTAACATTTTAATTATTTAATTTTTTTTAACTGCAATAACGAACTTTTTAATTGAAATCAATTTACAATATAAATTTGCAGCAGGTCACACTCATCCCACTCTTTAGCAAAATTTATTTATTCTATTTTTTTCCAGTTGACTTTTGCTACACTCTTGTACTCGTACACTTTTGAATGTGAGCACACAATATAATTGCTCTTATTTCTCTATTTGCTTTTACAGTTATTGCATGAACATGCATGAGCAGTAGGTGCCACATGTCACCACATTGTGTGTGCTCTGCACACACACACACACACACTCACACTTATGTGTTGTAGCCTTTTAAGTGTGCCCTGCTGGGAATCTCTTGTTCTCACTCTTCATTGGTCTTCTCTATTGTTAGGCAAGTGTTATTTTGTTGTAAAAAATTCATATTTTCATGCATAAATAAATAAGTGTGTGTGTGTGTGGGTGTGTGTGAGTGAACGCTTATATTTAGAGGTGTTTGTATAGGTAGACAAGCCCAGTTGGCCATGTGGTCATACACGACTTTGTCTTCCATAACTTAAGCTCGATTTATTTGGGGACGATTGAGAATTCTAATCGACAACATAGAAGATCTAGCCATTCAGTTACATTTAGTTCATTTACATTTAAATAAAATTTTTTCCCTTACAATTTCATTTTTTTTTTACAATTTTTACACATGAAATAGCACTTTTGTTTATAAAGGGTGTTTTTATAAGAGCTTGCTGATTTGAAATTTAAATAAAACACATGCCAAATTATGAAATGGCGAAAAAAAAATTTTTTATTTGGTAGATAATTTCTTGTCATTTAACATTTAAATATAATTTCGGGCATATGGCCACCACGACTATTTTGCACAAGGGTCATTCTGGAGGTCCAATTTTCGACCACCTTTTCTAGCATTTGAGGGCGTATTTCAGCAATGACACGTTGAATACTGGTTCCCAAAGCGTCAATCGTTGCTGCTTTATCCACGTAAACCAATGATTTCAGTTATCCCCACAAAAAATAATCGAGTGGCGTCAAATCACACGAACGCGGAGGCCAATTCATTGGTCCATTTCTCGAAATAATGTTGTCGTTGAAATGTTCTTTCAATAAGTCCATTGTTTCGCCCGCAGTATGACAAGTGGCACCATCCTGTTGAAACCACATTTCGTTTACATCCATATCTTGAAGTTATGGCAGCAAAAATTCATTTTTAAAGAAATAAGGACCGCACCAAACAGTACATTTATCGGGATGCATTGGTAATTCTTGAACGGCGTGTGGATTATCTTTTGCTCCAAGTACGGCAATTTTGCTTGTTGACATTTCCATTCAACCAAAAATGCGCCTCATCACTGAAGAGAATTTTGTGGTAAAAAAGCGGAACCTGTGTGAAGTTAAATTTCGAAATATAAACCCTAGACACAAACCAATTACGTTAACAGAGCTCTGTTACGTTAACAGAGCTCTGTTAGCACGTTTGTTTGTTTTTGTTTTGTAGCTCTTGTGGTCCTCTATCACCTCCAATGGCCATACCCTTTAACAGTTGGATTTTTTATAGAGAAATATGGATTTTTAGTGAAATTTCATGTTTGGAATTTCTTTAGAGGATGAATTTCTGGAAAACGGTGACATGTGCGCGACTACTGTTAAGGGTTATGGCCATTGGAGGTGATAGAGGACCACAAGAGCTACAAAACAATACAAACTCTAGTCGCCCACAAGTCACCGTTTTTCCAGGATCCTGACTTATCCTGTCTAGAATTTGATCATTTTTGAATACGAAAAATCAAAGCTTATCGGCATAGATATACCAAAGTATTAATACATAATGAAAGCTATGGACATGGTTGTTTGTTCCGTTAATTTTTTTCGAGGTTGGTCCAGAAATGTGGCCAGTATTCCATACAAACACTCAGAATTTTCATACTTAACAGAGCTATGTTAACGTGCTAACAGAGCTCTGTTAACGTAATTGGTTTGTGTCTAGGGTTTATATTTCAAAATTTAACTTCACACAGGTAAAAGCGGATCAACATTTTTAATTGAAAACTGTTTTTGAAAATAAATTTCCACGATTTCGAAGCGTTGTTCTGGAGTTAACCTGTTCATGATGATTTGCCAAACAATACTGAGTAGAGACGTCACTTTAAACTGTCAAAACAGCTGTCAGACAACAGAGTGATTCGTATAAAGAAAAAACTTCATAAAATAACACCCTTTATAACTGAAGATTTTAATTTTTTGAGATATGACTATCTTGCCTTAAAAGAGCGATCTGGCAATAATATATATATATATATATATATATATATATATATATATATATATATATATTTAATTTAAATTTAGCAATTGTGCTAGTGATTTTTTTTACGTTTGGGAAGCCTTTAATTTAATTAAATAATAATTTGTTTGTATGATAATAAGCCGACTTGAGCAGAAAGCAATGAGGCGACAGACACCTAAAGGCCAAAGGTGATGGAACGTTGTAAATATTTTCACATTCTAGAAATTTTATTGTTCGTATTTATTTACTTAAATGTTTTTTTTTTGTTTTGTTAATAATTTCAGGCAGGTTATTATAGTGCAGTTTATTTATTCCCTTTCATTGACTATGAAATTTCATAAAATATTTTTGGAATTTGCTGCTAAGAATGGAAATATGTTCATTAAACAATTAAATATATTTGCAGTCGAGTCGTTAAATATTAATTCCAGTTTATTTTCAAACCGAGTATTTTAAATGCATAAATAATTTAAAATTGATATTTAAGTGTTTGTGCATAAATTTGGCCGCAAAGCAGATAAAATATAAAATAATATGGCAGAAATGTATTTATTTAATTTAATTACTCAGCCTCTTTTTACTTCCTGCCGCACGACTCTCCGCACCTATTCATATAATTTCTGTTTAATTAGTTTAATAAACAATTAATTAAAATGTCAACCAAATAATGTACCGGCATTCAAAACTAAATATTTTAATTGATTTACACCAACAAAACAAAAAGGTAAAAAATGAAATGCAAACGATTATTTAGTCAAATAAATTATTTACAAAAATAAAAAAAAAAAAGAACAAGGAAAAAAAAACTAATAGCAATTATGGTTTTAGGTTTTACGGGTCGCACAGCATAGATCTGCCGCCAATGAGATGAGACAGGAAAAACGTTAATGTTTTAATGAAAAATAGTTGTGTGATTAAATATGCACATCTTCATTAGCCCATGCAGCCGCTTAAATGGTCGTTAAGCGTTTGCCTAATGTGCCACAAATACAACAGAAACGAGGCCATTGGGGGCGTTATGCTATCAAAGGTATGAATCGCTGTATCTATAACATACTCGTACACACACACATATGCGAGTCCATATTGAAGTAAGTTAATCTGACGGACATTTGGGAAAATTTAATTTGAACACACACACCCACACACACATACACACAACTACAAACATTAATAGTGTGTGATTAAGAAAGATGTACCCTGGGTAGACAGATGTACAGGCCAGATTCCGATTTTCATTAAAGAACATTTTATATATATAAAATAAGCCACACATGCATATTTAAAATAAATCCTAATTGATATACACATACACACATACTAGTGTGCACAAATATGCCAGCCCTTTTTCATATTAGGACAGCTGAAATTTAAGACAAATAACAAATAGCTTTTCAAGTTTCCTCTTGGTCCTCTCACAACATATTTTAAGAAGAACAAAAAAAAAAAAAAACAGAATAGTTTTTGCGAACATTTATTTATGTGTGTGTTTGCAATTATAATACCACACAAAAATTAAAAAAATTTTTTTTTGCATTGTAAGCTTGTTTTACAATCTTCATACCAAAAATTTAGAAAAAATTATTTGTATTGTGCATTTCTACGCGAAACTACCTTTCAAACCATATACGGTTCGTCAATATGAGTGCATGGTAAAGGACATAAAAGTGTACCACAAAAATGTGTGTCGTATTTAAAGCATGTTTTTTAGCGTGGGGCCAAATTACGGCATTCGATTTCGATCGAAATTTGTATTTAAAATGCATGGAAATTTCGTTCGATATCGAATGCGGTAATTTGGCCGCAGAGCAATGCTTGCAAATTGATGATATTTTTAATAAAAATAATTGTTGTATTCGTCAAACTCATCGTGCACTTCTTCGATTTTAAGGCCCACTTAATCGTCCTTCAGAGAGGCTAATTCGAAGAACAGATGTGCTTCAGATTGTAGAGGTTACCTGCCTCGCGGCCCAACCCCACTGTGGTCTTAGCACCGGGTGGATGCAATGCGTCACACACGCCACAGGCTGTCATGCATGGGTGCCAATTTTAAACCATGTATTCGGACATGGTCGCCTCCTTGGTTAGGGACGGAGCTTATCTAAAACTCCTGCCGATGTTTGGGTCACGGCAGACGGTTGCAGTGCAATTCCACACCGAGCTCACGCTCTCCTCGCGATTTGGGGCTCAACACACAGCCACCACGATGCTCCCCGAAGGGCCACAACCTTCGTCGGCCCTGTAGCAAAAATTAGCCGACGAAGTAAAAAAGGTTGAAATAGCTACAAAAAACTGTCTATCTTCTCATCTTTCCTAGTCTGTCCCCTCAATAATATCCCCTCGTTTTCAGTTCCAGCGCAATGCATTGCATATATAGGGATTATCCCCTGAGTGCTGGTCCGAGATAAAAAAAAAACCGTTGCCAGGCAAAAACCAAGGTTTCTGCGGTTCTTGACACACGTGGTACCAGAAACAAGTCTCCGGTCAGATCTCGTAGCCGAGACTACTGCCAGTTGAACCCAAAATGGTTCGGGACTGGTGGCCCACAACACAAAACATACAACAACACAAACACTGTGGGTGCTGTTGGCTGAAGTAGTAGAACACGAGACTATGAAACGGAGGGTCGTGAGTTCGAGCCCGCTCTGAGTCATGAAATATTGTGTTGAATTCTTCTGATCAGCATTAGTGCGTGGTTGTGTTAGTTGTTGCCAGCCTGTTTCAATGATGAAGGCATAGTCACTGATCCCTGAACATAATTGGCAGCGACTGACACTATCATGTACTAAAAGCAGAGTAACAGCACCCACCTTCGTCGGCCCTGTAGCAAAAATTAGCCGGCGAAGTAAAAGGTTGAAATAGCTACAAAAAAAAAAAAAAAAAAAAAAAAAACTGTCTATCTTCTCATCTTTCCTAATCTGTCTCCTCAATACTATCCCCTCGTTTTCAGTTCCGGCGCAATGCATTGCATATATAGGGGTCATCCCCTGAGTGCTGGTCCTGTTTGTCCTTGCTATCAGCAAGGACAAACACCAACGAAAAACAGGACACAGCCCCCTCACGACTGGCATCAATTCGAAGAACAATAAATCCGTGTGTGCAGCCCGTGAGATGCCGCACCGTTGCGCACTGAAGAAGCTCTAGCCACTGTACAGGAGAGCATTGAAGATGATCCTAATCAAACAATTCGCCGCCGTTCTCAGCAACTGGAGTTTTTGCTACAGGGCCGATGAAGGAGGGTGCTGTCCTTTTGCTCTTTTGTACATGATTGTGTCAGTCCCCCCTGCCAATAATTGTTCAGCGAACAGTGCTATGCCTTCATCACATGAAACAGGCTGACACACTAGTACTGATCAGAAGAATTTGACACAATATTTCTGATTCAATTCAATTATTTACACAATTACAGTCACATTAAGGCGAAATTAATAAAAATCAATGAGTGTTCGAACTCACGGGCGATGTGTTAACAACTTTTTGTTTATTTATTTTATATTAAACCCACAAAAAACAAAGAGAATGCAAAGCAACAGACAAATGTACATACATACATTGTTATGCTTGTAGATAAGCTACATACGTTGCTGTCTTGCTATCTCATTTTTATATATGTACGTATAACCACGTCACTATTCTCTTTGCTATGCATAAGACAAAACCGAAGATCAACATAAGACACTTTTTTAATATTACACCAAATTAATACTCCGAATTAAAACACTTAAATCTCCGCTCGCCGATATCGGATCGCCTTAATTTTTGGCCTAAACTCTTCGTCGAAACCCGCACTAGCGTTTTAATCCAAAAATTAATAAAATCGGTTACGAATTTCTGGAGAAAATCGCGTGGGAAAATTATATGAAAATCACTTTCAATACCGACTGCCAAGCAACGAACAAACACATACTCTTACATCGTTGTTCTATCGTTACTATAATGGCAGGTGCTCTGGTGAAATTAGGGAACTTGTTCCTGAAACCCATTCGTTCTTACGCTCAACGCGTTTTTCATCAAGAGCGCATGCGTTTGTGGTCTATATTCCAACGAATCGCACTACGCATTACAGGGAAAATTCGTTTTTTGGCCAAACAGTCCGTATGTGGAACAAACTACCTGCAGATGTCTTTCCCGCCACTTACAATTTGAGGGCGTTCAAGTCGAATATCCACAGACACTACACCCTTTATCCTCCTTCCCAAAATCTATTTTCCTAGTTCCAGCGCAATGTAGGAGTTATCCCCTGAGTGCTGGTCCTACTCCTAAAAAAAAGAAAGGGTAGTGTCCTATTTGTGATATTCAACCTTATTGTGTTTGGCGTTTTACGTACGCCTTCAAATTCGACAAATTGTAATAGCTTAAAGACAAGAAGCTAAACTTTTCTTTAATCCCTTACAAAATATCGAATCTGGAGGCGTAAAACGAAAAACACAATAAGGCTGATTGTCTTGACGTGACTTTGACTAATACATAGTTACAGAATAGGTTAGGTTAGGTTGAAAAAGAGGGGCATAAGCATCCCAATCCGTCCTGGATTACACTTAGGCCTCATAGGCCTGTTGTGCGCTTTATCATAAGGAGTTCCCATTCCACTGTTGGGAGCCTCCACCGATACCATGGAAACCTCTGAGTTTGATTACGTCAAGACCCTAGTTTCTTCAATGTACTTCCTTAAGTCTTTCCAATTAGAGCCCTTAAGGAATTCCATCTCCTTTATAATCTCCTGATTAAATGTTTGTCTTCTGACTTGGCTAAAAGCTGGACAGTAGCACAAGTAGTGCTCCAGTGTCTCGTCCTCTTCCTGGCAGGCCCTGCATGTTATATCGCCAACGATACCCAATCGTGCCAGGTGAGTCCTTAACTCTGTATGTCTGGGTGCTGTTGGCTGAAGTAGTAGAACATGAGACTATGAAGCGGAGGGTCGTGAGTTCGAGCCCGCGCTGCGTCATGAAATATTGTGTTGAATTCTTCTGATCAGCACTAGTGCGTGGTTGTGTTAGTTGCTGCCAGCCTGTTTCAATGATGAAGGCATAGTCACTGGTCACTGAACATAATTGGCGGCGACTGACACTATCATGCACTAAAAGCAGAGTAACAGCACCCACCTTCGTCGGCCCTGTAGCAAAAATTAGCCGCCGAAGTAAAAGGTTGAAATAGCTACAAAAAAAAAAAAAAAAAAAAAAAAAAAACTGTCTATTTTCTCATCTTTCCAAATTTGTCCCCTCAATACTATCCCCTCGTTATCAGTTCCGGCGCAATGCAATGCATATATAGGGGTCATCCCCTGAGTGCTGGTCCTACTAAAAAAAAAAAGATAAACCAACCTCCGCAGTGTTGGCCTACTCAATGTTAGGACCTCCTTTGTCCTACTACCATCTTAGTTACAGAATAAGGGACCTTATTTCTTACGACCTTTGCGACGATGACCAACGCTATCGTTTTGTCGCTTAATTATAATTTAAAACAAATAAGAAAATTTATAACAGGTTGATAATTAAAAAAAAATTTGTTTTTTGGTTAACGTGCATCAGAATTGGTAAAATACTCAACCCATTGTGCAATTTACTAACTAAAAAAGATTACACCATATGCCTGAAAGTGTTTGTAGATATCTCGATCACACATAAACTCCGGACAGTTCGATATATTTTTACGAAGATATTTGTATGTATTTGTAAAAATTACATATGTATGAGTGACTGGTTTTACCGTTAAGATATGCCTAAAATTAGTTCAATTGCATGTGTGTGCATGTATCAAACAATTAGGACAAACCACGAAATTCTAACGTGATTAAAGTGCTATTGTTTAAACAATCCAAAACGCGGCAAGAGGAGAATGTTTAATGGCATTATTATGACGGTTGGCCATTTGGCCAGCTGACACACACACACACACACACATACACACAATTGTAATTACATGGCTGGCAAACAAATGGATGAATGGCCGGCCAGCCGTGCAGACGGACATGCGATGCAAATAAATAATATTTTTTTTTTTGCATTATTATTATTGACGTTGCGATTAGTTAGTCAACACGGAATTACATTAAATTTTATTTGTTTTATGCCACTAAAGATGCATGTTGATTGTTTGTTTATTCAGCATAAATATTTGAAATTCTTGTGATGCACTACAATGCACAGTGGCTATAAGCGGGAAAAAAGTGCGCAAAAAAATTTTTAATTTTTTTTTTAATTTCTATTTTTAGCTTAAATATTAGCCCCCATATTCATAAAAAAATAAAACGTATTTGAAATTTGTTTTAAGAAAATTTTTTATGAAAACATTTAATTAAAATACATTTCAAGCTCATTTTAAATTTTATGAATACAGGGGGAAGCTATTTAATAGCCAAATGAAAAAATAAATACTGAGGAAAAAAAAATTAAATAAATTGCAAGAACACACAAGAGCCATTTGTTCAGCAATGCAACCACTGCAAACATAGACCACAAATCAATAATTTATCATGGCATATATTGGGTGTTTTTTTTAAAGGTATAGAACTTCGAATTGAAATAAAACACAAGAAAATCGTTTTAATGTCCATCAATTTGGCTTTATTGGAAGGATAATTTTATGCCATTAATGTTTAAATATGATTTCGGGCATGTGGCCGCCGCGGCTGGCTCGAATAAAGCCAATTCTACAGGTCCAATTTTCAACCACTTTTTCGAGCATATGGGGCCGTATGTTGGCAATAGCGCCACGAATGTTGGCTTCCAAGTCCCCTAACGTTTCTGGTTTGTTGGCGTAGACGAGCGACTTCACATATCACATACCCAAAGAAAATAATCCAATGGTGTCAAATCACACGATCTTGGTGGCCAATTGACAGGTCCATTCCGCGAAATTATGCGCTCATCGAATGTTTCCTTCAATAAATCGATTGTGACGTGCGCTGTGTGGCATGTAGCGCCGTCTTGTTGGAACCACAACTCATCCACATTCATGCCATCCAAGTCGGGAACAAAATAGTCGGTTATCATGGCTCTATACCGGTCTCCATTAACGGTAACTGACTCTCCAGCATTATTTCGGAACAAGTATGGCCCAATGACTCCACCAGCCCACTGCGCACTGTTCGACGTCTCTGCGGATGCGTATTATCACATAGAGTAAACGTAGTGCGAAAACGATCCATGGTTAACCGAATTAATTGCTCTGATGGACGATTATGTCGACCATAAAATGGACGGAGCTTGCGGTAAACTTCGCGAAATAAATTTGCACGATTTGCAAGCGTTGTTCTTTTGTCAACCTGTTCATGATGAAATGGAAAACCAAACTAAATATTAATCACTTGACAGCGGACAAAATGGCCGCCAGTTAAAACGGTGATGCCAACTTAAAGTTCTATACCTCAATAAAAAACACCCTGTAGAATACAATATTTAAAATAGATCATCATCCAAACAACTTCACACATACACACACCCATACAAACATACACTTTAAGTTTGCACTCATATTGGAAATATTACTGATGCTTCGAAATACCAAATAAATATTTAGATTTTCGTCTGGCTGATGACGATATTAAAAAAAAAAAGAAAACAAAAGCCAGGTGAAAAGAAAGTAGAAAAATCCACTTACCTGAATGTGTCGAGTATCATTGTAAAAAGTACAAATTTCCCTAAAAGCGGCACAACTAACGATGTTGGCGGAATAATTTCCGCAAGCAGCAAGAAGAACACAGTCAACGACAGTAAAATGGATATGCTTAATGAGACCTGGAACAAAAAAACCAGAAGAAACAACAGCATCAAATAAATTTCCTGGATAAATTAAAAAACAAAACATGATTATCAAGTAAATCGGGCGAGAGCCAACGAGTATTTTTTATGCAGCGACAAAATGCTGTTCATACGTGGCAGCCATTCAACATGCAAATAATTGCACAACATGTTGAATTGGAGTTTTTTTTTGTTTAGAAACAAATGGGAGCATCGTAGATTAATTTAATGCTTAATGTTTTGAGAAAAAGCTGCTGTGGAATAAAAAAAAAATTATTAAATAGCAAAAAAAATTAAAATGAAATTTTTTGAAAAGTATTTGCTTTCCTCACTACAGGTTTCCCGCAAATGCTCCTGTAAAATCACGTTTCTTTAAAAAACTTAATCCTTTATATACACAAGTATTTTGCATCGAACATTCATATGACTTTATAAAATCCAATTAAGATTTATAGGCTAAAGCCTAGTATTCTGTTTAAAATTTCAAGTGAAATTCTGACAGAACCCATACAAAAAATATTCAATCGAAATATTTATGGAAAAATGTTGCTAAACTAGTACTCTGTTTTAATTATGAAAAACATATGAAATAATATGAATGTTATTTATTTCGTACGATAATTTTTTGACACTAAAAAATTTTCTCATTGAAAATGGAAAACATAATTTCAATTAAAAAGGAAAAAAACTGAAACTGAAATAACTGATTTTGCGGAACATTTTCCACATATTCAAATAGAGTACTAGGCTTAATTGTTGGAAATTTTTGCAAAAATTCAAAAAGGCATGATAAATATTCCACGGCACTAAGGAAAGTCAACATAAGTTTTTAATTATTCAACTTACACAGAAGAGCAGAACAGCTGTTTTCGAAAGCCACTACACTTTCATCATCAGTACTCATGTGTATTTTTTTTACAACCACAATTAGCCTAGAAATCTTAATTGAATTTAATGCTAGGAACACAACTGGGACGAACGACGAATTTCGCTTAGTACGACGAATTCGTTGGTAAAAAATCGCTCTATAAATTCGTCGTATGAAACACAATAACGACGAATAAATTAAAATAATAAGCAAAAAAAATTTTAATATTTGTTTCTTAAATCATTGTAACCTCCGATGCCAGCCAGATTGTTTAGACACTCAATAATTATCCCGGTGTTGTCCATTTTTTTTCAGAACAAATTCCTTTTTGTAATTATTTTCTGAAAAATTTTTTGTCTGTAAATAAATTATTATTTTCATTTAACAGCTGATGGGCTGACCATATGAAAAAGTGGGAAATAGAAAGAAAAACTATATTATAAAAAGTGTTCAAAATTAATAAAAAGTCGTCCGAATGATACATTTTTGTGAATTAGTGAATGCATTTTTAGTATGTACTGAAAATTTTAGTGCTACATGCAACAATACAGTAGTGAACTATGTTTTTCTACAAAAAACCAGTTTGAGTATATGAAACCTGGTCACTTTATATTGATTTGTTCGTCGTTCGTTGACGAAACAATTAGAAATAAATCTATTTCAACTTTCGCTGAGTATGACGAACTTCGACCAACGCCACGATTGTGTGCATTTTCATATACACCAATGTGTTTTATTTTTGGCGACGAATATTCGCGACCAAAAATTCGTCGTTCGTCGCAGTTGTGTTCCTAGCATAATATAATTTAATAATGAAAATAAAAATTAAAACGTTCACATGTAACGGGTTTTCAAATAGGTACTTGACAATTTTGAATTTTTAAATTGTGAACGCACTATTTCACTGATCATTTAACTGTTAGTTTGCTTCTTTTTCAGTAAACTCAATATTTTCGTTATGATGAAGTATATGTTCTCCTATTGGGCTCTGGAGAAGATATGATGAAATTCATCGCAAAATCATCTTCAGGGACGAAACTCATGTTTGGCCCAATAGGCACGCCAATAAGCAAAATATGCGTTATTGGTCGGGTGAAATCACCGCTTCATCCACAGAAAAAAAACAATTGTTTGGTGCGGTTTGCATGCTCGCGGCGTCATTGGGCCATATTCTTTCGTCGACAATAACGATCGTCACGTTACTGCGAATGGCGCGATCGTTATCGCGACATGATTAACGATTATTTTTGGCCCAAATTGGAGCACATGGACTTGTATGACATGTGGTTGCAACAGAACAGTGCCACAAGCCATACAGCATACGTCACAATCGATTTATTGGTTTGCGTTTTATTAAAAAAAAAAAAAAAGTTGTCACGTCCTTATTGGAAAACCCCTTACTTAAGTAAAGAAGTCAAACCGAAAAAAAGTTTGGCTGTAATATAATGGAACAAAAAAAAATCAGAAAAATGGGACATGAAGAAAATTAACAAACGGCCACAATGGTGTTAAATAACAGTGTGCTACTATCGGTTTGATACAATTCTCGTATGTAAATTCCTAATAAAATTTTTATAAATAAAAACTGTTATCATATCCAACCACCATGTGTTATCATATTCAACCACCTCATAAGTAGTGACAAGCAAAATACACATGAGTGCTGATGATGAAAGTGTAGCGACTTTCGAAAACAGCTGTTGCGCTTTGCTGTGTAAATTAAAAGCTGATGTTGATTTTCATTTGTGTCTTGGAATATTTATCATGTTTTTCTGAATTTAAACAAATTTTTGAACAATTACCCACTCAAGCCTAGTACTCTGTTTAAAATTTCATATGAAATACAAAAAATATTCAATCGAAATATTTATGGAAAAATGTTGCTAAACTAGTACTCTGTTTTAATTATGAAAAACATATGAAATAATATGAATGTTATTTATTTCGTACGATAATTTTTTGACACTAAAAATTTTCTCATTGAAAATGGAAAACATAATTTCAATTAAAAAGGAAAAAAACTGAAACTGAAATAACTGATGTTGCGCAACATTTTTCACAAATTCAAACAGAGTACTAGGCTTTATTCATAAAAATTATGGGAGGCTTATACGAGTGTAATAGAGGAAATTTCATATTAAATTTTGTTTTATTACGCTGTTATTAGACTCTCATAATTTTTATGAATAAGCGGGTTAGCCTATAAATCCTTTATTTCTTTTTTACCCAAGTCTTCTTAATATTATTAAACTTAAGTATTCAACTTGTGTCTCTGTTTTATTTACATTTCAAATTCATCAAGAATGTGAGTGGATGTTACCGATATATTTCCTTAAGTCTTTGTATCGGTATCACCATGAGTGCATAATTGCTAACTCATCTGACCCAAAATTTTACAGGAGACACCAAAAAATTTTAAACTTTAGCCTAACAAATTACAAGGGAACAGATTCAAATTAAAGCAATATTTTTGCCAGTCTTGGCTGCTTTACTTTCCCTTTGGGACACAATTTAAACTGCATATATTATAAAAAGCCGACGTATTTGTTACTTACTTTTTCACCACTATCAGATGGCAGATAAAATACCAATATTGTTAAAAAACTAATGCCCATACAGGGTATAATGAGATTAACTGTATAGAAAAGGGTTTTGCGGCGCATGGTGATATTAAATGTTATATCCAAATAGGGTTCATCGCAGCAGGTGTAAAATTTCTCGTTTCTGAAAAGAAAAAATAAAAAAGAAAATACTCAAAAGATTTTAAATATGTTCGAAATTAATTGCGAATTTTTCGCTATAGAGATTTGCAATTATATTTTTGTAATAATAAAATTATCGTGAATTATAATTAATGTTCTGAACAGGGACCGTAACTCTTATGACTTTTATCAAAAAAATCAAGAAATAAGAGTTATTTTTGATTTTTATATTTTTAGATAGAAAATAAGAGTTATTGCCTATTTCTCATTGTCGAATGAATTCTTTCTTTCGTATAAATACATTTGAAACAAAAACAATTTATAAAATTTTGTTTTTGTTTTAAATATATTTGTACGAAAGAAAGAATTCATTCGACAATGAGAAATAGGCCGTTATTTTTTATATTTTTTATATTTATTATTTTAAATGAAAAATAAAAGTTATTTTTGATTTTTTATTTTTTTAAATGAAAAATAAGAGTTATTTTTGATTTTTATTTTTTTAAATGAAAAATAAGGGTTATTTTTGATTTTTATTTTTTTAAATGAAAAATAAAAGTTATTTTTGATTTTTATTTTTTTAAATGAAAAATAAGAGTTATTTTTGATTTATATTTTTTTAAATGAAAAATAAGAGTTATTTTCGATTTTTATATTTTTAAATGAAAAATAAAAGTTATTTTTGATTTTTATATTTTTAAATGAAAAATAAAAGTTATTTTCGATTTTTATTTTTTTAAATGAAAAATAAGAGTTATTTTTGATTTTTATTTTTTTAAATGAAAAATAAGAGTTATTTTTGATTTTTATTTTTTTAAATGAAAAATAAGAGATATTTTTGATTTTTATTTTTTTAAATGAAAAATAAAAGTTATTTTTGATTTTTATATTTTTATCAATAATAAAAATCAATTCAAAATTCGTGACATAGGTAATATGTTTGTGTTTCCATGGCTTCGAAAATTAGCTTTAATTGTTCATTCTGTACCTGCCACTCAAGTCAGTGTGGAAAGGTCATTTTCAGCACTCCGATTAATATTGGGAGATTTGAGATATAATTTATCTGAGGAACATTTAAAATCAATTATGATGGTAAAAGTGAACACCTGACAACGACCTCTTAACATTGACTTGAATGGCAGCCAAAACTTATAAGCTATTTCTATGCATTCATGTTTTTATAGCTGATAATGGATAAGTCACATAATATATTATATTCATATAGAAATTTGAATGAAGCAGCATATTATAATACATACGGCATCAAGAAATAAATAAAAGTTATGAATTGCTTTTTATTATTGATATAAAAATATAAACATCAAAAATATCTCTTATTTTTCATTTAAAAATATAAAAATCAAATATAACTTTTATTTTTCATTTAAAAAAATAAAAATCAAAAATAACTCTTACTTTTGATTTTTAAAATAAAAATCAAAAATTTAAAAATCATGCAATATGTTGGATGCATTTCGCCTAAAAATCATGATGGTGTAATTAAAAGTTTTCTATGATGTTCATTTATGTATGATTTATTTCTTCAAAAATTGAAAAATAAGTCTTATTTCCGGTCCCTGGTTCTGAAGCATATATCCAAGCAATAAAAAAGTTTTAAATTATTTCTTTTTAAAGAGACCTCAAACTCAATATTAAAGAATATAATAAAAAAAAAGATCTTAAAATTAATAATTACACACATGAATATGTTTACTTAAGAAAATATTAATTTTCGCTAATCCATTTAATTTATGTTATTTAATCCATTTATGTTATTTTCGCTAATCCATTTAAGAGTGTCAATTAACGCTTTTTTATAGCAGTTTTTATTAATATCAATAATAATACGAGTATATCATATAATAATATTAATATTTGTTTTGCATGTGTGTTTTCTAAAGCAATAAAATCCTTCAATTTGCCATGAATAGAACGAAAAGTTCGTATAAATAAGTTTTTGTCATAAACAAAACATGTACGAACATGTTTTTCAAATAAACATAAAATGGATATATAAATCGTAATATTTTTTTATATCTTTTTCATGGGACACCTCAGCGTCTGATTAGTTTCTATTTCTCAATCAGTTGTGAGAGTGAGTGAGAAGAGAAAGAAGAGTCTTCAATCATACACACGTACAACGTGACGTATAAGTGTGAGATATTTGCAAAGCGATTTATAAATATCACTCATACGCTCTGTAGTCTGTATTATATGAATTTTTATTGTGGATAAATTATTAACTAATAAAATTTTTATGCTTTTATTTTACAATTTTCGTAATATTTTTCTATTTAATTGAATAAAATTTTTCTAAAATTATATTGAAAATTTATGTTTTATATTCGCTAAAATTGAAATATGATTTGGCACGAGGACGTTAGTAAAATTATATTAATAAAAATGGTTTGAGAGAAGTTACAGTACATTTTGAAATTAAAATATATTAAAATATATAAAATAATAAATTTCCTGAAGAAGTCTTGCAAAGGAGTGACGAAATATTGAAATTAAGAAATAATATTAAAATAAAGATACCTTAAGCTTAAAAATATCAGAATATAATAATAATTAAAAAGAGGTCAAGAAACCAGAAGAATTTAACAAATATATTAAATATTGGAGAGAATTAACTGAATTTTTTGCTTTAAGACTTTTTTAATATTTTTGTATCTATTGATACGAATATAAGAATAGGCAAAGTGCCACTACAAAGGAGTTTTGATTTTGTTATTTTATTAATAAAACAGCATTTTATTTTATTAAAAATTAAATCGATTGCTAAGCGCATCATCTTGTTGAAACAAAATGTCATTGAAGTTTATCTGATTAGTTTTTGAAAGCAACAAAAATACAGTCAGCATGACTCGGTAGCGTTCGTCTGTCACCTCGGAAGCAGCTCTTTGTACATTTCGAAATAAACAACAACCGATGATGTTACCAGCGTGTAAAGTGTTCAAAATAGTCATTTTAGTATATATAAAATGGTGATTTGTTAAGGACTTCAGCACTGTCTTCAATCCAAATATGACAATTTAGCTTACAAATGAGTTTTATCACCAAGCCCACCGCTTCGACGAACTGTTGGATACACAGTTCGACATTCTCAGCTTTCAAACCACAGTTAATGATATCAATATGACTTAGTCGTGGAACGTAATATATATTAAACACTTATAGTGTTTTCACACTGGCATTCCTTTAATAAAAACCAACTGTTATAAACTGATTTTGCAATAAAAAATTATTTTGTTAAAACCAACTTAAAACCATTTTGAGTTGAGTGCTGCCAAGTTTTATATGGGAAACAGCTGGTATTGTTTACTCAAGCGCAACCTTTCTTTCAGAATTCGCTTACTTTTTTTATATATATAATAACTAGATTTCCAAGAAGTTCTTTACTTTATTTAAGGGTGCTGTTGGCTGAAGTAGTAGAACACGAGACTATGAAGCGGAGGGTCGTGAGTTCGAGCCCTCGCTTAGTCATGAAATATCGTGTTGAATTCTTCTGATCAGCGTTAGTGCGTGGTTGTGTTAGTTGTTGCCAGCCTGTTTCAATGATGAAGGCATAGTCACTGGTCACTGGACATAATTGGCAGCGACCGACACTATCATGTACTAAAAAGCAGAGTAACAGCACCCACCTTCGTCGGCCCTGTAGCAAAAATTAGCCGGCGAAGTAAAATGGTTGAAATAGCTACAAAAACAATTGTCTGTCTTCTCATCTTTGCTAATCTGACCCCCCCAATACTATCCCCTCGTTTTCAGTTCCGGCCCAATGCATTGCATATATAGGGGTCATTCCCTGAGTGCTGGTCCAAGATAAAGAAAAAAATATATAAAATGGTGATTTGTTAAGGACTTCAGCACTGTCTTCAATCCAAATATGACAATTTTGCATAGTTAACCACCGCTTCGACGAACTGTCGTATGCACTGAATGACAGCACAGTTTGACATTCTCAGCTTTCAAACCACAGTTAATGATATCAATAAAAACAAAACAAAATAGACCGAGATATGACTTAGTCGTGGAACGTCAAATATATTAAACACTTCTAGTGTTTTCACACTGACATGACTTTAATAAATTCTGGCTTTAACGTTAAAACCAACTCTTAAAAATTGATTTTGCAATAGAAAATGATTTTGTTAAAACCAACTTAAAACCATTTTCGCATTGGTTTTGACTAGATTTCAAGAAATGCAACCTTGTTTTTGGCTGTGCTAAGTTGAGTGCTGCCAAGTTTTATATGGGAAACAGCTGCTATTGTTTACTCAAGCGCATCCTTTCTTTCAGAATTTGCTTACGTTTTTTATATATAATAACTAGATTTCCAAGAAGTTCTTTTCTTTATTTAAGGAGTTCCATAATTTTAAAATATTCATTCAGAAAATGTAAAATAATTTTTATTTAAAAAGGAATTAAAAATTTTTTCATTTTTCTTTTAAACAAAAATTTCTGTTGTGCACTTTGTCACTTAAGTGTTGTAAAAATAGAGAACAAGCAACAAAATTCACACTTGGCTATGAGCGATTTAATTTATTTTGAACAAATTTATTATACAGCCTATATGTTAAAACCAAAATTTGTGAATGTGAACGCAAAATCAGCTGTTTATGGTTTTAACGCTAGAGCCAGGTTTTACTTTTCAGCGTGAAAACACTATTAGGCACAGTAAAAAATAATTAATTAATTTGTAATAGTATTATAAGTAGCAGATTTTATCCGAAAATTTTACGAAATTGCTTTGGTGTTGAAAAATACGCGTGTAGAAATATATTATAATATACATCAACGTAACGTCCAGCTGACCATACAATGCTCGTCAAATAAAACTAGGTCAGTATCATCCATCACAAATGAAGAAAACTAATAAAAACAAAGTAAAACATTAAATTTAAAACCATCATATTATACAAGTTTCGTTGCAATATTTCTTCAAGATTGTAACAAATATATTGTATTCCTAAACAACAAAACACTTATGATGCGAAACATTTATCACGGAGATGAGTTCTTCTACAAAATTTTGATTAATGTGCTTCTTTCCCACTGCCATACACAACACAATTATTTTTTAATATTTTATTATCCATTTTATGGTTTAAACTTACTATAGAATTTTTATATTTAATCTAAGCAACTTCCACCTCATGGATCAATACGTGGGCAAAAGAGAGAATATAAAACAATAAAATATACCAGACGCACACGGAGCAATGAATTGCATGTAGAGATTTTTGTTTCGCCTTACAAGACATTGAATATGAATTGAAATGCTAAGACGATTTCTATTTACCTTTCTATTGGTTTTATTTTTTTACTTTACTTTACTGCCAGTTGGCAGAATGCTCGCAGTAGCAGTAAAGAAGAAAAACTGTAAAACGTAAAGTCAAAGTATCTGTAAGTGCCTCCAGAGATTTTCATATCGACCGGGAAAACACACGCACACACGCTTTTGCAAAAACAATACAATGGAAACTGTTTACAAGAATATATTTCTAATAAAACGCGTTCACAGGAAGTAGGAAGAAATAGAAGAAAAATGAAACCAGCACTGGCAGTCATAAAAGTACATTTACTTTGCGCACAGATATCGAAAAACAAAACCAAACATGAAAGTGTTAGAACACATAGTGGAACACATAAACAGATACTGACTAACAGCCATATATGTGTATGTAATGGCACTTATACAAACTGTAAATGGATGAAATCTATAACACATCAGAGTAGTGGACAGTGGGTGAGAATGGTATAGTTTTGAAAATAGTATTTTAGAAGAACACAATTTCCACTGATTGCTCAGCAGCCACACTTGCAGTACATTTGGGGCAAGTATAATAGTTTTCAACAGTAGCCCATTAATACCTTATTCATATACAATTATACAGAAAAGAAAACCAAAATGAAAATGCTTTTTCAACAGTAGTACGGTAATGTTGGTTCTGAGCCAGTCTTGTACAGGGAATAAAACAAACATATCGTCTTAGCTGATACAACTGAATAGTAAATCCCATGCATTACGAGAGTCACGATCCCATCAGGATATGTAAGATGGAACCAGTGTTGCCAGAACAGTTATCTAGATGAACGTGAAATTGGCGTTGAAAAAACGCTAAATTGTTTGACGGACGAAAAAACTAATACTAAATAAATTTTTGTTTATAAATTTGTAATCTGTTATTTTCTTTAAGTAGTTTGCATAATTTTATTAATATATATTCGTATACGAGGTCTGTTAAAAAATTCGGTTAATTTATATTTTTGTAAAAAATTTTTTTTTGTTCATCAATTTCAAAGATAGAAAATGTTCGATTGTAATACAATTACGTGTATCATTTAAGATTGAACCAGTGTTGCCACAACAGTTATCTAGGCGAACATGAAATTAGCGTTGAAAAAACGCTAAATCGTTTGACGGACGAAAAAGCGAATGCAACAAAAACTTTTTTTAATAAATTTGTATTCTGCCACTTTATTTTAGTAGTTGGCATAAGTTTATTAACATGTATTGGTATACGATGTCTGTTCCAAAAATTCGGTTAATTTTTATTTTTGTAAACAAATTTTTTTTTTCGATTTTAATACAATTACGTGTATCATTTCAGATTGAACCAGTGTTACCACAACAGTTATCTAGGCGAACATGAAATCAGCGTTGAAAAAACGCTAAATCGTTTGACGGGCGAAAAAGCGAATGCAACATAAATTTTTTTTTTAATAAATTTGTATTCTGCCACTTTATTTTAGTAGTTGGCATAAGTTTATTAATATGCATTGGTATACGATGTCTGTTCAAAAAATCGGTTAATTTTTATTTTTGTAAAAATTTTTTTTTTCGATTGTAATACAATTGCGTGTGTCATTTAAGAGTGAACCAGTGTTGCCACAAAAGTTATCTAGGCGAACATGAAATTAGCGTTGAAAAAACGCTAAATTGTTTGGCGAACCAAAAAGCGAATGCTAAATAAACTTTTATTGTTATAAATTTGAAATATGTCACCTTATTTTAGTAGTTTGCATAATATGTATTGGTATACGAGGTCTGTTCAAAAATTCGCTTAATTTTTATTGTTGTAAGATATTTATTTTTTGTTCATCAATTTCTACTTTCCCACACTTTTGCCACCGGTTTTTTCCGGTCCTCAGCTATTTCAAATATTTCAAAAACTATTCTTCTTGTACATTATTTTTCATCTATTGGCATCTTTGAGAATTTTTTGCCGAATACGTAGTACCCCAGCAGTATGACCCCACTGTTACCACTTCAAATATCAAAACGGCAGCCATAGAAAAAATAAATCAAACATATTGGTTTTGCAGGTATTTACAGATAAATAAAACAAAAATACTTACACTTACAAAATCCCATACTAAAACACAAATACATAATAATATATAAATCATGAACATTTTTATGACCGTACAGCCATAATATGTTCAAAAATGGCATCAGGCTTAAAAAAGGAAATCATACAACTTGTAGTTATTGCAGTCAGATGAAATAGATAAGAACCTGTACAGCAACTTAAAGAAACCTTTGTCAAACTAAAATGCTAAAAGTGTCTAAAAATAGCAAATGCAAAGCCAATGCCAACAAGAACTGGGGTCTGTCTATCTTTGAACTATAAATTTCCAATTCCATACTAACACATACAGACACTCGTACATGCACATATTCAAAACACTCAAGTGGATATGTAATAAAGAGTACATTTGTGTTTGTGTCAAAAGAATTTTTAAAACAGTTTTGCTAAGCCAGAGCATGAGAGTGGGGCCAATATGCTCGTACATTGCCAAAAGTTCTTTAAACACTAGAAACATAAAATAAATTAAAAATTCTACAATATTAAAATGATAAGGCACACAATTTGTAGCATTAAAGAAATTATTTAATGACTTGTTTTTGCTATTTGCTACCGTTGAAGGTAAAATAAAATGATTACAAAGAAATTTTTTATACAAACATTTTTTTGTGGTACACATTGTCAGCCGGTCTGCTAGTAGATTTATGTATGTATATAAGAATTCTTTTTATTGTATTATGTAGAAGCTCTCTTGATCGTACTTGTATGTACTAAGCGGTTTTGCAAAATTTTAAAGTGCTTAGAATATAGCAAGTGATATGTGATATTAATTATTCATGAAAAAAATCAAAAATATCAACAAAAAAAAAAGGGAAAAATCAAAAAAGCCGCAAATTTTATATTCTTTTTAATTTCCGGATTTGTATTAATACCAATTTTTAGAAGATTTTTAATAATCATCGAATTAGAAGTACTGATTTCAAGGTCACTACGCCATCTCATCAGTGTTCTTCGTTCAGTTTTTCCACTGTCCTCCCTGATGTCGTCTATTTCACATATTTCATTTTCTCCTTGCTTGTTAATCAACATTCCAGTTGATATAAAGGGTGTTTTTTATGAAGTTTTTTTTTTATACGAATCACTCTGTTGTCTGACGGCTGTTTTGACAGTTTAAAGTGACGTCTCTACTCAGTATTGTTTGGCAAATCATCATGAACAGGTTAACTCCAGAACAACGCTACCAAATCGTGGAATTTTTTTTTTCAAAAACAGAGTTCAATTAAAAATGTTTATCCGCTTTTTTACCGCAAAATTCTCTTCAGTGATGAGGCGCATTTTTGGTTGAATGGATATGTCAACAAGCAAAATTGCCGTATTTGGAGCAAAAGATAATCCACACGCCGTTCAAGAATTACCAATGCGTCCGGATAAATGTACTGTTTGGCGCTGTCTATGGGCTGGTGGAATCATCGGTCCTTATTTCTTTAAAAATGAGGAAGGACGACGCGTTACCGTGAATGGAAATCGATACAGAATCAAGATCAATGAATTTTTGGTGCCAAAACTTCAAGATATGGATGTAAACGAAATGTGGTTTCAACATGATGGTGCCACTTGTCATACTGCGGGCGAAACAATGGACTTATTGAAAGAACATTTCAACGACAACATTATTTCGAGAAATGGACCGGTGAATTGGCATCCGCGTTCGTGTGATTTGACGCCACTCGATTATTTTTTGTGGGGATACCAGAAATCATTGGTTTACGTGGATAAACCAGCAACGATTGACGCTTTGGAAACCAGTATTCAACGTGTCATTGCTGAAATACGCCCTCAAATGCTTGACAAGGTGGTCGAAAATTGGACCTCCAGAATGACCCTTGTGCAAAATAGTCGTGGTGGCCATATGCCCGAAATTATATTTAAATGTTAAATGACAAGAAATTATCTACCAAATAAAAAATTTTTTTTGGCCATTTCATAATTTGGCATGTGTTTTATTTAAATTTGAAATCAGCAAGCTCTTATAAAAACACCCTTTAAATTGTCAAATAATAAAACTAATTTTTATATTCGTGGATTTGAACCTGAGCCTGAATAATAATTAAATTAATTGTAAAGTTCATATAATAAAATATACATTCATGTTGAATAATTTTTTTAGGAAAGACACCCAAGCTATTATATTTAATAACTGCAGATCAGCTAAAAACTAAAAAAAATAGTTGATTAAATTGCAATACTTTCGCTACGACATTGGGGTAGCGTACTTAGTACCAAGTCTTTATATATGAAGCCATTATATGTGAAAAGTACACAGAAAATAGTATGAAAAAATTCTGAGTCTTTTCTCCACTATTAAATTTAATTTCATAATTTGTATTATTCTCGGTCTTGAAGTACATTTTAAAATACGCACACAATCACTTGTGACCCCTGAAATATTAATTCTAAAATTTCCCCCAAAGTGGCGATAAAAACGCTCCACCTTTTGTTTATAGTTTAATGGCATTTTTAAACATTTTGTTGTTGTGATTATCATGTTGTAGACCTAGAATAGTCAAAGTAAAGCTGGAAGGATGGTGAATATCTATAAAAAAAAGAAGAAGAAGAAGAAAAAACAACATACAACAACAGCAGGATCCAACGGAAGTAAATACGAGCAGAACGGAAGCTAGATTATCTCTAGCATTAAGCATAAATGATGGCAACTACGTGACACGTCAACTAATTGTCGAGAAAAGACCAGCACCAACAACAGCAACTATAGCAAAAAAAAAAAAAAACAGCAATAAAACGTCAGCCACACAACTAAGGAAACAACCAACCTGACAGTAGCAACAGAGAATATTTATTTCTAACAGCCCTACCAGTTGTACTAGTTGTGCTGCTGCCTGCCACTCGTTGTGGCATCAACATCCAGCGAAATGACTGGTAACTACAACTGACTTAACAACAATTGAAATATTTTTACGTGGTGGCAGTTACAGATTTTTGCTGCCAATTCTTTTCAAAATATAAAACTCAAAAAGAATTAAGGTGAAATTTTGTATTTATAAAAACAAAAGAGAAAAAAATGTTAAAGCAAACAAATTTTGTTTAATTTTATTTCTAGGCATATTTTATTTAAATTTGCTTCAACCGAATTCACTAAATGTATGGGCGCCATAAATTTTATTATTTATTTATTTTTTTCTTTGAATTATAGGTTTTTCATTTCATTTTTTTTGTTTCTTAAAAAACAGTGTTTTCTCATTTTTGGTTTAAATACTTAACAGCTTTAAGTTGTAACCAACCATTCACTTAAAATGTTGGCAAAAAGTGTGAAAGTTTTTTGTAAAAACAAACTTTTGGTGAGAACTCTATGAAACATTAAACCAAAAATGTTAGTCATTTAAAGTTTCCTTTTTAAAAGATGAAAATAAGAGAGTATAAAAAAATCTGGTAGTGCATAATTAATCACAGTTTAATTTTTTTTTTGAAATTTCTTGCATAAAAACTTATTAGAAAAAAGAAAAAGTAAAGTGACTTTCTTTATATTTAATACCCTCCAAAAAAATTCTTTAAAAAAATCTGACTCAGTAGGTTAAAATTTTTTAATTTATTTACTAACCCCCTTATTAATAAAAATTATGAGAGTCTAATAAGAGAGCAATAAAATAAAATTTCATATGAAATTTGCTCTATTACACTCTTATAAGCCTCTCATAATTTTTATGAATAAGAGGGTTAGTAAATAAATTAGTCAGAGTTTTTTAAGACATTTCTGTGTCCAATTTTAAAACTCCATTTTGACAGGGTCTCTCCGGGAAGGGCCGTGGGGGAGGCATCTCACCTTTATCGTAAAAACTTAGAACGTAAAATTTTGAGGCAATTAAAAGTAGAAAAACAATTTTTTTTCAGGATATTTACGTGCCAAAGGTGGGTGCGGGAGTTGGGCAGAGGAAGATGAGAGAACATTTTATCTTCGTCAAAAATGCCTAAAAATTTAATTTTTAAGGAGTACAATTGTTAAATATTTACACTATTTTTTCATGTTATATGTTATTTTAACGCCCACTAAAGGGGCGGGGTAAGAAAATGGATTTTTTTTTTATTTTCTGGCTGTAAGCTCAACCGCTTTGAATCTTTTTTGACATAAAAATATGTCATTTGCTGAACAAAATTACAAAAAAATCATAGACGTTCTCAGAGGTTGGTTTAATTCTTCTTAGGGGAACTTTTTTTCCTGTGGACTGATTCAAGCCATTAACGAACTTGACCTTTCCTGTCCTTCAAAGCTAATCTATACCAAATTTCAAGGTCAGGCTCTTATCGTTGGGGCGGTGATTTCCACAGACGGACGGACGGGCATGGTTAGACTGTCTTAGATTTCACTGATCAAGAATATATATTCTTTAAGGGGTCTTAGAGGGATATTTCGCCACGTTACACACGGCAAAGTGAATATACCCTGTTCTTTTTGGAGGCTACAAAAAAAAATGTATGAACAGAGATCACTTCTTAGTAAGACAAGGATTTTTTTTGTAATTATTTCTTAAGTCCCTTGTGTAGAAAATTTAATTTTCAGCCAAATAATTTTACCAATTAGTAAATATATTGTGCTAACACAGGCCTACAAAATTATTTTTAAAATCACTAAAATTGCCTTAAAAATTTAGTTGAGAAATAATTTCTTAATTTTGATGAAAAAATATTACTAAAACTGAAATAAATTTTTAAAACTAATTATTTCACTGAAATTAATTATACGATTTTATCTTTGAATAACTTTTTCACAGAGAAAAAATTTGTCAAGTGGTAGCCATCGATGCGGACCACCCCTACCTGCGCACCATACAGTTGCCATTTAACGACTCTACTTGAATTGCAAGTTGTTGAGGGGGATTTTTTTAACAACTTTATTTTTGGCAACACTGTTCTTGGCAGGTCAGCTGTTTTCGTGTAACATGTTACTGTTAAACATGTTCAGTTTGGTCTATAATTTAACGACTTGCAAACGATTAACTCTGGTAGACTATTGCATTTTGTTATTAAAATTCATGTTCTGTTAGGAATGAGCATCGTGCTCATTCCTGGTCGAATGGATACGTGAACAAGCAAATTTGCCGCATTTGGTGAGAAGAACAGCCCGAAGCATTGCAAGAACTGTCAATCTCGAAAAATGCATGGTTTGGTGTGGATTAACGTTACTGTGAATTGGGGAGCGCTACCGTGCCATGACAAAATTTTTATTTATTTATTTTTTTTGCCGAAATTGATGAGTTGTACTTGGCTGACATGTGATTTCAACAAGACGTTGATACATGCCATATAGCACGCGAAATACTGGCCCAATTGAGAGGCGTGTTCGGTGAACAGTTTATTTCAGGTTTTGGCCGCCTCCATCGTGTGATTTAGACTATTTTTTTGGGGTACTATTTTAAGGCTCATGTTTATAGGGACAAGTCTGCTTCGGTTGATGTACTGGAAGTCTATATTGAAGAATTTGTTCGTGAGATCCCGTCCGATATGTTGGAGTTAGTGTGCCAAAATCAGAACCAGCGTATGATCCATTCGAGTTAGTCACGGTCAACGTTTAGAAAGAAGAACATTTACAAGTCCAGACAATTATTGCATGCTATTCTTGAGTCTAGTGTTCTCTTGATTGTCTGTTTGCCTACCCCAGCTCTGAAGGTGACATGTCAATTATAACTGGAGATGTGTGGATGTTTTCGTGTCACGCGTGATTCACACGTGAATTGTGATTCACACGTGAATTGTGATTCACACGTGAATCGTGATTCACACGTGAATCGTTATTACAAATTTTTAAATTCACGCGTGCGTGAAAAAATTTTAGTTTCGTGATCGTGAGCTTAATTTTAGTCACGCGCACATCTCTAATTATAACATCTTCCGATGAGGTGATTCAGCTTGTGCCACTCTGAATGTAATTATTGACTTTTTTGCATAAAATAAAATAAAATGTTATCTGAATCAACAAAATCTATTTCCAGTACCTCGTAGAATCTACCAAAAAAAATTTTCAATATTTTTCTACCATTTTGTGATGGAGATGATTTTTTTTAATTCAGTTTTCCCTAGCAGATGTTGCAAGGATAGAAAATGTTCGTTCATAATATAATTATGTGTATCATATACAAATAATGCAAATGAACAAGCAAAGCAAAGAAATGAACAACCAGAACAACAACACTTTAATAGAATTTAGTGTTTGCCATGGCAAATAATTTGGTTCCCAAGAAATTTGTATGCAATTGAATCAGATTCTCATGTATTTAGCAAATACTCTTATACTCCAAATACAAATATGTATGTATGTGAGCAAAAACTTACCTCACTGCAGGTACTTCTAAAAGATCCCATTCCACGGATGTATAAAAATCTGTTAAATCAACGCCCACTTCCACAACATTTGTACCATTTAATTCGTCAATGTGGCGTAAATCAACCTGAAAACATAAAAACAATTTTAAGAATACCGGAAAAACAAGAAACGATCAAATAAAGAGTCCCAAATAAAAGATACAAGTGCAGAGAAACAATAACACACACACACTCATACACACACGTACACAAACATGTTCATACACATGAAAAGTCATTGACTTGACAGGGGTGGGGAACCCAATAATACGAAAATATTATTATTTTTTTAGTAGATTTCATTTTTGTTTTTTTTCTTATTCGAGAGTTACAACCTAAAAGCGAAGGAGGCATTTTAGCAAAAAAAAAAAAAACTTTTCCATTTATTTCACATATTGCGATACACTTCACTCATACATTAAAGAAAAACTATTTTGCTGAAACACAACACGGAAGAACTACAACAACAAATGAAAAAGAAAACAAAAATCTGATTCATAAATTGTGCCTTTTAAAGGAAACGCCTTTTTTGACACATAAAAAAATCACCACGAACACAAAACAATCATTCATTATCATCTCATTCCTTTCAGCACAGTTACTACTCTTCCACAACGTGGGCATTATTATCTTGAAAAAAAAATGAAAAAAAAGCAAAAACAAGAAACAGAAGAAGAACCAGAAACACCAAAACACATAAAACTATACGAAATAGCAAAAGGCATGAAAATGTTGTAGAGGACATGGTACGACTACGAACAAAAAGTGATGAAATGACATGAATCGAGTCGAGTCGATATTTTAACAAACGGAAATTGTAACTGGAAAGCATTGAAGGAAATTAGTTTAATAAACTATTTCCTTGAATAGTTCGTAGCTGTCGACGAACATTAAGGAAACTAAAAAAAAGAACAATTTGATTTAATATTTATTCACATTGAGAAAGTTGATTTAAATGTATCAGTTTAAGTAGTTCGCTGCAGGAAGAAAATGGCAGCCGAGAATTAGATTTAATTGCTTTTTATTTTCTTTTTTAGTGAGGCAGTTTATGATTAAATATTTCTACAGAATCACAAATCTGACAGGATATATTTTGTTATGAAGAAGGCATAAAAAGATATTTTGCCGTTTGAATTAATAGTATTAAGTAGCAGCTTCTAAATATTCAATATCTGCTTCTCTGAAAGAACTTAAAGTTCTAAAGGAGAACAACTTAAACTTTAAATGAAAAAAAATATATATATGGAAAACGGTTGCCATCCCTGAAACTTCCCGCTAATTTTAACCGCTAAAAATTGTATTATTTTCATTATAAAACTGCTATAATTTCGAACGTAGTTCGGATTACTGAAATTTGTTACAGTTAAGCGTTCTGCTCAAATCACTAATAAAATCACTAATAAAATCACTAACAAACAATTAGAAATCTTTACTGAGCCTAAGTGCAAGTATGAGAAGTGCATAGTAGGTATATTGTTGGAAGAATTCACAGTGAGACATATATTTAAAAACTTGTTCAATTGAATTGCATATTTCGACCCCGCTTTACTGGAAATAATCAAAACCCAATTTTTTCAGTTATCCGATTTTTTCTCTAAAATGTAGTTCGGATTACTGAAATTAAGCGTACTGCTTAAAATCAGTAAAACAATACTTTTTATATCAAAGGTCTAGCCACTTGCATTGACAATATAATAGAAAAATACAATAAAGTACGTAAGAAAGAAAAGGACAAATACATTTTGCCACTTGATTTTTTGACGGACAATTTTTTCAGCCTTAAGTTATGCAATCGATTCGATATCATTGTTTATTTTTTCAATAAAGCGAAGTAAGTTCCATGCAAAACGTAGTTGTAGCATTGCTTTTGGTTTTCAGTAATACGATATTTTCAGTAAAGCGATGTTTCGCTAAAGCGAAGTGAATAAGACTAGCTGCATTTAAAATCAGTGCGGGGATTCGTCTCGCTTTCAGTAATCCGATTTTTTTCAGTAAAGCATGTTGCGCTAAAGCGGATTCGACTGTAGTTCTTCGATACCTATAAAGAATTTGAAAAATTCTTTTTTTTCGAAATTTTCATTTCTTTTTTTTCACTAAAGCGAAGTAAGTTCCATGCAAAACGTAGTTGTAGGCTTGCTTTTGGTTTTCAATTATACGATATTTTCAGTAAAGCGATGTTTCGCTAAAGCGAAGTGAATAAGATTAGCTGCGTTTAAAATCAGTGCGGGGATTCGTATCGCTTTCAGTAATCCGATTTTTTTCAGTAAAGCATGTTGCGCTAAAGCGGATTCGACTGTAGTTCTTCGATACCTATAAAGAATTTGAAAAATTCTCTTTTTTTCGAAAATTTCATTCACGATCTTAATTAATTTTGAACAGACCTCGTATTTTTAAAAAGTAAGAGACACGTGCAGGCTTATTCTTTAGTACCAGTTGTATGCTATTGGAATTTTGAGTCTGCCACTTGTAGTTTCCGAGATACAAAGACATCAATTCGAATATCCATGACATGGTTTTTTTTTTTTTTTTTTTTTTTTAGGAGTAGGACCAGCACTCAGGGGATGTCCCCTATATATGCAATGCATTGCGCTGGAACTGAAAACGAGGGGATAGTACTGAGGGGACAGATTAGGAAAGATGAGAAGATAGACTTTCAAGAACTGATAAGATTTTGGAATCGACCGAGAAAGTCATGCAATTCACAGGAAATTTAAGTTTGAAGGAACCCTTGGAAACACGACTATTTTGCTTAGATTCGTTTTGGCCGTATGTAATTTTCTGTGTCGGTGTTGGAAAATGATTTCGGCCATATGGACGTGTACGGCTGACGTGCAGATGGTGCAATCTTCACTTTGAAGTTTCAATACTAATTCAGCGAAGTTTCAATAATGTTTCGGTTCGTGTTAAATTTGTTTTTATCTTTTTTGGAGTAAAAAATTCGCTTCACACACTCTGTTTGTAGAGTTACCTCTTAATGTATAAATCCACTAAGAAGGAGTTCTTGGAAATTCGAATTGATGTCTTTATATCTCGGAAACTACAAGTAGCAGACTCAAAATTCCAATAGCATGCAACTGGTACTAAAGAATACGCCTACACGTGTCTCTTACTCTTTCAATATATGAGGTCTGTTCAAAAGTAATTACAGTAACCAAGAGCAACGTGAAAGATATTTACAAGTGATACAAGTTTCTTAAAGAAGGCCGAGAAGAATGAGAATGAGGACAGACATACACTCTTTCTGGACGCCCGATGGCTTGTAGAAAACCGATGAAGATGTTAAAAAAGTGAAACACATTTTCATATAGAACCATGAGATCACTATTAGAGAAGTTGCTGCAGACGATGCCTGTTATTCAGTGGACTCGTGTCTTGCAATTTTTACACAAAAGTTTAGGCATGAAGCGTGTGATAGTGCAGTTTCTTTTAAAGATACAGAATTTAAGAAAAAATTAAATTTTTTCTAAAATAAACAACACCGCGATCATACATTCCTGTTCCCAAGACTCAAATGACGCATTACAGGACGGAATTTTGGGACGATTGAGGAGATAAAATTCGAATCCCTGAGAGAGCTCAAGGACATGTCAAAAAATTGCATAATAGACCTGCTTCGAGTATTGGAAAAAAGCTAGAAGGGAATGAAATAGAAATTAATACATAAATACATTTTGAAAAAAAAAAATGTTTTTCCTAACTTTTTGAACAGACCTCGTGTGTATATATAATATATGCCTTAATTTAATTAGCTTTTATACTAAATCATCAGCAGAGTTCTGGCTAATTACCATAAAATTGCGAAACCTCTTATCTTAGGCACAAACTCTCAAAAACTAATTGAGAATTATAAAAGAAATATCATAAAAGGCTTTGGAAAAAACAACAAGGAAATTCTATTTGAAACAAAGTTGCAAAGCAGTTCTGAGCCAGTCAACATCAAGCCTCTTTGGCAATTATTTTTTAAGTGCAGCCAGGCCACTGATCGTTTACTCTCTTTCGAGAGTTTTGCGTCTCACTCGCTCTCGTTAATTTCAACACCTCAGGTAATTGTATAGATTTACAGTTTTTCTGAGGAATATTCCGTGGTTAACTACGTTGCATAGGTCGCATGTACAGTCAGTCACAGTAACGGAAGAGAATACGGGTTAATAACATCGCCGACATATGGTCTAAGTCACCCCTTCGCACTGTGTTGCGGCTAGTGGAAAAGTAACTTTTTTCCGACTATTTTTTTCAGTGTTTTTAATGATGCAATTTTGTCACAGACATTCCAAGTAAACAAAAAACACATAAAGCTTATTTTTATGTTGGCTCGTTGATTTTTAATTGATTTTAGAAGTCAAATATACAAAATTTTCACGAAAAGAGGGGATTTCAGGGCTGTATTCAAAATGATCTCATTTGATTTTGATGACAGATATTTTGATTCGGAAAAAAATCTGCCTTCGGACAAGTATCTTCTGTAAAAAAAAGGAATGTTGTTTGAGATATTTTCATATGCACCTTTTTTAGAGCGAAAACCCGACTAAAGGTCCATTTTTCCTTAAAATTTGGGTTAGGTAAGCAATATCTAAAAAGTCCCAGAGAGTCCCAGTTCCAAACCACTACAGAAATGTTACTTTTTTAAATGTTAATTTGTTTTCAACGAACTGTGAAAATATCAGCTGCCCATACCTGCCCTCCTGGGAGTTATAGCGATTTTAGTAAATCACTCTCAGTATTTATTCCATAGGCCTGTGCTATAAAATAGTGTCTTCAAAGTTTTTTTTTATTCTACATCTATTCTAGCACTCCACAAAAATGAACATAACTCTCTTACAACTGAAGCTATTAACTTCAGAATTAAAGTTTTTATTGCCACCTTTCAAATAAGAAATGAAATAGATTTTGGTTTTATATAAAATTTCAGAGTTATTCAACAAATATCGAAAAATCATGAAAATTTGACGTATATAATTCTTGTTCGGACCACCCTATAATTTAATTTAAAAACTAATCATAGGGTATTTATCAGAAATAAAAGAAGAATTAAAATAAATTTTTTTTTTAAATTTTTCCAACAATTTTTTTTTTATTTTTGACTTTTGTTGAAAATTTGACCCAACAATTTTTTTCGGTGTAAATTTTTTTTTTTACTCATTCTGTTTGGGATTTCATTCTGACCAATCTGTAGAAGTTTCTCATCGATACAATTAAAATTACAGTTTAGGCAATATGATTTCCAAAAAATTCCGGTTTCGCAACACTGTGCGTCGGCATCTGTGCACCAAATGCATTGCAAATTTACTTTGTAAAGTATTTCAACAAATAAATAAATCAATATTTGAAACAAATTTGTTTTTAACATACGGCAGTAATTCCCTTCCCAGCCAAAAGAAAAAATAAATTCTTCAAGACTTTTCTTGCTTAAAATGCTACAAAGATTAAAGAAACGATTTAAATAAACTTTTCTCTTTGCTTTGCATGTGTCACGTATACAAAAAAAAAATTGAAAAGCCTTTTTCCAATTATATTCACTAGCTCCAGGGCTAACCAACACTTAAAAACTCTTTTCAAAGTGATTAAAGCGATTAAAAGTTATAAATTTCGTACCAGAGAAAAAACACTGATCGTCGATTTAATTTACAAGCAATTTATGGTTTAATTATTTCCACGGATTACTTACCAAATATAGAAAAAAGTTATCTATATAAAACGGAAACGGAAACAAGTAGTACGTGTACTTTGGTATTGTTACAAATAGAAATAACTATTTGCAGAACTCTCGTTTATGAAACTCGAACAAAATAAATTTATTTAACAAACTGGCATCTGCTAATAAAAACTAAACATATGTGATGGAAAACATAAAAAAAGGGTCTGAGCACAAACACCAGCACACATTCACACAAACAAATTAATATCCTAGACGACCCTTTTGCAAGGATCATTAATTTTTATTGAAATATAACAAACTTAAATAAATAAAAATTTTATTAAGTAAATTAACTTCATTGACGACCGAATGAATACCTTTTCCCCAGCCCCCCTCCCAGCCACGTGCAAAATGTTATATCTTTCTAAAAACATATTTTCATTTCGAGTTGAGGCAACAAAAAAAAAAAAAAAAAACAAAAGAAGAAAAACAGCAGCAAGTAAACGAAACTTACCTGAAACCCATCATATGTCCAACTGCCAAATTTCATAACACACGTCTGTTCATCGAAAGGAAAATATTCGACATCAATTTCACATGAACTTTTATAAATAGCAGGTGGTCGCCATTCAACACGTCCCGTGTAGTTGAGTGTGGCCTTTGTAGCTAAAGTTACTTCGAAATTACCGTCAGCACTGGAATTAGAAAAAGCGGAAAAGGGAATTTTTTTTGTAATAACAACTAATCCAGGATATGATAAGACTTCTATGTGTGTGTGTGTAGATTCTTACATGTGTGTTAGAATAGCAAAGCTAAAAAACAAATTTCATAACGTTTGTCACTGATTCTTTTTTGCCTTCATCTTTTTCTCATTTCAGTATTATTTTGCCTGGCTGCTAAAATACTTCTGCTTGTTTAGATGCCTTGAAAAAAATGAGAAATTAAAAATGGCAGCAGCAAACAGAATATGGGGGACCATCCTTTAATTTTAGCAGCCATAAAATATTTTGTAGATGGTGTTTGACAGAAGTCAAAGGGCCGCAATAAACTACTGAATTAATTTGAGAGCACAATTTTTGCCAAAGAGTGAACACTCACGTGCAAAGACTCATAAGAAGTTAGAAATTAAAAATGATATATTAAAAAATCTGTTTGCCTTCAAACGAAAATTTTAGTAAAAATCTATTAGAGAAGTTGCTGGGTGAGGAGGAAGTCTGCTGTTCGATGGACTCGAAGCTTGAACATTATTGTAAAGTTTTTTCCAAACAAGAAATTTAGAAAAAAAAAACGTAATCATACGTTCCTGTTCCAAATGGTAAAGAGAAGCATGAAAAGACGGAGTTTTGGAACGATTGAGGTGATAAAAATCGAATCCCTGAGAGAGGGCAAGAACATGCCACAAAAATTGCATAATAGAGCTGGAACAAAAGCTGGTACAAATGTATTATACATGAGAGCAGCTACTTTGAAGGCATAGAAATAAAAATAAATAAATAAACACATTTTGAAAAAAAAAATTTTTTTGCTAACTTTTTGAACAGACCTCGTGTATATGTATATATGCCTTAATTTCATTGGCTCTTATACTAAATCATCACTAGACTTCTAACTAATTTCCAAAAAATTTGCAAAACTTTATCTTATATTATGCACAAACTTTCGCAAACCAATTGAGAATTACATAAGAAATATGATAAAAGTCCTTGAATTTTTTTTTTAAACAACAAACAAATACTATTTCAAACAAATTCCGAATAAAACTAATGTGCAGAGATGTGCAAATGCCTTAATTTTTTCGTGTCACGCTTGAGTCACGTAAATCGTGTTTATAAGTTATTAAAATTACGTGGGCGTGATTCAAACTTTTAAAACCGTGCGTTATTTTTAATACTCATAATATTCACGCACTGAAAACAGAAGATAGGTTTTTTCTTTTGAATTTTATTTACTAACGAAAATATGAATCACGCGTGACACGAAAATATCACGACATATCCACATCTCTAGTACATACATACATACATATCTATGTGCTATAGAGATACATTCACTCACGATAGCAATTTTACTGTGATCGTGCGCGATTTTGCAAAAATTGTTACCATCGTGAGTGAAAGTACGTGGTTGAAAATAATTCGTTCGTGAGCGTACGTGATCGTGAGCACCTTAAATGTTGCCGTGCGTGATCTTGAGCTCCTTAAATCTTGCCATGCGTGAAAATAAATTTAAGTTTCGTGATCGTGAGCTTAAGTTTACTCACGCGCACATCTCTATTAATGAGTAGGAGAAGAAAATTTAGAAAACTTTTCAAACCTTTAATGTTGCCGTGCGTGATCTTGAGCTCCTTAAATCTTGCCATGCGTGAAAATAAATTTAGGTTTCGTGATCGTGAGCTTAAGTTTACTCACGCGTTCATCTCTATTAATGAGTAGGAGAAGAAAAATTAGAAAACTTTTCAAAAATTATGGCGATTCATATAAAACTCATTATGAAAGTCCTCAAAGGGCTAGAATTTTCTTTTTTGTTTTGAGAAGGACTACCACTCAGGGGACGACTTCGACATATGCAGTACATTGACCTGGAAATGGGAATTCGGAAACAGTATTGAGATGACACTTAAAGCGATGAGAAGATAGAGAAATTTTTCGCCGGCTAACTTTTGCTACAGGGCTCTTCAGTACATGATAGTGTCCTTTGCTGGCAATTATGTTCAGTAACCAGGGCGATACCTTCGTCACTGTAACAGAACGACAACAACTAAGACCACCAGGCACTAACGATGATCATAAGAATTCATGACAAAATCGGCTTCATAGTCGATCGTTAACTACTTCAGTCAACAGCTTCACCTTTACCATTTCTAGAGTGAAAAGTAAATATTTTCAATCGTAGAAATGTTGTACAACACACTCTTGTATAAAATATATCACCAGTTATTTTATAAAAAATTACTCACTTATTGTATAAGACAATGTCCGGTCGCCAGATATGATCGCTGGGCACATGCAACATTTCAACACCACCATATTCTTTGGGCTCCCACTGAAGTTTGTAATCATACCAGGACTGTTCCACCCACAGATTCGTTGTCATAATTTGATTTTTCAAATTGACATCAATCAATTGCGACAATTTCAATTTGATACGTACAGTTAGAGCGTCGGTTACATTGACAACAGGTCGCACTAATTTGTTATAATTACTGAGAAGATCATCGTATAGACGTTTAGCATCGGGATTCGATGTGCTGCCTAAAAATATGCAAAAGAATATAAAAATTAGTTTTAGAAATTCAGAACTCTTGTTACAATTTTAATAAAACGTTTTAGTCTTAAAAATAATATAAAATAAAAATTAAAAAATTACCAAATTGCAAAAAAAAATCTATAAAAATTATGTTGTTTTTTTAGAGGTTGGTTTAGTTCTTCTTAGGCGGACTTTTTCCCCTCTGGCTCGATTCAGTCCACTTACGAACTTGACCAGGGGCCAAATTACCGCACTCGATATCGATGGAAATTTCCATACAATTTAAATGAAAATTTCGATCGATATCGAATGCCGTAATTTGCCCCCTGTTCTATTACTCAGAATCTATCTATAGCAAAATTTCAAGGGTCAGGCTCTTTCCGTTTGGACGGACGGACGAACATGGCTAGATCGTCTTAGATTTCATCACTGATCAAGATTATATATACTTTATGAGATCTGAGAGGGATATTTTGCTGCGTTACACACGGAATGACGAAGTGAATACACCCCACCAATTCTTTTTTGGAGGGTATAAAAATTAACGAATTTGAAGACAAAAAAATGCCCAACAACATGGAGGTGATTTTATAATTTTTTTAAACATAAAAATAGTAAAAAAAAAATTAAAAAATTTCCTGCAGTTATTTTCCAAAATTTTTCGGCACTTCTCCGTGCCGATTTCAGTCTTCTGAAAATCAATTCTAAAATTTTTCTTATAAAAAATATATGAATTATTTATTTATTTTGACACCAAATATCCACTACGTGTCCAGATCATTTTTTTCTACTTCATTTGTATCACATACCCAAATGTTTGCTGGGTTATGTCACATTGTTTGTGTTTAATTGTAACACTTTTACTGCGTATCTGTCTCTATATTATTTTATTATTGTAATCGTAACATTATTTAGCCACCATCAACACCAACAAAAGTGTTGTTGGGTAATAACAAAAAAAAAAAAAAAAAAAACAAAAAAAAAGAAACAGAAAAATGGAGAAAAATTAAACAAGAAATAAAATGTGTAATTGTGTGGCCCAGTAATCTTTCCCAATGATTGAATTTAATTACCATAAAACATATGGTCGGTCATACACAATTGTCGCAACAAACAGATAATAATTCGCACACGATAATATTTGCGTGAAATTTTTGTTAAGGGATGAATGAACGAACGTTTTATTCCCCAACCGCAATTGTCACACGAGTATGATTATGATTTTTATTATAGACACTAATAGGAGTTTACTTACAAACACACACACACACACACGCACACACTTAATGTTTATAAAATAGTTGTTTTTATGATCGAGACAATAAAATAGGATACACCATATACGAGTATATGGGAGTTACATTAATAATAGTTTTACTTCCAGTTTAATTGCTGATGAGAATCTAAATAAATGCTGGAGCAAAAAGCAATTTAGGAAATAAAAATAGCATCCATTTTTATGTCTAAATAATCGATTTGTTATATATTTTTATTTTTATATTTTTGTCATAAAATTGAAAAAATATTTTAGCAAATTTCTGTGGTGGCTTTTTTGCCATATAATTTGCAAATAATATAAACCTTTTACTGTTTGCGGTGAAGGGTGTTTTAAAAACTTTTATTCTCGTGAAACTTTCAAGGAGTCTAGATAAATTTCTCTTTAATCTATTATTGTATAAAAGGGTGATGTTTGGCTGAAGACAGATAACACGTGGTTATAAAGCCGGGTTCAATCATTAATATTCGCCTCTATTATGAATGACGTCGTCGACGTCACATTAACTCGACAGTAAAAAGTTATCACTTTTCTACTAGTTGTCGATAACAATTAATTACTCCTGACAATTTCTTTGTATTCTATAGGGTATATAATCAAACACCCTTATTGCGTTTGGCGTTTTTCGCCTTCAAATTCGCCAATTTGTAGTAGCTTAAGAGCAATTTGAATTTGAAGACGAAAAATGCCAAACACGATAAGGGTGAATATTAATAGAACATGTCAATAGTAGTCACTTGCTGTCGAAAAATAGAGGACAAGCGACAATATTTTGCTGTCGTCTTGATACGTCGCTGATGTCGTCATTCAGAATAGAGGCGATTGTGTTGAATTCTTATGATCATCGTTAGTGCATTGTGGTATTAGTTGTTGTCCGCCTGTTTCAGTGACGAAGGCATCGTACTGCTGACTGGGCATTACTGGCAGCAATTGCCACTATCATTTAGTAAAGGGCAGGTGTAACAGAACAATCCTTCGTGGCTCCTGTAGAAAACATTGGGCGATGAATTAAAGGATAAAATAGAGAGACAAAAATTCTCTCCCTTCTTCCTTTCTAGATCCGGCGAAATTTACTGCATATATGGGAACCATTCCCTTTTCTAGTAATAACGTTATATTCTACCGGGTCGAATCTTAAATACCCTCAAAATATTTAATTAATAATTTAAAAATTGAATTAAGATTCTATAGGCTAATTGTTCGAAATTTTAATTTAAATTCAAGAAAGACAATTCTTACTACATACTAATTTAAAAATATTTAACCTGCTGGGTCAGAGTTCCTTTAAAACATTTCTATGCCCAATTTTAAAACTCTATTTTGAAAGGAGTCACTCAGGGAAGGGCCTGAGGGAAAGATATCTCATCTTTGTCGCAAAAACTTAAAAACTGCTTTTTTTCTGGGTAATTAAGTGTAGAAATTTTTTTTTATAGGGTCATTTAGGGGACAAAGGCGGGTAGGGCAGGGGAAGATTAGAGAACACCGGACTTTCGTTGTAACAAATTAGAAATTTAGTTTTTAAGGAATGTATGCATAAGGAATTCAATTTGTTATATATTTACACTAGCTTTCTATGTAATAGTGTTGTCACACTGAAAGTTAAAACCTGGTTTTAGCGTTAAAACCATAAACAGCTAATTTTGCGTTCACACTGCAAGTTGTGTTTTTCTCAAACACAAATTGAAATTTGTTCAAAATAAATTAAATCGCTCATATAAATATGTAAATTTGTTGCTGTACTTGTTCTCCATTTTTTACAACACTTAATTGACAAACTGTATAACAGAAGTTTTTGTTTGAAGGAAAAAAGATGCCATTCAATTCGTCTATTTGCTGCTGCCAATGAAAATATATTCATTCCTTTTTCTTTGGCATTTTCTAGGCTGCAACAATTTTGACAATGTTTTTATACTATTTCAGGCGTCAGTTAATAGAAATTCTTATTAACATCAACAATATCAGCTGCTTCCAGCATATAACTTGGCAGCACTCAACTTAGCACAGCCACAAACATTCAAAAACAAGGTTGTATTTCATGAAATCTACTAAAAAGCAATCCGAAAGTGGTTTTAAGTTGGTTTTAATAAAATAACTTTGTATGGTAAAACCCCAGGGGGTTATTATGTAATTCGATTCGAAAGAAAAAGCTTTCGAAATTCCATATTAAAAGCATATATTTTCGAACAATTTCCGATTCGAATCGTTTTAACAGTTGGTTTTTACTTTACAACCAGAATTTATTAATATCATGACAGTGCAAAAACACTATAATATGTCGTTACTTCAACGCCCACTAAAGGGGGCGGGGTCGAAAAAATTTATTTTTCTGATTTTCTGGCTCCAAGTTCAACACTTTGGAGCTTTTTTGACATAAAAATATATATTGCAAAAAAAAAATTATGTTGTTTTCAAGAGGTTGCTTCAGTTCAAGGCAACTTTTTTCCCTCTGGCCCGATTCAGTCCATTTACGAGCTTGACCTGTACAAGCCTTCAAAATATATCTGTACCAAATTTCAAGGGCCTGACTCTTTTCGTTTAGAATGAATCGTGATGTCCACAGACGGATGGGCGGACAGGCTAGATAGTCTTGGATTTCATCACTGATCAAGAATATATATCGTTGTTGTTAAGTAGAAAAGGCATAACTCGTATTTTTTACAAAATGGGATATTTTAGTGATATCCATACATTTTATACAACTACACCCCTCCACAAAAATTTATTATATTGGCATCGAAATTATTTATGATTTTACCAGCAATTAATTGTTCCAGTTTCTATTGTGATCGATACAGTTCCTGTTCTGTTTTTACCTTCTCCTGCTAAGTTACAATTATTGGAGTTAGACCCTTTTTACTTGACACCAACGATATACTTTTTGGGTCCTAGAGGGATATTTAGCTGCGTTACATAGGGAATGACAAAATGAATATACCCTTTAATTCTGCTTTGGAGGATATGAAAATTATCGAATTTGAAGACGAAAAATGCCCAACAACATGGAGGTGATTTTAGTGATTTTTTAAATTTTTTTTAAAACATATTTTACACTTTTTTTAATGTTCTGCTTTCAAATATTAAAACTATTAATTTTTATTTGCCATATTTTTTTATCTATTGGCAAAGTTTTCTTGCGATACAAGTGAAAAATTTTATTACTTAATTTCCTTCCGTTCAAATTTTATGTAAATTCGAATGGTTCAGTTTGTTGCCAATCATTCCATCATAAAAGTTCGTGATTTCACAGGAAATACTATTTTTTTTGCCGGAAATTATACTTCGTGTCGTCTATTTTCAATAAATGCCAAACACTTTGGCCGTAACATTTGCTTTTAACGTTCCTCTTGCCGTGTGGAGTATGAAAAGCGAGTAAGTGCATTGGAACAGGAGGGTGATGTCAAAGAAGTCTGTGTGCTGGTATTCAAAGAATATTATGCAACTTCATTTAAAAAGTTGCTGCTATATTTATAGCTTCATTTTAATTTTTGTCACTTTTCTTTTGCTCTTCAGAAATCCCTTAAATACTTTTGAAAGATGTCCTTCCCTTAGAATTGAAAGAACAAAATCTATTTCTGAGAGGCGCCGATCTGGCGATAAAAAATTATGCTCTGCCGCTCTTGGCCTGTCCACTTCGCCGGTATTTATGGTGTTTTAATTTTCTCCATCCTTCAAGTTGTTCTTTCCAAAAGGTGATGTCACTTCATCTAACAAATTTTTGCCCAACTAAAAACACTCCTTGCAGCCACTGCCACTAAAACTAAGAAGTGGGCAAATATATTTCTTTTTTTTTGTTCCTACACATTTGAAGTTATAAATTTTTATAATAATTGTTATTTGGCCTTTTTAATAATTTTTATGGTCGTTGTTGTTTAAAACTTCTTGCTGGTTGTTTGTTTGTTTGTTGTTGCTTGTTATTGATGTTGTTGGCTTGTCCTTAAATATGAGTTTTAAACGTGAAAGTATATGCTGCAAAATCGTGTTACCAGGTGAAGGTTGTTGCGAAGTCATTTTCACTTCAATGTTGAACAACAATAGATGGAAAAAATTAATAAAAATAAAACACGAACAAACTTTGTCGGGTAAAAAAAAAACAAAGTTTATCAATTAAATTTTATTACTTAAAATTTTTTTTTACAATATTTTCTTGTTTGTTTTTCTTTCGCTTAAATAAATAGCAAATAACGAGGGTGGCAGTTAGTATGGGGTGGTTTTTTTTAAGAGTTTTTCGATTTGATTTGAAAAGAAAACACATTGAAATTGTATGAAATCTTAGAATGATCTAGGCAATTCAATGTTTGAAAATGATTTCATGTAAATGTTGACCATTTCAAAAGGTTCAGAAAATCAGTCTAATTTTCTCTCTGCAACCGGTATCTTATGCAGAAGTTTAATTCAATATTGATTTTTAGTGCATCAAGCATTGCGTGCTTGTCCCTATAGAGAGGAGCCTTCATGTAGTTTCACAAAAAAAAAAACACCGGCTAGGAACGAAGTTTCTTATTATAAAAATATTAATTAATATTCCAATCTTAATATAAAATAATAAATAGAATTTTAACAAATTCATTTATTAATAAAAAAAATGGTTTGCAGTCTTGCAGATTCGAGCTTAAGTCCGTTGAGAAAATTAAAAATATTAATTTTAAGTTCTATTAGAGGAATAAAGAAAATAATTATTCGGGTATACATTTTTTATTATGATTTTTTTTCGCCGACTAGCGAAAATACAGAATCAATTTTGTTCCCAAACGAAATTGAATTCTGTCACGGCACGGCTGCGTATGATTAATATTTGTTTGTATGGAATTGTATTACTCATACGCCTTAAACACTGATTTAGAAAGAAAAAATCTTACGTTACGGTCGTTTTATTTTTTCCCGCTTAGGGTACCACTCCCCATCGTCCCATAAAGAACTTCATTCCAAAAAATATATAAAGGCGTTAAATCGCACGATCTAGACGGCTAATGGACCGGCCCCTAAACGTGAAACAAACTATTTACTGCAGATGCATCTCCAATGGGCCATTGTTTTCTAATGCAGTGCGCCATGTGGCACCGTTTTTTTTTTTCAAAAACACATGCCAGCCAAGTACTGCTCTTCCATTTCGGCCACGTATCCATTCAACTAGAAATGAGCACGATGCCTCGTTCTTAACCGACCATGAATTTTAATAATAAATTTCAATAGTCTGCCCGAATTAATCGTTTGTAAGTCGATTTATATGGTTAAATTATAGACCAAACTGAACATGTTTAACATGTTTAACAAATTACACGAAAGCAGCTGAACTGCCAGTAACAATCAATCTCCGAATGGGGCCTCGCGAACAGGGTTAACTTTAACCCTCATAAGACGCAGTGCTGCGTGCTTACGCATAGGCGGCTGGTCGAAGGTTCTGCGCCATCCGTGTTTATGGATGGTATAGGTATTGGGGAATCAGAAGCTCTTGATGTTCTTGGTATGAAAATACAGTGTCACGTTCGATGGACAGATCACATTTTTCATATTTCAAAAGAAGCACTCAACTGTCTCGGCTTTTTAAGACGGTGTAAGACATACTTCACCCCAACTGATCTCCTCAATATACATATACCACCTACATCCGACCAAAGATGGAATACAACTCTCATGTATGGGACGGTGCTTCAAAGTCTGTTTTGAAGTTGCTCGACCGCGTACAAGAGAGAGAGAGCGAAGCAGCTCATCGGTGACAGTAGGGTAGCCAACTCTATTGACTCACTGGAGCATCGATGCAACGTGGGGTGTGTTTCACTGTTCTGCCGATACTACAACGGAATGTGTTCTGGTGAAATAAGGGAACTTGTGCCTGATAACCGTTTATTTCTGCGAGCTACCCGCTCTTCACATAGGGCACATCCTGTTGTGGTTGAGTTGTCAGTGAATCGCACCACGCATTACAGAAAGAATTCGTTCTTTGGCCGAACGGTTCGTATGTGGAACAAACTTCCAGCACAGGTCTTTCCTGTCAGTTTTACCTTGGGGAGGTTCAAATCGAACGTCCACAAACACCACTCCCTCTAGCCTCCTTCCCATAACCAACTTTCCTAGTTCTGGCACAATGCATCGCATATGTAGGGCTCATCCCCTGAGTGCTGGCCCAAGAAAAAAAAATTAAAAACAGTGTTGCCAAAAATGAAGTTGTTAAAAAGAAAATGCAACCTTGTTGTTGGCTGTGCTAAGTTGAGTGCTGCCAAGTTCTATATGGGAAACAGCTGGTATTGTTTACACAAGCGCATCTTTGGTTTCAGAGTTCGCTTAGGGTTTTTATAAAAACCCAGCTTGATTTCCAAGAAGTTCTTCACTTTGCTTAAGTACTTCCATAATTTTAAAATATTCTTTCACAAAATGAAAAATAATTTTTATTTCAGAACTCATTGTAAAACTTTTTCTTTTTTCCTTCAAACAAAAACTTCTGTTGTACAGTTTGTCAATTCAGTGTTGTAAAAATAGAGAACAAATACAGCAACAAATTCAACCATTTATTTAATTTATTTTGAACAAATTTATTATACAGGCTCTATATTAAAGCCAGAATTTGCAGTGTGAACGCAAAATTAGCTGTTTATGGTTTTAACCAGAGCTCCGAAATCTTCGCTCGAATTCGAGTAGAGAGTGAAACTCGCTCGAATTCGAGCGCAAGTACTCCTGCGAGTGAAAAAAAAATATCGAGTGTACTCGATTTTTCTATGCCACTCGAATAAGAGCGCATATGCTTTGCTCGATTTCGAGTGCGAGTAAAATACGCTCGAAATCGAGCAGATTATACTCTTGCCGAGTACTCTTTCAGTCTTTCTCATACAAACAAAAAAAATTTCCACTTAATTTTTTCCCACAATTGTTAATTCCACAAATTGTGTTGTTTCCTTCAAAGTCATAACGAAAATATTTTCGAGTTTCATTATTTATGTCTTTATTGTTCATTATAATATAGAAAATATAAGTAAACTTTTAAAAATATAATAAAACTTTTTTTATAAAACCAACTAATTGCTCCGCACACGCGCACTGTATGGAAAGACTGAAAGAGTACACAAAAACCACACGCACACACAAGTCAGCAAAGACAAACAGTTTCTATTTTTCCACTCGATTTTACTCTTAAGAGTGAACTCTCACTCTATTTCGAAGATTTTTACTCCCACTCTTATTTTTTAAAAAGGAGTACTCGCGAGTACTCCCAACTAAAATAAACGAGTGGAGAGTAAACTTTTTGTAACACTCGTAATCTTCGAGTACTCTTCTTCGCGAGTATTTTTCACTCGGGAGTAAAATCGAGTGAATCTGAGCTCTGGTTTTAACACTTAATCCAGGTTTTAACTTTTAGTGTGAAAGTTTAATTGGGCACACTTTGTAAATCGTTATCTCACTGAACGGTTGGAGTACGATTATTTAATACGACCTTTAAGAATCTGTTTGATATTAAAATACACACACACACAACATTTAGAACAAATCAAGTCAAAATAATAATAATAAAAAAAAAAAAGAAAATAATAAATAGACCTTGATTATTTGATTTTGCAGGGGCTCTCGCATTACAGTTCATTACTTGCAATCATATGGCCAAAATCAATATTATTTTAGGTGTTTTTGTTTGTTTTCATTTTTAATTTTCATTGCAAATTTTTGAGTTTTTCTCCTGTTCAATTTTGTTTTTCTTCTTTTTTGTTTGTTTGTTTTTGTTGTATTGCTGTTGTATCAATTTATTAAAAAACATTTCGGTTGTCGTCTGTCGCTGTTTGTTTAGTGTTCAGTTGTTTTGATAAATCTACACACACTGTCTGCAGTGTGTCCATTGCGGTGTCTATGACCAGCACAAATAAAAATATCTACATTTGCCGGAAAAAATCATGATGACGATGATAATTTCGTTGATGGCGCTGGCGGTTGTTGCTGTTGATAGAATCTGAGTTGTTTTTATTTAAGTTTTTGTGGACATTGTGTGTGTGTGTGTGTGTGTGTGTGTTAGTGTGTGTTTGTGCGCGTGTGCTTTGATGGCACTGCCGCTGGAAAAAATTAATTTGCATATATTCATCCTTTAGGTATTTATGTTTAATATGGAACGTTTTACTATTTGCATTTTTTTCTGTTTTCGTTATTTAGTTTATGTGTGCAAGTGTTTGTGTTAAATTTCTCTTTTTTTTAGTATTGTGTGCGTGTGTGTGTGTGCAGCAAATACGCTGCGGCCTGATATAAAAATAATAACGAAAAAAATATAAAAATAAAATAATAATAATTGTTTAAAATTCAGGCGTTAAAGCAACAACCAAAATACAGGATAACAACAAAAGCCGCAAAAATAATAATCATGAAACTTTAATATTGTTTTGCTTGGTTGTGTGTGTTTGTTTGCTGCTCTTGCTGCTGCTGCTATTTGCTTTTCTTCTTCTTCTTGTTCTTTGGCTGATTACAATATTGCTGGCAACAATAGAAACTAATTCTTCATAATTTGTGTTAATTTTAAATATTTACATGCTGATGCACAAGTAAAACATTTAAGGCACAAACATTTTTATTTTAAATTAGCCCTCAAAACCTAAATATTTTTTTTGTTTTAAAACGGCTGTTAGCGATTAATTTAGTCAGTAAATTTTAGTGACAAATTTAGTTGTTGCAATGACACGCATGCTGGCTAATAAAAGGTAAAATGGCAAACTTCAACTCCAAAAAGAAGTAGAGGGCATATTCACTTTGTCATTCCATGTGTAACGCAGCGAAGTACCCCTCTAAGACCCCATGAAGTATATCGACGGCTTATATTCAATACCCGCCATACGCCAAAACACAGTTTTTCAGGAGAGAGAAAAAACCAGGGACCGTAACTGTTATGACTTTTATCAAAAAAATCAAGAAATAAGAGTTATTTTTGATTTTTATATTTTTAGATAGAAAATAAGAGTTATTTTTGATTTTTATTTTTTTAAATGAAAAATAAAAGTTATTTTTGATTTTTATATTTTTATATCAATAATAAAAGTTATTTTTGATTTTTATATTTTTATATCAATAATAAAAATCAATTCAAAATTCGTGACATAGGTAATATGTTTATTAATCTTTGTTACGTATTAAAGTAAAAATAAAGTACACAGTTATAATAACAACAAAATGTGTGTAACAAAGTTTCAAAATTATGCTGTGCATTGCCCTTGAACTTGAAATAACGCTATTATTTGTTCTTTCATTTTTGTTGTTGTTATTATTAGCGTAATCTTATTGTTGTTTTTAATTTATTAATTGCAATGCAAATTGTATATTAAGTGATAACATTCAACACCTGAAAACGACCTCTTAACGCTGACTTGAATGGCAGCCAAAACTTATAAGCTATTTCTATGCATTCATGTTTTTATAGCTGATAATGGAAAAGTCACATAATATATTATATTCATATAGAAATTTGAATGAAGCAGCATAATATAATACATACGGCATCAACAAATAAATAAGAGTTTTGAATTGATTTTTATTATTGATATAAAAATATAAAAATCAAAAATAACTTTTATTTTTCATTTAAAAAAATAAAAATCAAAAATAACTCTTATTTTTCATTTAAAAAAATAAAAATCAAAAATAACTCTTATTTTTCATTTTAAAAAATAAAAATCAAAAATAACTCTTATTTTTCATTTAAAAAAATAAAAATCAAAAATAACTCTTATTTTTGATTGTTAAAATAAAAATCAGAAATTTAAAAATCATGCAATATGTTGGATGCATTTCGCCTAAAAATCATGATGGTGTAATTAAAAGTTTTCTACGATGTTCATTTATGTATGATTTATTTCTTCAAAAATTGAAAAATAACTCTTATTTCCGGTCCCTGGAAAAAACTGTTTCATTCCAAAATTCTTAAGGTATGAATTAATCTTTCTTCTATAATATTTTTTAAACATGACTACTGAGTGACTCTTATAAAAAAATAGAACTTTTTACTCTATTCGTAGCGAAATGGTTGATGTCGGGTATTGCAACTGAAATCTGCAAATATTTTTATGGCGTATAGCGGTTATTGCACACTAATAAAAATATATGTTTTTTTGCTCTAATATGTAATTTTATTAAGTTAAGCATAATTAAAAAAGAAGGTAATTCAAATTGGACATTGTCACATTGCTTCTTATTACTTTGACTCCATCTGAACTAAATTATCATAAAAGTAATGATATTCTAGTGGCAGTATAACCGGTTCCAAATCTTGAAGATGTTTCCATTTACTAGGCTGGATTGGAAGCTGAGCAGTATGCAAAGGCTTTGGTTCAGTACATATTGTGTACTTTTTAGTTCTGTTGGGCAAGTTATTGTATTTTTCATTAAAGTTAACTTGAAATTGAACTTCTCCACTTCGCAAATACTTTAGTGATCTTATTATTATTATTATTATTATTGGTAAATTATCTGATGAGCAATGTGTTTTCAATTGGTATAGTATGATGGAAATAAATGTTGAAGTAGACAGATCGCCTTGTGTCTCATTTCACCAATAGTTAGTGCATTGGTGATCGGCAAGATTGTAAACAGTGAAGTTATGAACTTCTAGACGTTGTTTGAAATAGATAGCTGACGCATTTATATTTGGGCAGAGCTTAACTACTTATGCATCCATAGTAAAAACGTGTCATTTTCCTTCTTGCACCGCGACTTTGTCAATATTCTTCTCATCTTGAGCACGTTGTTTTTTTAAATATGATCGTTATATTCTTCAGGCGTTATTTGTTTGGCATTAAAAGAGACACACATATCGCATTGATCCTTGCGGGGCATAAAAAGACCGTAATTTGAAAAGGTAAAAATTTAAACAGATGATACTTACTTCTCGGAACATTATGCAAGGTAGTCTCGGTAAATGTCTGCCTTTGTGGTAAGTGTTGCGGCAATATAGATTTTATTCTTTTCTTTACGACAGTAATGGCTTTCCACTTTGTCCAATTTCTGGAAATATTCTTTTAAGTGTATCTTACCATCGGTTCTTTTAGAACTAAACGTGGATCGCTGAGTTTGTGCTGGCGACTCATTGTCTCCCGGTTTATCTTTGGAGGTTACCCATCCTCTAATGTCCCTTTCTATTGAAAGAGTCGACATAAACTTAAACCGGCAAAAACTTGTAATGAAATTTATTCATTCCGTATTCTCAATTATAGCGTATGGCGGGTATTGCATTAAAAAAAATCGTGCGGTTGATAGCGATATTACAAATATTTAAACAAAAGGACTTATATTAATTTTCTTCTCGGAAATTTTTGTCAGAGATTGAACTGGCATCAGTGAACAATTTGCGATCAAAAAGTCATCATCATGTATGCCGGGTATTGAATATAAGCCCTCGATATATATTCTTGATCAGTGATGAAACCTGAGACGATCTAGCCATGTCCGTCCATCCGTCTGTGGAAATCACGATTCAGTTCAAACGAAAATAGTCAGACCCTTAAAATTTGGTATAGATAAATTCCGAAGGATATCACAAGTCGAGTTCGTAAATGGGCTGAATCGGGATAGAGGGAAAACAGTTCCCCTAAGAAGAACTAAACCAACGTCCAGAAAACCATCTAATTTTTAAGGTATTTTTTTTTAAATTTTGTTAAGCAAATTATATATTTTTATGTCAAAGAAGACCTAAAACGTTGAACTTTTTTTTAGGAGTAGGACCAGCGCTCAGGGGATGAACCCTACATATGCAATGCAGTGCGCTGCAACTGGAAAGGAGGGGATAGTATTGAGGGGACATATGAGGAAAGATGAAAAGATAGACCTTTTTTTATAGCAATTTTTACCAGGCCGGCTAATTTACTTGAAGCCTGAAAAATACAAAAAATTAATTTTTGGACCCGCCTCCTTTAGTGGGCGTGTTGAAGTAAGATATTCTTCTTACCCTTATCGTCAATAACAAGGGGAATTTTTGTTCACATGAAATTTTTATTCCCACTCGAAGGGAAAAATGGTATCGTGAATCTCCCGTGAGAAATTATTCCCGCTATCAGTTCTCAGTGATTGTAAAAAAGAGAAGAAGCCGAAAACAACATGAAAAATCAAAGAATTTGTGTTGAAAATTTTAAGTTTATGCAATAATTAAAAAAAAATTAAAAGTAGTATGACTAACTATTTTGGATACATTTTGAAAACCAGACAAAACAAATTAAAAATATTTTTAATCTTTAGAATTGGAGCAACAAGTTTTACAAAAACGCAGGGAATTGATTTGTTTCAAAAAATATAAGTTTGTGTCTTATTAACGGGGGTCTTGCCACTAAAATAAAATTTGCAAACTCCAATATTCGGATTATCATAGAAAATGCTTACATGTTCTACTCTATTCTCCACCAACAACAAAGTGAATAAATTAAAGGGAAAAGTGAAAAAACTCTGGGGATCACGATCAGGGGAATTTAATTTTAGCGTGAAATCATTCACGGGGAATTTTTTCATGATTGCAATTTTAGGGAAAAGGGAAAAATTATTCATGATAGGGGTGATTATATGCAAAAAAAAAAAACAAAAAAAAAAATAAAAAATAAAAAATAAAAAAAAAAAAAATAAAAAAAAAAACAACTGTCTATCTTCTCATCTTTCCTAATCTGTCCCCTCAATACTATCCCCTCGTTTTCAGTTCCAGCGCAATGCATTGCATATATAGGGGACATCCCCTGAGTGATGGTCCTACTCCTAAAAAAAAAAAAAAAAAAAAATCCACATTTATGGCCGAGTGCATAGTCAAACCCGGGGTTTTTGCCCTCTTGGTTACGCATGAGCCATTTCCTTGTTATTAAAGACGTTTGTAGAGTAATTAAATTGCCTAAAAAGAATACAAAACGAAACAACAAATCCAAACTTCATGGCTCAAACAAGTGCTATAATTTTGCTCGCCAAACAACTGCTACTTATGAAATTCATAAATGAAATAAATACAAGCCATTACTTCCGCCACTGCCATTAATATTAACAAGCGCTTCAGCCTCAGCCTCAACCTCAGCCTCGATTACCACCAGCACCATTTTGGCCAACCATGAATATTGAAGCGCTTCAAAATTAATATTTATTTATTTTCTCACTGTTTTGACTGCAAATTTATTTGGCCTGGAAAAACATGCCTCCTACATTCCATGACTGATGGACGACTGCATCAATGCCTGCAATAAATACTTGAATTTTCCTATACTTTTCTCTAGCCTCTGCTGCTGCTGCTGTTGTTTGTTTTGCTGCATTCAATGCGGCCATAAAATACAATTTACTCAAACACACACACACTTACACACACACACCTACATGCATATGTACTTATGCCGCTGTATGTGTGCAATCAGTGCTAAAGCCTTTTGCCCTGCTCTGGCAATCGCATGCTCGTGCAATCTACAAAATTGTATATTTTCTACAATTTACTTTGTGGTCATTTTAATCCTTTGTAACATTTAAATTTAAATGCTGTGGTATTTTCCGTTTTCAGCATTCAAATTGAAATGAATAGTTAAACGAGGGAAGAGCCCAGAGTCAGAGAGTGAAGCGGGGCCAAGCAGAACAAGAAATAATAATTATAATGAAAATATTTTAAGATAAAAAAAAAATATATAAATAAATAAAGTGAAGCATAATAATAAAACTCATTTTCATTTAAATCCTGTCAAAACCACATGCATTATGATCAGTGCAAACTTAATTGCAGACCTTAAATAATGGAGTACGTTTTTAGTGAGAGTGTCTTGTTTCAAAGGGTGGAAGAGTTAGTTCACTTGACTTAAAAAAAAAAACAAAATACATATTCCATTTGAGATGTAAAATAAAAGAAATAATAAAAGAAGAAATTGCTTAGGCTGAGAAATCAGTGTGACATTTCGCGACATTTAAGGGTGCTGTTGGTGGAAGTAGTAGAATACGAGACTATGAAGCGGAGGGTCTTGAGTTCAATCCCGCACTGAGTCATGAATAGCTGTGTTCCAGATGCAGCCCGAAACAGCCCGAACTCGCCCAAAGTTACCCAAATGCGTTCCAGATAACAATTTTTGTGCAATTTTGAGAGAAAATGAGAGAGTAATTTTTTTCATTTCCTATACAAAGTCGCCCGAACTATTTCTTTGGGTAAGTTTGGGCAAGAACTATATTATCAGCTGTTTTTTGTTTACATTTGAAAATAAAAGAGTAAAAAGAAAATTTACAAATAAAGGAACGAAGTTGTTAATTGAAAATTGGTTAAAAGTAAAATGGAAGATTTTTCAAAAAAACTTGAAGTTGTTAGTACATTTGCGCATATTTGCCCCTTTGTTTAGTATAGAAAAATGCTTTTTCAGATTAGTGAACAACTTATGGTCACATCAAGTGGGTCTGATGAAGACGACATGTTACATTTACAATGATGCTAATCTTTCATTTCATGATGTTGAGCCTTATTCAGTGTGTAAAACCACTAAAATAAAAATTAATTTAAGAAGTAAACAGCACCAGTTTTTCAAAAGATATAATTATGTTTTTTTGCGTTCCAGCAAATTTGGGTAGATTTTGCACTTTGAGAGAGTAATTTTCTTTTTACTCTCATTTGAATCGGGCCAGAGGGGAAAAAGTTCCCCTAAGAAGAACTAAATCAACCCCTAAAAAAACAACAAAATTTCTAAAGTAATTTTTTTTTTGTAATTTGTTAAGCAAATGAACAATAATTAACAAAATGTAAACCAATATTTGCTTTATTATAATCCTTCCACGAGCCAACAAATGCTACATGAAGGCTAAACCATTTCTTAAGTCCCAGAATTTTCAAAATTAGTATTGAGTATTAATTAAAAACTGTTCAAGCCTAAAAGTAGGCAAATGCTTTCATACCGAACAAAAGCCTGGCGAGTATACTCAACATAAATAAACACTTTGTGTTATTTGATTAGTTGAAAAGAGAAGAATAAAAAGAAGAGAACAATGAACTGGAATGAAATGAAATGAAAGGCAAATACAACAACTACAATTTAACACGTTAAGCGGAGCAAATTACTTGCAGGAAACAAGTGCAAGTTGTTGTGGTGATACGAAAACTTATTATGTTTTTAGTTTATTTTTTAATTTTTTTTCAACTTTTTAACACTTTTTATTGTTTCGTTTTTGGTCGTTATGTGTTGAATAGAGAAATGAAGCTATTTGTTCTATTGCAAATAAAACAAAGTTTTTTTTTCGGGCTTTTATTTGATTGTGTATTTGGCTTTGGTGCCAAGAAGCAGCAGCAGCAAACGAACCCAATTCGTTGGTCAACTAACAACACTTAACTTTTTGCTTGCCTGGCTGCCATCGCCGTTACCTTGAACGTTTCTTGCTGCTGATTTTAGATTTTTATTTGTGTGTGTGTGTGTGTGTTTTTTTTTAACCAAAAGTTTAGTTTTGTTTACGATATATAAGCCCATGAAGGCGAACGAACCAAAGTGCTTTTGGGCCGTGAGGCTCTAAAAGACATTGAGAAAACGTGCTGGAAACTACAAATATCTTTTAGGTGGCAACGTGGCATTATATGGGCTGTGCGTGCAGGGCCATAAGCTGCTTTTATTTTTCCCTTTTGCATGGCGAGTGTGTTTATGAACAACACACATACTCACTCGCATATACGAGAGACAGAGGAGACTCCATTTGAGCCAAAGTTAGTAAATTGGCAATGGGAAAAGTTGTTCAAAGATGCTGGAAATGAGCATCATGACGTGACATTTCAGTTTATAAGAATGAAAGTATTGGAAAAAAGAAAGAAATACAATATGGTACTGATGTGCAAATGAGAGAGTGGAGAGGAAGTGAGAACTTGAATTGCACGAAAAATGCTGGTCATATTTTATTCAATTGTTCTGGTTGTGAGACGTAATCTGTGCCTGTGTTTTGCGTATGACATTATCTTTTTCAACAGCATTTTATTTCGCATCACCAGGTGGTTAAAATTCTACTTGTTGAAATTTTCAGTTAAAATAAATCTTTATTGTTATTGTTGTTGGGGTCGTTAATGTTTTGAGAAGAAAAAAAACATTTGTTTTATACATCATACAACATATTTCAAGTGAACAAAAACAACAAAAAGCATTTCTTCACTTTCTGCCACTCAATAAAAAAATATTATACTGACATCTTTCGAAGTTTATGTCCATTTGTAGGTATGAGTATTAATTGTTCAGTGCCCAATGCGATGCTCTCGTCGCTGAAGCAGGCCAGACTAATACTGATCAAAGGCGGCTAATGGCATTGAACTAACAATACCAGGCTACAGTGTTTTCTAACGAATTTCCAAACTTTTTGTTTATTACCCAACACAATACCGGAAATAACAGAGAAACGGATGTGGATATAAATATTCGATAGGAGAAGACTTGTCTACGCTGGTTGGTTGGTATACGTGGCTGCCCGCTACACGCAAGCATTCAAGTAGGATCTCTGAGATCCCGTTTTGAAAAACCACTCCACTCGTCAGTGACTACCTATGGAAGCCGTATCCTGATCTCGGGTACGGATGGTTACTAGATCCAACCCGTCGCATTGAGGTATCTAATAAGGTCCCCCAGACCTGTACCTGATAACTCCGCGAGGTCGCCTATAATACTATTGCCTAAGAATTTGTGTCTCGTGTTGTGCAAGGCCGGGCATTCGCAAAGGAAGTGATAAACTATCTCTTCCTTGCTCTGATCCCGGCAGCTCCGACAGAATGCATTATGGTTGAGACCTAACCTGCCTGCATGTCTGCCTATTGCCCAGTGCCCTGTCACAACCGCTACGAGCCCTGAGATGTCCCTGCGATTCCTGTTAATCAATTGTGCCGTTCTATTGTCGTTATAACATGGCCACATGCTTCTAGCCACCCTGCACGTGTTCAGCTTGCGCCACCTGTCCGCCGCTTTCTGCCGGAAATGGCTCTGAATTGTGCTCCTTAGGGTGCCAAACGGCATGTCCACCGATACGGCAGTGGAGACGTCCTTAGCAGATCCAGCCTTAGCTAGCTCATCTGCCTGTTCGTTTCCAAAGAAATTGCTATGTGCGGGTACCCAGATGAGGGTAGCGTTTATCTGACCCCCCAGTCTGGATAGCAGCTCTTTGCATTGGGCTACCAGAGTAGACGAAGTAGTGAACGACCTGAGAGATAGGAGTGCCGCCTGGCTATCGACAAAGATACCGACTCTACCCTGAACACCCCTATCAATTAACAGCCTCGCCGCCTCCCTTATAGCCAGTATCTCATCTACGCTACTTTTTTATTTCTTGGACCAGCACTCAGGGGATGACCCCTACATATGCGATGCATTGTACCAGAACTAGGAAAGTTGGTTATGGGAAGGAGGATAGAGGGAGTAGTGTTTGTGGACGTTCGATTTGAACCTCCCCAAAGAACGAATTCTCTCTGTAATGCGTGGTGCGATTCACTGACAACTCAACCACAAAAGGATGTGCCCTATGTGAAGAGCGGGTAGCTCGCGGAAATAAACGGTTATCAGGCACAAGCTCCCTTATTTCACCAGAACACATGCCGTTGTAGTATCGGTAGAACAGTGAAACACACCCCACGTTGCGTCGATGCTCCAGTGAGTCAATAGAGTTGGCTACCCTACTGTCACCGATGAGCTTCTTCGCTCTCTCTCTTGTACGCGGTCGAGCAACTTCAAAACAGACTTTGAAGCTCCGTCCCATACATGAGAGTTGTATTCCATCTTTGGTCGGATGTAGGTGGTATATATATATATTGAGGAGATCAGTTGGGGTGGGTGAAGTATGTCTTACACCGTCTTAAAAAGCCGAGACACTTGAATGCTTCTTTTGAAATATGAAAAATGTGATCTGTCCATCGAACGTCACACTATATTTTCATACCAAGAACATCAAGAGCTTCTGATTCCCCAATGCCTATACCATCCATAAACACGGATGACGCAGAACCTTCGACCAGCCGCCTATGCGTAAGCACGCAGCACTGCGTCTTATGAGGGTTAAAGTTAACCCTGTTCGCGAGGCCCCATTCGGAGATTGACACGAGCTCACTTGTGAGTGACTCGTTCATCCTTTGGCTCCTGGCGTCATCTCCTCCAGGCTTGGCCGGCTGGTGAACGAGAAAGAATGGATAATGCTGCTATCATCCGCGAAGAGTAGGTGAAATCTGACATAGAAGATCATTTATAAAGATGAGGAAGAGAGTAGGAGATAGAACAGAGCCTTGCGGCACCCCTGAATTTACCTTGAACACGTTTGATGAGACCCCATCTATAACAACTCGTATAGTGCGGTCTCTGAGGAAGCTCGCTATGAAGCGAGAGAAATCATCACCGACACCAAAAGCAGTCAGTTTTGACAGAAGTGCATCATGCCACACTCTATCAAATGCTTTTGAGATATCTAGAGCACCACCTTACTTTCGCCGAAATGGTGAATGGAATTGCACCATTTTTCTGTTAACAGAGCGAGCAGGTCTCCTGTAGAGCGAGCTCTGCGAAAACCATACTGCCGGTCGTTAAGTAAGGTGTTGGTCTCCAGATACCTTCACAGGTGTTGGCTATTGAGGAAGCGATACTTAGGCCCTGCTTTCAATCTCTAAAATTTTGCTTCGAGACCTACCAATACGATGAGCCTTCAAATGTAATCAATTGGAATTGTTTGTGGAGTTCTTTTCGTCTTCAAGATTCTATGTGATTGTTTGACTGCGGCTGACTGGTTTTTAACCACTTTTAGTGCCTCAGGTTAGACTTGACCAAATCAAATATGAATTTTTACGCTTTTGCTAATACAGGGTGATTTTTTTTAAGCCCACAAAACTAAGCGAAAAGGTTAGTTGTCACATGAACTGTTTTACTGCTTTTACTTTCTAGCTTTCATGATCACTTTAATCTAGCAAATCATCCTCAATAAATTAACCCTCGAACAACCAAAATATTCAGATTTATTTTGAAAACGAGTCATAAATTTGACAAATTTATATGAGACTTGGTGAATTCTAGGGCTGACAATAGTTTCACTTTCATACATTTTTTTTAATACGACGATAGAGTAGTGGTACATTTACCAAAAACACTACTTTATTACTGCCCACTTTAGAAAAGGTTTGTGAATTGGCTAATTGCTTGTAAATTTTACTACTAGATATTATTTTTATTTTATTAATAACACTTTCGTATTATTTTTGTATTTCATTGTATGTAATTTTCTTTAAAAATTCCTGCCATGAGTCTCACTTTCTTTAAAGTTTGTGGCTAAAAATTTCTTCGCTTGGCACCTTTAAAAAATCTTTGCCCTGTTTTCCACCCCCACTTCCATGCTGTCAAGGCAAATATTTGCTAACAATAACAACTGCAGCAGCTGCTGCTATCGTTTTTACTTTCTCTGCAACTGCTGCTTGCTACTGACTGTTAAAACAACAAACAGACCATAAAATTTGAAATGTTTTAATGCAACGAAATCGACAGCATTTTTTAAGAGCACTTTTTATTGTCGCCAAACACAGTGGGAAAATAAGGATGCCCTTTTTATACCCTTCAAAAAAAGGAGTTGGAGGGTATAATCACTTCGTCATTCCGTGTGCAACGCAGCGAAATATCTCTCTAACATCCCATAGAGAATATATAAAGGGTGTTTTTATAAGAGGTTGCTGATTTGAAATTTAAATAAAACACATGCCGAATTATGAAATCGTCAAAAAAAATTTTTATTTGGTAGATAATTTCTTGTCATTTAACATTTAAATATATTTCGGGCATATGGCCACCACGACAAAGGTCATTTTGGAGGTCCAATTTTCGACCACTTTTTCAAGCATTTGAGGACGTATTTCAGCAATGACACGTTGAATACTGGTTTCCAAAGCGTCAATCGTTGCTGGTTTATCCACGTAAACCAATGATTTCAGGTATCCCCCACAGAAAATAATCGAGTGGCGTCAAATCACACGAACGCGGAGGCCAATTCACCGGTCCATTTCTCGAAATAATGTTGTCGTTGAAATGTTCTTTCAATAAGTCCATTGTTTCGCCCGCAGTATGACAAGTGGCACCATCCGGTTGAAACCACATTTCGTTTACATCCATATCTTGAAGTTTTGGCATCGATTTTCATTCACGGTAACGCGTCGTCCTTCCTCATTTCTAAAGAAATAAGGACCGATGATTCCACCAGCCCATAGACCGCACCAAACAGTACATTTATCGGGATGCATTGGTAATTCTTGAACGGCGTGTGGATTATCTTTGCTCCAAATACGGCAATTTTGCTTGTTCGCATATCCATTCAACCAAAAATGCGCCTCATCACTGAAGAGAATTTTGCGGTAAAAAAGCGGATAAACATTTTTAATTGAACACTGTTTTTGAAGATAAATTTCCACGATTTGGAAGCGTTGTTCTGGAGTTAAACTGTTCATGATGATTTGTCAAACAATACTGTCAGACAACAAAGTGATTCGTATAAAAAAAAAAACATCCTTTATATTCTGGATCAGTGATGAAATCTAAGGCGATCTGAGCATGTCCGTCCATCCGTCTGTGGAAATCACGATTCAATCCAAACGAAAAGAGCTAGACTCTTGAAATTTTATATAAATATATCTTGAAGGATAGCACAGGTCAAGTTCGTAAATGGGCTGAATCGGGGCAGAGAGGAGAAAGTTCGCCTAAGAAGAACTAAACCAAACTCTAAAAAACAACAATATTTTTAAAGTGTTTTTTTTTTGTAATTTCGTTAAGCAAATGCTATATTTTTATGAAGAAGGTCCAACGCGTTAAATTAAAAAAAATTAATTTTCGGACCACGCCCTCTTTAGTGGGCGTTAGTATATGCAAAAATAGTGTAAAAATGTAACAAATTGTTTTACTTAAGCCTAGATTCCTTAAAAATAACATTTTTAAGCTTTAATGACGCAGCTGAGACGTAACCTGGAACTCCTCTGCCCTACCCCCTGCTCCCCTTTTCCCCTAAAATGACCCTATAAAATTTTTTTTTTAAAATAAATTTTACATTTAATTATCCCAAACATTTATTTTTACAGTTTTATGGCAAAGGTGAAATGTCTCCCCCACAGCCCTCGCCAGAGAGACCCCAACAGAATGCAGTTTTAATGCCTCCAAAAAGAATTGGATCCCATAAAGTATACTATATATTCTCTATCAGTGATGAAGTCTAAGACGATCTGGCATTGCCCATACGTTCGTCTGTGGAAAACATGATATAGTCTATTTTTGGACCGCGCCCCCTTCAGTGGGCGTTTACTTACGATATTATATAAAGGAACGCTATCCCACCAAATTAAAAATGAAATGTGCTTTTCCTCTGCCCCAGTCCTCCACCATTGCCCCTAAATGACCCAATAAGAAACCCCAAAAATTTACTTTTTAGTGTTTTATTGCAAATCGGAGATGTCTCCCCTACGGCCCTTCCCGCAATAACCCTGTCAAAATAGAATTTTAAAATTTTCACACAAAAATGTCTTAAATGAACTCTGACCCAGCAGGCTAAACATGTTTAATTGAATTAAGATTTTATAGGCTAATTGTTCGAAATTTCAATTTAAATCTCAGAAAGGCATGATAAATACTCCAAGGCACAAAGGCAAGTCAGCATCAGTTTTTGTTACTTACAACTTACACAGCAGAGCAGAACAGCTGTTTTCGTAAGACGCAACCCTTTCATCATCAGTGCTCATGTGTACTGTGTTTGTCACCACTTATTAGGTGGCTTAGTTGAATGTGATAACAGATCCTATTTACACAAATTTTATTGTGAAAAAGAATACGAGAACTGTATCAACCTGATGTTAACATGTTATTGTTTTTTAATACCCGTGTTAGCGTTTGATTATTTTTCTTCATGTCCCATTTTTCTGAATTTTTTGTTCCATCAGATGCTCTGCTGTGTAAGTTGAATAACAAAAACTGATGTTGACTTGCCTTTGTGCCTTGGAATATTTATCATGTCTTTCTGAGATTGAAATTAAAATTTCGAACAATTAGCCTACAGAATCTTAATTCAATTTAATATAGCAATATAAAATGTTCGTTAAAATTCTTACTACATACATGTTTAATTTATTTGGAGGTTATATAAAATTTGACCCGGTCGAATGTAACGGTCTTAGTTGTTCATATACTAGATTGTATTAATCATTTAACACGTCCAGTGCAGATTAGTAACATTCCACATCTTGTTCTTGATTTGAGCGATTGCTGAATCGAGCCCACAATCTTCGGCCTCTCGGCTTCTTTTTGCAATATTTAAATACCATCTTTTTAGAATTATATTGTTGAAATGAAGCCGAAATTGTTAAGAAAACGTATGTGAAAATTGCACAATGAGATTGTGCAAGCCAACTGTGGCTCCTGCTTAGATGAACGAACTTCCATTGATATAAAAAATTTTTTGTAGATGTGACGCACAAAATAGAAAGGGACCTAAGGGTAAAAACCGGTTTTGTTGAGGACAGCCATTTTAAATATTTAAATACGTGTATCTTTGGTATACCATCACTTCATAAAACACGCATATCTCTGGGAGGGAACACTTTTGGGGCATGGGATCGGTATCATTCGATGCTCAGATGTTGTACACATCAAAAAAAAGTGAAAATTGATTTTTTTTTACCCTTAGGTCCCTTTCTCTATGCCCTGTCACATATTAAAGATTTTCTATATTAAAATTTTTCTATATTAAAATTTTTTATATTAAAATTTTTTATATTAAAATTTTTTATATTAAAATTTTTTATATTAAAATTTTTTATATTAAAATTTTTTATATTAAAATTTTTTATATTAAAATTTTTTATATTAAAATTTTTTCTATTAAAATTTTTTATATTAAAATTTTTTATATTAAAATTTTTTATATTAAAATTTTTTATATTAAAATTTTTTATATTAAAATTTTTTATATTAAAATTTTTTATATTAAAATTTTTTATATTAAAATTTTTTATATGTATTAAAATTTTTTATATTAAAATTAAAATTTTGTATATTAAAATGTTTTATATTAAAATTTTTCTATATTAAAATTTTTTATATTAAAATTTTTTATATTAAAATTTTTTATATTAAAATTTTTTATATTAAAATTTTTCTATATTAAAATTTTTCTATATTAAAATTTTTCTATATTAAAATTTTTCTATATTAAAATTTTTCTATATTAAAATTTTTCTATATTAAAATTTTTCTATATTAAAATTTTTTCTATATTAAAATTTTTCTATATTAAAATTTTTCTATATTAAAATTTTTCTATATTAAAATTTTTCTATATTAAAATTTTTCTATATTAAAATTTTTCTATATTAAAATTTTTTATATTAAAATTTTTTAACTTTAAATCAGCCACCAGGACGTTCAAAATAAATTCAGCTACAAGGAGGAATCACAACTCAAATTCAGCACGGATTTTCCGGCTATATTTTTGCTCATTTCGAATTATCACACACCGAGTGGTGGCAACTGAGAATATTACGCTGTGACTAGAGTTGATTTCTTCCATATGATTTATTAAAAAAAAAAAAAAAAATTTTTTTTGATGGAATTGATGGCCTACGCCCCACTGTGCTGTGTTTTAAAATACAAAAACAGACAGACCACTTCAAATGGTTTGCAAGGAAAATTTCTTGCCATATCAGCAAAACTGTATTATTCGTTTTATTTCTTATTTTGCAATATTTTTTTAAATTTTTTTTCTGTTTTATTTTGCCATTTAGAGAGGAGAATTTTCTTTGTGGTTGAAAATAACTAGCAATAATGACGAAGGTATTTAGCCGTGCTGCACTGCACTGTTAACACCCTTTATGGCGCAGCAAAGTGGGCGGAAAATCGGCAAATCATTGTGAATACGGGATTTTGTTTTTAACGTCAATATATTCAGTTTTATACTCAAGAGCTTAAGTTGCCTTAATAAACTTTTGCATTTGGCCAAAAGGATAAGGGCAGAAACTGTTCTTGCTTTCGATTCCATTGCCATAGTATTTCCCATTGTCTTAATTACTTAAATATGTACGAGTATTATTAATAACAAAAATTGCAAAATAATGAAAGGTTAATTACAATAATTGCAAAAGTTTTGCCGTTTCTCCGTTTGTGTGTGTTCTTGCTGGCAAACAACAAATATTGTTTATTGCCTTGACCTGGCCGAAACATGAGAGATAAATAAAAAATTCATGTAAAAGAAAAGTTTTTGTGTGGTTACAGTTGTTCGGGGAGAAATTGTTTTCCACTGGCAGTTTGTAGTTTCTTTAGCGTCAGCTTCCAGCAGCATTTGCCAAATTTCACTACAGGCCGAGCGACCGACCGACCGATGGAATGTTTTCCTAAGGAATTTATTTATTTTTTTGTCTTTTGAATAATTTGTCTAAATATAAAAAAAAGAAATCATGTAAATAAATAAACTGCTGTTGAGCTGGCAACAAGGGATTTGTTTTCTATGGCTTTTGATCACGCGGAAATACATTTTTTGATATCCGGCGCAACACAAGTTAACTTCAATACACACTCTAGTTAGCTGGCTTTAAATAACTTTTGAGTTTTACAATAAATGTTATGGCAGCCAGCAAAGAACACAACATTAAATTTGCATGAGCATACAAATTTGTGCTTAATTACCTCCGCCATCTCGTTGAGGGGCGGCATTAAGACTTGAAACTTTTCTAACGTTTTTAATTATTAAACTTCTTTTCTCTTAAAGCAAAACTAAGTTTCTCCTAAACATCGCCATTAGTTTTTTTTTTCTTTCCTTTCCTTTTATGCTAATGTCCACTAAAGTTGTTTGTTAGCCTAAAATTACAAAAATGATGGCAATTTTCTTTACACAAATTATTATTCACATAATTATGCCATTAGAAGGCCTGCAGGCAAAATAATCTCCTACACACTCCAAATGTTGTCATGGTGTTTTAGGCGTAACATGTAGAGAAAAAAATATGAACGGGCCACTACAGTGTTGGCTTCGGAACAAGCAAACAGCTGGTACTGCTTTAACTTTAAAAGCTGCACAGGAGATTTCTCAAAGAAGCTTAAGTTCACTGTTCATAACACAAAAGTTTTGCCTATTTTTTTTTTTTTTTTGAAAATATATTGATTTATTATCGCAACATTCAAGATCGTTTATACAGCTGATGTTTTATTTGCTGGAAAATATTGTTACAAAAGAAAAAGTAGAGTCAACTTTATATACAAGTTAAGCCAAAAGAAATCACCCTATTGCAAGATGCTCTTATTTTTGCATATGGCGGTCAATGTCAAATCTCTTTTGAGATTTGTGAACTAGACAGATGTAGAATACAAGTGAACAAGCCATGGAGCGAGACACTCCTCATCCTCCATTTCGAGGACGAAGTGGACGAGTTTTCGACCAAAATCATAATGAGCGATCAGGCTCATTTCCACTTCAGCGGTTACGTGAACAAGCAAAACTATCGCTACTGGGGCAACGAAAATCTACGAGTGATGCACGAGGAGCCATTACACCCACTCAAAGTGACTGCATGATGCGCTGTCAAGGCTGGAGGAGTCATCGGATGACTTCTTTTGGCCCACCTTGTATTTAGAAATTGCTCTGTAACACTTGAGTTTTTAATTGTATTCGCGCTGATTCTCTTTTCTGAAGATATTTAAAAAAATCACAGAGAAAACTAAAGCACTTTCCAATATTTCAATTTATTTTTGACTTCCCGCTAAGAAATCTAAAAATTAAAAAAAAGTTAAAAAAAAAACATTCAGAGAAATGGCATATAAAGAAAATAATCAAACGGCAACAAGGCTATTAAATAAAAATGTGTTACCATCGGTTTGATACAATTCTCGTATGCAGTTTCCTAATAAAATTTATATAAATAAAAACTGTTATCATATTCAGCCACTTAATAAGTAGTGACAAGCAAAATACACATGAGTGCTGATGATGAAAGTGCAGCGGCTTTCGAAAACAGCTGTTCTGCTCTGCTGTGTAAGATGATTAATTAAAAACTGATGTTGCCTTTCCTTGGGGCCGTGGAATATTTTTCAAGTCCTTCTGAATTAAAAAAATTTCGAACAATTACTATTCCTGAAAAGGTGTCAGTATGTCTGTATGTGTGTTCGTTTTTTTTTTTCAAAAGAGCTTCTTTTATGTTCTAAATGATTTAACAGATCGATTCCGCAGACTAATCAGCTCATGGCTTTGAAAAATTTCGTCGATCGTCACCAACCGTATCAAAATCTATTGATGCATTCGTGGGATATTCTGAACGAAAAAAAAATTAAAAAAAGCGATTTTTTTTTTAAATTAATGGCGATTTCTTTTCTGGAAAATATGCAACATTTTGTCACTTTTTATTTAAAAAAAACACAATTAGGAGCATTTTGAAAATAAAACACATCTTCATACGAGATCGTAGATCAATTTGCAATAAATTCACTATTTTCAAATGCCATAATGTTGCCATTTTCCATTGAAAAGTGCAAAAAATGTAGCATTCTTTTTTAGAAAAGAAAGCAACAGAAATGTCTGGTGGCAAATTACGGCATTCAATATCGAGCGCAAGTTGTATTTTAATTGTGTTGAAGTTTAGATCGATATCGAATGCGATAATTTGGCATCTGATGAATTAGTGTTTTCGATGCTTTTATAGGACTTGAAAAGCCACATGGGAAAGGAATAGCAGTTTGAAAATAAATAAAAATTGTGTTGGCATCGATTGGCATTATGATTTACTAATGAGCAGAGTAACAGCACCGTCATTCGTCGACCCAGTAGGAAAAATTAGCAAAAAGTTTAAAATGGCTAAACAAATTGTATACCCTCCTTTCTTTCTAGTTTCCACACAATGCATTCCATATGTAGGGATCATCCCCTGGGTGCTGGTACTACTAAAAAAAAAAATTATGGCCTTAAAGACCACTCGTGCAAGTTTCTAACGGCTAAAAATTATATTATTTTAATTTTAAAACTGCTATAACTTGCGAATGGATTATCCGATTCCTTCCACGTGGCAGGCGGTGATTGATGTAGTCCTTGAAAATCTATAAAAGAATCGACAACAATAATTGATCACATATATAATTTCGGAGTGTTCTTTTTTCTATTAAGATTGCAGTCAGAATGATTCAGCTAAAAACTCATTTCTAATCGATTTTATAAAAAAACACAACTACAGTTTAGTAAAAAAGTTAAACACCACTTGACTGTCGCACTTATTGTCTTAACTTCTTACATGGACTGATTTTGTGAGAAAAAAGGATTTGGACACAGTCATTACATAATTAGATTAAAGAGATGATTATTGAGGTATACCAACAAATAGACCCTGGAGGAGTACATGCGGCGACCTTCGAAAACAGTTGTTTTTTACTTATGCAAATTGTATCGTTTAAATAGAGAACCTCCAGCCTGATGTAATGCCCTGTAAATAATTGAAAAAATTATGTTAAACAAATCAGTCGTAAAAAAACCGAAAATAGTCCAACAGCAAAAATCGTTTATCACCAGGCCGAAGATAAGCCTACTTGCGAAGCATTAACGTTATTTTTATAGCCTTTGCAGCATTCTTGGCTTAGTGCTGCCGATAAAGAATTTTATGTTTAAAATTCCTTTTCCGAGCTGCCTAATGGAAATCTGTAATTCTATTTGCCACGAGTTGTGGTTAATTTATCTGCTGTTCTTTTAGTTTTATCCTGCGCATCTTTCATTCCGAATTAATATTAAGTGTTAATAATGGAAAACTCCCTGTACATTGTGAATACAATATAAATAATTCCAAATAAAACAAAGAAAGAAAAAAACGGGCCCGAAAGGAAGCCACAAAGAGTAAAGGAAAAGAACAGAAAACAATGAAATAAAATTGGCTTTAAGATGGTATCCTTTTAAATATTTATTCGAATCAGAGGGAAGCAACTGAACGTATGAATGAACAAAATAATACAAAATTAATACATTCGATTGTGTTAATGTGTTTGTGTTTGTTGTTTGTTGGCTACACAGATGGCAAATAGTACATGCCAGCACAAAACAAGAGTATCAATTCAAACAAAACACTGGCGCACATTGACAACCGAACGGCTAAAACCATTCACTCGAACGCCAATGAATGCAAGCAGTTTTCAGCGCGAATGAATAAATGGAAACTTTGAGAATTCGTTTGATGTTATTCATGGGATTTATGGAGTTTCTCCACTTCCAGATGTTTGTCTGTTTGTTTGTTTGTTTTATTTTCCTTTCCTTTCAATACATTTTAAGCCATTTGCTTAACAAAATTTCACCATCTTCCTTCTCCATATAAATTTAGCATCAAATTTTACACTTAAAATAATAAAAAGGCGAAGTTTTTAAAAAGTTTGTGTGGGCCTGCTTGTGCAGACATTTTAATGCTGGCATTTTCTTTAAAAGTAAATGGATTGTTGTCATGATGACTGCCGTTCATAAAATTTATTAATAATTTAAAAACTCTTAATCATGAATAAATAAAATAATCCTTTTAAAAGCAAATTAAGAAGCAACCAGCAGCCAACTTTTATATTTATCACTTGTACTTCAATGTAATGCTTTTAATGCAATTTCAAAAATACATTTTCTTTATTTTCCACAATTATGCGGCAATAAATAAAATATTTACTTAATCTTTTTGCTTAATATGCTTCAGCAGGCTCTAGAAGTCTGTGGATTCCATAGATACTTATGCGATTTAAATGATGAAAAAAAAGGATTACAAATACGAAGTCTGTATAAAAGAAACAAGGTGAATTTTTTTTTTAATTCTATTAAGGTTTAAAGGATACTGTTTGTGACGTGTTGTAATGCACAAAGACATGTATAAGTATTCCAGCGGAGCAGATCAGCTATTTTCGAAAGCCGCTGCATCAGCACTCATGTGTATTTTGCTTGTCACTACTTATTAGGTGGCTGAACATGATAACAGTTTTTATTTATATAAATTTTATTAGGAAATTGCATACGAGAATTGTATCAAACCGATGGTAACACATTTTTATTTAATAGCCTTGTTGCCGTTTGATTATTTTCTTTATGTGTCATTTCTCTGAATTTTTTTTTGAAAAACGTTTTTTTTTTAATTTTTAGATTTCTTAGCGGGAAGTCAAAAATAAATTGAAATATGGGGAAGTGCTTTAGTCGCTCCATGGCTTGTTCACTTGTATTCTACATCTGTCTAGTTCACAAATGTCAAAAGAGATTTGACATTGGCCGCCATTTGTAAAAATCAGAGTATCTTCCAATAGGCTGATTTCTTTTGGTCCACCTTGTACGAGGTCCGTTCAAATGAAATAAGGTGAATATTTTTGTTAAATTCAATTAAGGTTTAAGGGATATTGTTTGTAGCGTGTTTAAATGTACAAAGACATGTATAAGTATTCCAGCGAAGCAGACCAGCTGTTTTCGAAAACCGCTGCACTTTGATAATCAGTACTCATATTTATTTATTTGTATATTTTCTTATTATCACTTAGCAGGCGGCTTATTTAATTGTAGTTTTTGTTCAGAAAAATTTTATTATGAAAGATTATACGAGGGCTGTTGCAATCCTATGGCAACTTTTTGCAAAATTATAAATATTTAGGACTAAACTAATCCCCAGTCTATATTCACTACCATTTGATGTGTTTTTTTTTATGAATACAAAAAGTTTAGCACTTGTGCTGCTTTTGGTGAATTTTAAAAATTTTTTTAACTTGTTCACTTGTTCATGAATGGAGTGCATAAATAAAGTTATTAAAAATTTAGTTTCCTTTAGGTAATTTACCCACACGTGTACTCACGCACACAACTAATTTGACATTATTCACACCAGACACATACGCAAAAACACACACGTACACACACGCCACACACACACACACAATGGCAATAACAAAAAGTGGTTAAACACAGCAGCTGTCTCTTTATTTTGTAAACACGCGAGAGAGACATTAATATAAATGGACCCAAATGAACAATTTTACAATAACTGACACTACACAAGAGCACACTCATACACACCTGCACACACACATGCACACATTGTAAGCGACTACAAAATATGCCTCCACAAAAAAAAAACACACACCGACACAACGACTTCTATATGTAAAATAGACGGAGGAATAGCATAAGAAACAGCTAAAATTGTTATTTGAAGACACTCACGTGCGTGTGTGCAGATGGGTGTTCATTAATTTCATAAATATCATCATTCCTGTAACCAAGATGTATGTGTGCGTGTGTGTGTGTGTGTGCTTGTTATCATTTTCCAAATCTATAGACACCATCATTTCCTTTTGTTGTTCATTTACAGGTTTTAGCTATTCAACTAATTTGAAGTGGCATGTGAATATCATTCATTGTTGTTGCAAACACTTTTATTTTGTGGCAACTAACGAGTATGTTTGAACTATTAAAAGCAGCGAAATTTTATTATTATTATTTTTGGTTTTTTTTTTATTTCAGTGTTTATTTAAATTAAAATCAATTTCTCTTCCCTGTATTCCGTTTGTTTTTTTTACCATATGGTGGGTTGCCATTTGTTTCACCACCAACAAAAAAAAAAAAAAAAAAGAACAGCAAAATAATTGAAAAAATTTTTGTAATATTTTTCGTTGCCATCAATTCAATTTAAATTAAAAAGTTCACATCTTACACTTCAGTGTGTATCATTAATTAAAAAATTTGTAAATAGTTTTCTCTCCCCCTCTCCCTCCTCCACCCCTTTTTGCAATACATATTTGGCTATTTGTTTAAAACACCTTGGCCACAGTCAGCCATCAGCGTTTCACACTCTTTGACTTGCAGCTGCCAAGTGTTTGTGCACAACACAAATAGTTGCAGTGCAAGCGGATAAAATTGTGTAACAAAAAACAAAAACAAAAAAAAAACAAAATAAAAAACAAACAAGTTTTAGTTAAATTGAATTCCTTTTACGCAAATACTCGTCGCATTCGTTTAATAATGGCACAGTGGCTGGCAAGAGTGCATTTGGGCTCACAGTTTTGCAAACACTTCTGCTGGGTTTGAATCAAGCGAATTTTTATATATTCAGTCAAAATTTGAAAATTTTTAGGCATCGAGACTTGCAGTTTTTGTGGCTGTCCACACTATGAAATTTTAATTTTGAAATTTTTGTAATTGAAAATTCTTGTAGATCACAAATTGAACCGTAAGATTTACAAGTTTTTGAACTTTTTATTATATTAAGTATTTTGCGTGGAACTCAAGAAATAAAAGAAAATTAAATACGAGTAACAAATACGTTTTAAAATTACAAGTGGGAACCACATGGAACTCTGTACCCCCTCTCTAATCTTTTCACTCGCTCTCTCTTTCTAACTACCTCCCTATCCCACTATACTGTTCTCAAGTATTGCTGTAGTAAAAGTTACACGTCTTACAGCCATACCTAAATACGGGCGGCAAGCGTTTTTTAGCTGTCAAAAACTGTCATGTCCATACATTTTGTATGCAGCATACCGGAATAACGCGGCGGCAACGTTTTGCTATTGGAAAATCCGATTTTGACAGAGTGTTTTCGAATGAAGTTAGTTGCAAAAGAAAACAATTGTAACCAGAGAAAAAAAGCAAAAATTTACAAAAGTGAAATAAATAATAAAAGAAAAAATTTGTGCACTTCGTATTAGAAAATGGAGGTAAGAAAATATTTACAATATGATTATATACATAAATATGTATGCACGTTTGTAATTTGTACAAAATTTCAATAACAAAATCACAAATGTCGTCCGTCCAGCTGTTAAAATAATCAGGGTTGTTTAATTTGTTTGCTTGATAACCCTGTTTTTATTGTTTTTTTACATAAAGCTGCCGCTTTTGTTTAGATATGGCATTTCAGCGTTAAAACTCAGCGGAAAAAAACGTTCCGCTTTCCGCCCGTATTTAGGTATGGCTGTTATGGTAGTAACACATATGAGACGAATAATAAATTTCTCTCCATACGACGAATTCTTTGGTAAAAACTCGCTCTATAATTTCGTCGTATGGAATACAATAACGACGAACAATTTAAAATAATGAACAAAAGCAATTGTAAATTTAAAAAAAATCTTTTGATGCCAGATTTATTTGCCAGATTCATTTTTTTTCCAGAGCAAATTCTTTTTTGCATTTATTTTCGGAAAAATTTTTCTTTTGCAAATAAAATATTCTTTTCCTTTAACAGCTGATGGGGTGACGATATGAAAAAGTAGGAAATAAAAGAAATACTATCTGTAAGAAAGTGTTCAAAATTAATAAAAACTCGCCCGACATATAGATTTTTGCCAATTGGTGAACGTATTTTTAGTATGCACTGGAAATGTTTGTGCTATATGCAACAAAACATGGTCACCTTATACCGATACTTCGTCGTTTGTCGTTCGACGGCGTAAGAAATTATAATAAACCTATTGCTAAGTTCATTGTGCACGACGTATTTCGTTCAACGTAAATATTCTGTGTATTTTATTTTACATAAATGTGTTTTATTTCTAAATTCTTCTGGTTTCTTGACCTCTTTTTAATTATTATTGTATTCTGATATTTTGAAGCTTAAGGTCTCTTTATTTTAATTTAATTTTTAATTTCAATATTTCGTTACTCCTTTGTGTGACTTCTTCAGGAAATTAATTATTTTATAAAATAAAATAATTAATTTCCTGAAGAAGTCACACAAAGAAGTGACGAAATATTGAAATTAAAAATTAAATTAAAATATAGAGACCTTAAGCTTAAAAATATGAGAATACAATGTGTTTTATTTCCAACGACGAATATTCGTTGCGAAAGATTTCGTCATTCGTCCCAATTGTGGTTGTAGCATTAATAAAGACATATAATAAGCAATTATTTGTCGACGTCAAGATAATATGCCTTATTACGAATGGCGACATCGACGTTACATCGACACGACAGCAAAAACTTGTCATTTCACGACTCTTTGTCGACAATAATTGATAGCCCCTATTAATATTATACGCCTTAAAGAATACCAAGATATTGTCAATAGCAAGTAATTGATGCCAACTACTTGTGATAATTTGTTGCTGTCGAGTTGACGTGACATCGTTGTCGCCATTCGTAATAAGGCAGAATATAAAAAATATTACAGTTAAAATTTACACTTTTTCCTTATCAATTTTGTATTAATTTTTAACAGCCTCTTGCTGCTTTCTATATAGTCCTTAGAGACAAATCAGAGGCCATTAGCAGCATTTAGTTGTCCACCACAAGGAGTATCGAAGTAGGGTATTTTTAAAATTGTCTTGACTTGGACATCGATTAAGGTTGATTATTAATATATTTTTCAAAATTTTGAAACATTTTATAATATCTTATCAGATGTACAAGTTCTGGGTTTCTATAATATTTTCTTTCTGTTGGATTTCATAAAACTATTAGAAAATTTGTTTAAAGGAATTTTGAATATATTCGAATATGGGGTTTTTTCGATTATAAATCGAAAACCATATCGTTCGTCGTTGTAAATATTTATTTAAACAAAAAACTTTTTAGCAATAGTAAACTGATGTGAATGCAATTCGCAGTTTTATGTTGTGCAAAGAAAATTGCCTATATTCTAATCTTGATCCAACTGTCCTCTTGACACTATCCCCTCCTTTTCATAGCTCTGGCACAAGGACGCCGGTAACTTAACATTCAATGGCTGTCTGTTAATCACCTCTATCATGAATAATTTTTCCATCGAAATTTTTCCCTACAATTCCAATCATAAAAAATTCCCCCTGAATGATTTCAGGCTAAAATTATATTCCCCTGATCGTGAATGATTTTGTTCCCGGGAGTTTTTTCACTTTTCCCTTTAATTTATTCACTTAGTTTTTGGTGGGGAATAGAGTAGAAAATGTAAGTATTTTCTATTATAATTCGAATATTAGAGTTTGCAAATTTTATTTTTGTGGCAAGACCCTTTAATAAAACAAAAACTTACATATTTTGCAACAAATCAATTGCCTGCGTCTTTGCAAAACTTGTAGCTCCAATTCTAAAGATTAAGAATATTTTTAATTTGTTTTGTCTGGTTTTCAAAATGTATCCAAATTATTTCACTACTAAATATTTAGTCATACTATTTTTTAATTTTTTTTTAATTATTGCATAAACTTAAATTTTTCAACACAAATTCTTTGATTTTTCATGTTGTTTACGGCTTCTTCTCTTTTTTTTTTGCATTCACTGAGAACTGATAGCGGGAAAAATTTGTCACGGGAGATTCACGATAACATTTTTCCCTTCGAGTGGAATAAAAATTTCACGTGAACAAAAATTCCCCTTGTTGTTCACGATAGGGGTGAATAAGCAGCGGAAAGTTTAACTAGTAAATTAGAAAAATATATATTAAACTAAAAATACTCATTCATCCTGCAAAGGAGTTTTCAAACTATCCTCGTACATATTTCAATATAATATTGCTAAAATTAAAATTAAGTGTATAAACTTATTAGAGCCATAAAATCTCTTTGTCTCATGTGGGAGATATTTTAAGTATAAATCTTACCAATTTTAAATTAAATTTTCGACAATATTTCTGTGTTAGACAAAAAGAGATCGTCCCCACTGTACGATCGTTAAAATGAAGTGCTATTGCAAACAGCAGTAAATTTAAGTTAAATACCAGCTCCTATAAAATTTAAAGAGAATTGTCTTTTATGCGAACATAAAAAAATAACTTGTTACTAAAAGTTAATATTTCATACAGTGAAGGACAAAAAAAATCGCAATATTTCTTAACTTAAAAAGATTTGAAAAAATGTAGCAGGTCCTCAATTCGTTTTGTTAATTTATTTTTATATGGATTAGCGCAATTTATGAAATGGTTTGTTTCGGACACAAGCACCGTCTATCTGAGTGTCTATATTTCTCTATCTCTCTCTCTCTCGCTGTCATTTTATTGGCAAAACTTATTGAAGCACTTTCTTTTGTTGCCTCCAATAGAAATTTTGTTATTTTTGAGGCTCAAAAAATTCGTATTATTCACACTCGCATGTGCTAAATCTTGTGAATGCTCTTTTGTTTTAAAGCGCACCATTTTTCTTAACACCGCTGTAATAATCCAACGGATTAAGTTGGTGCTGGTGGCTGATAAAAACAAAAAAGCCACCCAACTTTTTACAATGAAAACAGCGGCATCAACTATAAAATTTCAGATAGAATGATATTGATTTTCCATTTACTGTGGCAACTACTCCTGCAATTGTATCTAATCTTTGTTTATTTATTTAGTTTTTGCTTTCTTTTGGTGTGGATTTTATTTTTGCCCACTGCACTGGACATTTGCTGATTGTTTTATTTTACTTTTTGAATTTTATTAGAAAAATTTTCAGTTTTCTCTAAATATTTCATTGTGAAATGCTAGAGTTGTGCACAACTAAAGTAATATTTTGCAAATAAAAAGTGCAAAGAAAAAAAAAACAAAAACAAAATTTTTAAATAACAAAGCTGGTATTTTATCAAAGCAACGAAGCTAAATATTTCTACAAAAAAAAAAGAAAAAAAAATATAAAAAAAAGGAAATGCTATCACACCAAAATATATGAAAATTAAAAGAAATATATATTGGAAAATAAAAACATGTAGTGAAATATTTCAGTGTGCATTTTATCTTGCTTGTTCAATTTAAATGGATAAAATGGAACACCGAAATAAGCGAAGTTCGAAGGAAAGAAATTTTTTTTAAATCCTTAAGTTTAATAACACTGTGGAACAAATTCAGATTAGCAAAAGTTAGGTCGATTATGAAAGTGAGGGGTGGAAATTGAGGCTAAATTAGAAGACCCGTATCGCGGCGTTTGTTTATATTAGTTAATCGATAGTCCATTAAAAAAAAATTCGAAGTAACATAAACAAACGCCGCGATACGGGTCTTCTAATTTAGCCTCTATTTTCAACCCTCATTCTCAGCATCGACCTAACTTTTGCTAACCTGAATTTGTTCCACAGTGTAATTGTTTTAAATAGGAGTTTTGGTAAAAACGTTTATTATTTTTTGACTGGAACAGGCAGTCCTGCAATGCATTGTACCAGCAAGGAGAGGATAGTGTTGGTGGATAAACGAGAAAAATATGGAATTTGTGTACGACATTTTTTTTTTACTAGGATCGTGCGGTAGTCAAATTCGATCGCGTGATAATTACAGTTAAAAAAAATCTTTCCAGTAGCATTTAAAACACTTATGTAAAGCAATTTGAAACTTCCTACTTTTGTCTAATTGAATAGAAAAAAATTTGTTGTGCCTTTTACAGCACACATAAAACGACTTTTTTAAACACTTTTCTGCCAAGAACTTCAAAACAATTATTTACCTTGTACACATCTACTTAAAATTACCTTTCAAACGATATATGTTTTCTCAATATTGTTAAATGATGAGATACTATAGAATGTCCCACAATTTTGTTTAAGAAGATTATTTTACTTAGTCAAGAAGGGAGAGCTTTATAGTTTAAACTAGTGTAAATTTTTGCCTCTGTTGGTACTATGCTGTGCTTACAGCCATGTCCTGGTTAATTTATGGAAAATTTTTATTAATTGATTAACCGATTAATTTTAAGTTAATCGATTAATAACAGATAAAACAAAACTTTGATTAATTAACAAAGAGACTAACTAACATAAAACATGATTGATTACCCTAGTAAAAATCGCATCTTCTCAGTTATCCTAAGTTAATCGATTAATAATATACACAACATTCAAGAATTTTATGGCTTGCTTAATTTATGAAAAAATTTTCTTAATGTAATAATCCTACGTTAATCGATTAATAATCGATTAATCAAAACTGCGATTAATTAATCGAGAGACCGACTAATATAAAACCCGATTAATTGAACACCCTAATAAAAAACTCTATTAAAAAACGCATCTCCTCAGTCATCCTAAGTTAATCAAGAATTTTATGGCTTGCTTAATTTATGAGAAATTTTTCTTAATGGATTAATCCTACGTTAATCGATTAATCAAAACTTCGATTATTTAATCGAGAGACCGACTAATATAAAACCCGATTAATTGAACCCCCTAATAAAAAACTCTATTAAAAAAGCATCTCCTCAGTCATCCTAAGTTAATCGATTAATAATATACACAACATTCAAGAATTTTATGTCACTCAAGAACTTTATGGCTTGCTTAATTTATGAAAAATTTTTCTTAATGGATTAATCCTACGTTAATCGATTAATAATCGATTAAACAAAACTTCGATTAATTAATCGAGAGACCGACTAATATAAAACACGATTAATGGAACACCCTAATAAAAAAAACCCATCTCCTCAATTCAACGTCACCATATAACATTCAGGAATTTAATCGATAGACCGATTATTATAAAATCTGATTAATCGAATACCCATAACCGCATCTCCTAAATTATGCGTCACTACATATATAACATTCAATCATTTTATGTCAGTCAAGAATTTTATGCCTTGGATAATTTATGAAAAAAATTGTATTAATCGGTTAATCCTAAGTTAATCGATTAATAAACGACTGAACAAGTCTTTGATTAATTAATCGAAAGACCGATTAACGTAAAACAGTCAAAATTTTATGACTGGGTTAAGTTATTGAAACTTTTTTATTAATCGATTAGTCGTAACTTAATCGAATAATCGGTTAGTCGTAAGTTAATCGAATAAGCGATTAGTCGTAAGTTAATCGAATAATCGATTGGTCGTAAGTTAATCGACTAATCGATTAATCGTAAGTTAATCGACTAATCGATTAATCGTAAGTTAATCGACTAATCGATTAATCGTAAGTTAATCGATTAATAACCGTTTGAACAAAACTTCGATTAATTAATCGAGAAACCGATTTACATAAAACTCGATTAATTGAATACTCTAGTAAAAACCGCGACTCCTCAATTATGCATCACTATATAACATTAAAAAATTTTCGATTAATCGTAAGTTAATCGCGTAATCGTAAGTTAATCGATTAATCGTAAGTTAATCGATTAATAACTGTTTGATTATAATTTCGATTAATTAATCGAGAAACCAATTAACATAACACTCGATTAATTGAATACTCTAGTAAAAACCGCGACTCCTCAATTATGCGTCACTATATAACATTAAAAAATTTTCGATTATTCGTAAGTTAATCGAGTAATCGATTAATCGTAAGTTAATCGATTAATAACCGTTTGAACATAACTTCGATTAATTAATCGAGAAACCGATTAACATAAAACTCGATTAATTTAATACTCTAGTAAAAACCCCGACTCCTCAATTATGCGTCATTATATAACATTAAAAAATAATCGATTAATCGTAAGTTAATCGAGTAATCGATTAATCGTAAGTTAATCGATTAATAACTGTTTGATTATAATTTCGATTAATTAATCGAGAAACCAATTAACATAACACTCGATTAATTGAATACTCTAGTAAAAACCGCGACTCCTCAATTATGCGTCACTATATAACATTAAAAAATTTTCGATTATTCGTAAGTTAATCGAGTAATCGATTAATCGTAAGTTAATCGATTAATAACCGTTTGAACATAACTTCGATTAATTAATCGAGAAACCGATTAACATAAAACTCGATTAATTTAATACTCTAGTAAAAACCCCGACTCCTCAATTATGCGTCACTATATAACATTAAAAAATTTTATGCCTGCCATTTATTTTAGAGGAAGTTTGATCATTCTACTTATTGTTATGGCAAATTGGCATAGAAAAGCCTGTGATGGTTTAATTTTGGTTAATCTTTCAACCAAAATGTAATATTTTGAACTACTAAAGCTATGTTCGCATCTATGAAATATTTGACGAAATAAGCGTAAACTAAATTTTCTGATTTAATTTTTTTTTTTTAAATTTTGGGAAAATATTTTCAAAATGGGCATTTGTCCACTTGGTATAAAAAATAATTCAATATACAATCTATATTGCCTTTTATCGTTTCATTTGAAGAAATTTTTGTCAAAAATCTCTGGTTATGCTTATTTTATTAAATATTTGCTAGATGTGAACGTAGCTTAAATCTTAGCTGTGTGGCACTTGTTGTCCTTGCATTAAATGTCCATATGCCCCTCTTTAAATATCTATATGAAAGATTGTAATGAGTTGCAAGATTATGTGACATACAGTACTGGTGCGAGTCATTGAATACCCCGAAAAGGTCAACTATGAAAAAAGTAAAAATTTTAAATATGTTTAAGGATCAATTTCTTACTTAATTAGAGCGCTAAGTTGAGACTTGAAATTATTGGCAGTAGCAAAAACATACAGCAGATTATGTTTAGCAGTCTTATTGCAAAATATAATTTATTTTACAAATATTTACAGCCAGTGTGCCATGCGGTTACTAACAGCACCCCCCACACCCCCTAATGCATTCAGTCACTTTTAAAAGTTATGACGAAATAAAGAAACTCACCGAAGTGAACTTTAAAAATGTTACACTCATGTTTTGAGCAACAGACGCATAACAACTAAAAATAAAATATTAAAAAAATATCTTTAAAGGCAGACGTGCTGTGAGTTTTCATAATTTCATTTATTGACCATTTTTAGTTTGAAAGCTGCTTGAATTTGTGTTTTAAACATTTTTGATGGTTTATGAATGTGAAACTCTTTCCTAACACAAAAACACGTGCACACACACACACACACATACAAATTTGGTGTCATGAATTTCAGCCACAACAGGTTTGAATACACTGGTGCTGGTCAGCACGTAAAATTGCTGCTGCTGGAAATTAACTTTATTTTAAAAACTTTATTTGTGACTCTCCTATTGCAGGTGCAAAAATATATTCATAGATCTGCAAGATGAAAGTGTAAATATTATTTGCCTCAACTTTTGGCAGCGAGAGAAAATAAATTCATTCATTTACATGCACTAGTGTGCGTGTGTGTGTGTGTGTGAGTATTTTTGCATCATAAATAAACTGCAAACTTGTCAAATTTTCAATTGCCTCATCATCATTAATGGAAATGAGAATTTTCTTTATCATTCATTAGCATAAAGCCAGCCGTGGAAATACTACAAGTTTTCCAGTCACCCAACGGACACCCTAAGACAGCCATTTACACAAAACGCACAAGCCAAACGCACACAAACTGTTTCGCGGACAGACGAGATGTATCGTACGTACGAGTAGCATAAATTGCTGTACTTTATAAAGATGGATGCTGCCAATCTATATCAATACAAATTATTTAATTCAATAAATCCGTCATTTTATATTGAGGCACAAAGAACACAGCAGCTCGTGAGTGTGAATGGATGTGTGAGTGTGTGTGTGTGTACGACTGAACATAAAAGTCATGCATTATGGCACGATTATATTTTTCCATGTATGCGAAAGTGCATTTGTAGCTCGCTATATATGTATGTATGTGTGTGTGTGTGTGCGTGTGTGTGGAAGTGTGCATAAGTAAAACACATAAATTATTTAATTCAATATACGTGTTAACGTTTTAAAGTACTTAAGAGCAAATTCTCGATCAAACATTCCATCACTCAAGTATTCATTCACTCGAGTCTTTTTTTTTTTTGCTTTCTTTTCTTTATTCCCAGGGGCATTTGTGGTTGAGTGTATGTGTGTGCGGGTGTAGGTGCGGCTCGTTACACGTACACACATAAATGTTTGATGATGAGCGAATCGTTTTTACTTGCCGACAACTACAACATTTAAATATCAATGAGTCTATTGTATCTCTCACTATTGATTCAGGCCTGGCTTTTTGGCCGTCTACCACTATTTCACGCTACGAGGATACATTTTTTTTCTAAAGGAGGCTTTTTGTAGAGTGATGCTAGGAACACAACTGCGACGAACGACGAATTTTTGTCGCGAATATTCGTCACCAAAAATAAAACACATTGGCGTATATGAAAATGCACACAATCGTGGCGTTGGTCGAAGTTCGTCATACTCAGCGAAAGTTGAAATACATTTATTTCTAATTGTTTCGTCAACGAACGACGAACAAATCAATATAAAGTAACCAGGTTTCATATACTCAAACTGGTTTTTTGTGGAAAAATATAGTTCACTAGTGTATTGTTGCATGTAGCGCGAAAATTTTCAGTACATACTAAAAATGCATTCACAAATTCACAAAAATGTATCATTCGGACGACTTTTTATTAATTTTGAACACTTTTTATAATATAGTTTTTCTTTCTATATCTCACTTTTTCATATGGTCACCCCATCAGCTGTTAAATGAAAATAATAATTTATTTACAGACAAAAAATTTTTTAGAAAATATTTACAAAAAGGAATATTAAATATTAAAAAAAAATATTAAAATTTTGTTTGCTTATTATTTTAATTTATTCGTCGTTATTGTGTTTCATACGACGAATTTATAGAGCGATTTTTTATCAACGAATTCGTCGTACTAAGCGAAATTCGTCGTTTGTCCCAGTTGTGTTCCTGGCATGACACAAGTTTAAATCATAATAAAACCAGAAATTATATTTTTAATATCAATTAAACGGGCTTCAATGAAAAGAAAATTTTATGAAATTAATTTTTAAATATGATTTCTGTCATGTGGCCGCCACGGCTGGTGCGTAGAAGGCAAATTTTCAACAACTCAAAAAATCTTTTATAAATTGGAAGGACACAACTCCAGTTGCTGAGAACTTCAGCGAATTCACTGACTAGGATCATCTTCAATGCTTTCCTGTACAGCGGCTATAGCTGCTTCAGTGCGCAACGGTGCGGCGTCTCAAGAGGGATGCACATTATCAGTAACAGTAAATGTGGTCCGAAAACGATCTATTGTTCTGCGAATTAGCCACTCTGAAGAACGATTGTGTGCGCCAGCCATAAAATGGAATAAGTGCACGATGAGTTTGACGAATAGAATAATTATTTTGATTAAAAATTTCAATACATTTAAAATATAAATACATTGAAATGTATTGGCAACAGTACATTTATTGAAAGGTCTTGTGTTGCAATTGTTAAAGCCAAGTAAGAATTCTCTGTGAGTAAGAAAGAGGAAATTATTTTAACAATTTTGCTGGTGCCAACAGTTAGAAATGATAATGATTTTTCAAATAAAAATCTGTTGTATTTTGGTTTTTTTATAATGGTCACGTTCGACATTTCGAAATGTCCTTACGAAAAGTCTTCCAGCCAGGGCTTTCTGACAACAGATAACGGGCATCCTGCTGTTGACGCTCCTTCTGTCAAATTAGTTGTCAATTATTCAGTCTGTTTTTCCATATCCCATAGACGTACGTGGCATTCGATAATAAGTGCAAATAATAAAATTTGTTTTATCAAAATGAATGCTCTGGTCGGGCAACGGGCGCGAGATTCTTCATTGAAAAATCCTCTTCAGGGCTGAGGCCCATTTCTGGATGAATGATAAAGTAAACAAACAAAATTGTCATATTTAGGACGATACCAATCCACAGGAGATCCAAGAACATCCTCCAATGAATGCGGAGAAAATTACTGTTTGGTGTAGATTTTGGGACTGGCGGCATGATCGCTCCACATTTCTTTGAAATCAACGTTGACCCAGTCATCACTGTCAACGGCGTGCGCTATAAGTTGTGAGGTCGAAAATTTGTATTGTATAATTGATTTTGTACCTGTTTAATTTTTACTTGATTTTGTTTTTTTTTTAAATTGAAATTTTTTTTTTTGAAAAACTGATTGGCGTTGATTTTTATGGAAAGAAATATTTTAAGGGAAAAATTAGAAAATAAGATATCGGATTTGAAAAAAACAAAAGTGCTAGCAGATTTTAATTTGGGAATTGAATAGAAAAATAAAATATCGGATTGAAAACAAAGCAAAAGTTCTAGCCAGATTTTCATTTGGGAATTGGATGAAATAAATCTTCCTCATCTTATTCTGGAATAACGGTTATTGGAAAGCTTGGAATAGAGCAAGAAATATTGAAATACTCAAAAAGAGATTTAATTACATTTATTAAAAGAAAAGTACAAGCAGTCGTCCAACAAGAAAATTTTAGAATTTCAAAATATTCTTATATAGATGTTCTTTGGAGTAAGGCAATAATATTAACAATAACATTTACGACGAAAATTGCAATCTTATAAAAAGGAAAAGAAATCTGAAAAGCGGTGTCGGTAGTACAAACAGCAACCAATTCCAATTGCGGAAAAATACATCCATATATATATAAAGATACAGTGGGCTATTCAGAATATAGGCATAGAATAGTATAGGTCATGGGGGGGGTAAAGAACGGAAAGGGGCAAACAACACCTAGATCCTCTTCCATATGTTTTGAACTTGCATATTTTTTTATATTTTTCTTTATGTATTTCAATTACTTTAGTATTTTTTTGTTTGTAATCGTTTCAAATATTATTTTGCTACTTAATATTTTTATTTTATCTGTAATGAACTGTTCCATCTTCATAGAGCAAAGATTCCACCCCAATATCCCTGAGCATGGCCGGAAATTAAGTAGCAAGGGCTCTTGAATTGGGACTTAACGTTAGCGTTCGTTACAAAGTCGATAACTGCCAACTTCTTTTGGCCTGAATTGGATGCTCTGGACTTCAAGGACGTGTGGTTTAAATAGGACGGCGCTACGTGTCACTTTGGACTTATGCCACTTTGCATATTCTACATGAGGGATTCAAGGACATGATCATCTCACGTGGAGGTGATTTGAAATTTGCCACCGAGATCGTGCGTTTTAAACCTTTTACACTTTTTCTTGTAGGTTTTTTTAAGCCGTGGAAGTACGCGAATAAGCTCGAAGCCGCAGCGGTCAAGGTCAAGATCAATAAGCCATGCCATCGGTCTAATTCAGTCGGATTGCGGTACCAGAAATTATGGAAATTAAAACACTTCAGATGCACTCCACCTAGAAAGCCGTGACAGACATTTGCGCGAAGTCGTATTGCACACTTAAGACTACATCTCTACTAGACATCGAACTGAACATGACATGGACATGATGCCGGCAGAGCAACGATATTAATATGTCCATGTACTGGTATGTGGCGACAACGTGTTACGGACTTCTGAAGTAATTTTGAGGTTGTGCAAAAGAGAAAAAGTTTAATTAAGATCTATAGGCTAATTGTTCGAAATATTTGTTTAAATTCAGAAAGATATGATAAATATTACCAGGCACAAAGGAAAGTCAACATCAGTTTTTAATTATTTAACTTACACGGCAGAGCAGAATAGGTGTTTTCGAAAGCCGCTACACTTTCGTCATCACAACTCATGTGTATTTTGTGTGTCACCACTTATGGGGTGGCTGAATATGATAAGAGTTGGTGGCTGAATATGATAATAATTTTTCTTTATAAAAATTTTATTAGGAAATTGCATACGAGAATTGTATCAAACCGATGGTAACACATTTTTTATTTAATACCCGTATTGCCGTTTGATTATTTTCTGCATGTCCCATTTTTTTAATTTTCTTGTTCCACTATAACAAAAGCCAACTATTTTGTGTTTTCAATTTTTCCGTTTTCACACTAAATTTTTTTTCACATTTAACTTTTTATAAAAACGCGTTTACGTTTTCAAAACCTACATTATCATCTGATTTTCTTTTTGATTTCATTTCTTCATCAAAATATGACTGCATTAAGAGAAAACTCCTCCAAAGTGCCACATTTAATAAAATGCTATTTAACCAAAACAGTTTGGCATTCTTTAAGTCATTCAAATGAAATATTAATAAATTAAATTAGCCGCTGCTGTCAGGAGTTGGTAACAATATTTCGGTTAGCATGAGATTATCCAATTTAACGCCAGCGTTTCTGTTAAGCGGACACAAGTTATTAAAATGGTGTGGATTTGTCTTCAAAAAACTTTCACTGCAATCTTACACTTGCACTTGCACTTGCAGTCACTTTTACTGTCTCGTGCAATGGGAAAAAGTTATTAACGCAAAAAAGTTGCTTTTAAATAACTCGGCCAAAAGTTTCTTATAATAACCGCAACAAAAACAATAAGAAAAACTTTTCTAAAATGAATATTTCTTAGACAGATTTGAATTTGTAATTTGAGTACGTGCGAGAAAGTCTATATAAAAATGTTTGAATTATGAATGGAAGGAAAAAGAAGAAAAAATGGAAAATATCCATTAAAATTTTCTCCAGTGGATTTCATTATGAATTTATGAACACATTATGTGTGCATGTACAGACGTGCTCGTGTGTGTATGTGTGTGTGTGTGTGCTTATGCTTTTATTTCTCCCTACTTTGAACTTCCCATGAGCTGTGAAGGCAACATGAACTCTGGCCTTTTGCTGCTGCTGCTGTGGCATCAGCCACAGTAACTTTTGTCAAGAGTCCTTGTGCACAGGGAAAACAAACTTAAACACACACAGACAAAAACACACTCGTGCTTTATGAAAAGTGTGACGCTATTTGCATTATTTTATCTACTCGTATAGAAAAGTAACGAGGGTGATATTTTTGTATTGCTATACGAGTAGCGCAACTAATACTAATGCATGCCTTAAATCATACACAAACATGTTTCAGCAAATGCTTTTTGTATAGGATCAGCGTGAGGAAAAGCTGAATGCTTCGGATCAGTAGCGTAGCATTTATGGTGATGGCATCACTAAGTGAAGAGACAGCAGTATAGGGAATTTGAAATTACAAATCTAATAAATCACATGTGGTCTATCATATTTCCAAAGAATAATCCAAGGCTGGCGAAAGAAAAAAATTATCCCGCGAAAATACTAAAAATCCCCAATTGGGGATTATAAAAATTTCTTTGGGAATTGCGGGGATTTCAAAAATAAACTCATTCCTTTTTCCATTACAGTAATGACAGCATTCTGCATCTTAATAATTAATATTTTAGTCTCTAGTCTAATTTTAAATGAAAAAAAATAAGGAAAACAGTTAAAGGCCATACCTGCAACTTCCCGCTAATTTTAACCGCTAAAAATGGTGTGGTTTTAATTTTGAAATTGCTATAATTTTCAAATGGATCAGCCAATTTCCCCATGGCAAGCGGAGATTGATGCAGTTCTTCGATACCTATAAAATAGTTGGAAACACTAATTGCCCACATATTTAATTTCGGAGTGTTTTGAAAAAAAAACAATTTTTTTTTCTCGAAATTTAGGCGATTTTTAAGCAAAATAAAAAGAAAAACTATAAAAATGCAAACATTTTTTTCCTAAATTATTTCCAACACATAAAATCAGCGCCATTTTATTCGTACTTAATGCCATTTTTTTTTTTTTTGTATTTGTAACTCACCAATAATGGATATCCCCAAGGTTGCATTTGTAAGAAGAGCAGCCGCGCAGTGTTGCACAGACAGATTTCGAAATAAGTTGGAGCAAATTAAGTCATTTGATATAATTTTTTTATATGAAAAATATATGGGAAATCGTGTTGAAAATGACTTAATTTGGGTAAATGAAATGATTTGCTCAACATCACGTAGATGGTAACGCAAAATCTGAATAGTTTTTGGAATCGCTTGGAAAAGCCGTTTAAAAGTTATTTAAAAAAAGAAAACATTTTCGGAAATTTTTTTTTCACGTTTATTTGATATTTCTTGAAAGCTAATGATGGTCCGAGTCGATTCCCTTTGAAACGCGACTAATTTGCTGGGATTCGGTTCAGCCGTTCAAAAGTTCTAAGTGGGTCAGATATTTACACACACACACACGCACGTACATACAGACATAGCGAAAGGTTCTTAGAAATAGTCAGGAAAGCTTCCTAGGACCTCAAAATGTCGAGATCTGTTGAAAACTCGATTTTTTTTCTAAACGGGCTAAAAGCAGTAACTTCCCTCTTTTTTGAAAATTTTCAATTTTCTTAGCGGGAATTAAAAAAAAATATCACTGAAATTTTATATTTGGAATTGATACCATGATGTTTGCAATATAAGATCGTGCAAATTATTCGCCAGGGCTTCTCTGGGTGGTGATCTTCCAAAATGTCTTATTTCCCATGATTCTTGGGCATAAATCGCTGGAACGATGGCATGGGTTTTGTTGACTTTGAGAAACGCCTGTGGCTTGTGACTTCTTCGCATTTACGCGTGATTTCAGAAAACCCCACAAGAAAAAGTCTAACGAGGTCAAATCATACATCCTTCACGTGAGGTTATCAGGTCCTCAAATACCTTCTGCATGAGGTATTCATTGTAGTCATTGTTGCATGAATGCAAAGTGGCACGTAGCGCCGTCCTATTGAAAGCACATGTTCTAGATGTCCACATCATCCAATTTAGCCCAAAAAAGAAGTTGGAAGTTATTGATTTATAGCACACGCCGTTGACAGTGAGGCCTTGGTCAACGTTGATCTCAAAGAAATATGAAGCGCTGATGCCGCCAGTCCCAAAATCTATAACAAACAGTGAATTTTTAGAGATTTATTGGATGCAGCTTTTGGATCTCATGTGGATTGGTATCCTTCCAAATACGACAATTTTGTTTGTTTACTTAGTCGTTCGTCCAGAAATGGGCCTCAACCTTGAAGATGATTTTTCAATGAAGAATCTGGCGCTACGTTGCCCCAACAGAACATCCATTTTAATAAAACTAATTTTCTTATTTGCATCTGTTTTTGAATGCCACGTACATCTATGGAATATGGAAAAACAGACTGAATAATTGACAACTAATTTTTTTTTTATCTTGGACCAGCACTCAGGGGATGACCCCTATATATGCAATGCATTGCGCCGTAACTGAAAACGAGGGGATAGTATTGAGGGGACAGATTAGGAAAGATGAGAAGATACACAGTTTTTTTTGTAGCTATTTCAACCTTTTACTTCGTCGGCTAATTTTTGCTACAGGGCCGACGAAGGTGGGTGCTGTTACTCTGCTTTTCTAGAACATGATGGCGTCAGTCGCTGCCAATTATGTTCAGTGACCAGTGACTATGCCTTCATCATTGAAACAGGCTGGCAGCAACTAACACAACCACGCACTAATGATGATCAGAAGAATTCAACACAATATTTCATGACTCAGCGCGGGCTCGAACTCACGACCCTCCGCTTCATAGTCTCGTGTTCTACTACATCAGCCATCAGCACCCACATAATTTGACAGGGGGCAAATTACGGCACTCGATATCGAACGGAATTTGTATTTAAATTGTATAGAAATTTCGCTCGGTATCAAATGCGGTAATTTGGCCCCAGATGCAGCGTCAACAAGATGGCCGTTATCAATTGTTGAAGTTCGGAAGTTGGAGAACTTACAAGTTTTAATGCCTTTTTTAGTTAAAAATTTATGTAGATTCGAAAAGTTTCAAGTCTTGCTTTAAGGTGCATCGGCGGCTGATGGGTAGCACTGCTACCCTGCCATTCCAATGGTTGCGGGTTCAATTCCCGCCTTAGACTCTGTGCGTTTTCTGAAGACAAGCCTATTGCTTCGTGGGCTGTATTTGTTAAAAAATATAAAATAAAAATTAACAGAGAGCCTGTTAATTAGTCCTCTATTAAATTGTTTAAAGGTTAACAATTTATTATTTCCAAAAGGCTTGTGATTTATATAATTTTTCTTTTAAAGCCATTCACATTTTATAATTTGTTAGGAATTTAAAACGACATTAATTTCCATTCCTACTTTAACATTGAAAATAGAAAAATGAAAAAAAAAACAAAAAAATAAATTATAAACACATCGCATTATGCTAGAAAAATTTGGGTCGCTGCAAATTTAGTCCTTTTTTGTTGTGCTTCTTTTAGTTTTATTTCGTTTTCATATTCAGGGCTAAAGCATGTTTGTGGCTTGTAATTGCCCTCAAAATAATTTGTGTAATAAATACTCGACCAAAATACTAAAAGCTGAAAGGAAGGATGATGACAATTTAAATTTCCAACAATGGCAAAAAAAAAAATAAAATTAAAATAAATACATACAAGAGCAACTAAAGCACACACACGCACACGCATGCACTCAGTTTAACTTTTGTTTAGTTGGTTTAAGGTTGTGTGAAAATATCATGTGTGTGTTGTGTGTGAAATGCGCTAGACGACTGTTCGACAAACATTGACAAACGACTTTTTCTAGTTAAATTTTTTTTATTTTTTATTTATTTTCTTTTCGTTTGGCATGTGAAGGTACGACGAGTACACCAAACAATCTGCAAGTCAGGCATCCAGCCCAAAATAAACTGCAGAAGCAGGTTTTAAATAAAGAAACCTGAATTTATTTTTAAATGTCTGTAAGAAACACTTTTTCTAAATTCGTTACAATCCAAGCGTATGACTAGACAATTGCCACTACAGTGGAGGACAAAACAAGATGGTGAACAATTTTTTGAAAATAATAAATTCTTTTTTTTCATTTTTTATAAAATATTATTTCTTATAATTTTTATTCCATATTTCGTTAACACCTTCACATCGAATAAAAATTATAAGAAATAATATTTTATAAAAAACGAAAAAAAATTGTAATAAAATTTTTTGTCCATTTTTGTTAAAAGCACGTTTCCACTATGTACGAAATTTTTCTGAGGAAATTATGTCGAAGTGTGTCCATTATGTTGTAAGTAATTTTCTGTTCGAATTTTCGAAATCAATGTGACATTTGTATGGTTTGTTTATTTTTTAGCGTAAGAAAAAAGTCAAAATTGTGTTCAATATTAACTTGAAGTGGCAAAATAAAAAGAAAAAGTATAAAAATGCTAAATAAAATTGAGTTTTTCCTAAATGATTTCCAATATATAAAATCAGCGCCATTTTATTCGTACTTAAATGTCACCTTTGTAACTCACCAATAATGGATATCTCAAGGTTGCAGTTGTAAGAAGAGCAGCCACGCAGGGTTGCACAGACAGATTTCAAAACAATTTGGAGCAAATTAAGTCATTTGATATAATTTTTTTATATGAAAAATATATGGGAAATCGTGTTGAAAACGACTTAATTTGGGTAAATGAAATAATTTGCTCAAAATCACGTGGATGGAAACGTACTGTAAGTCTTTAAATTAATTAAGTTTTAAACCACAATTACTGCAATTCAAAAAAATTTTTTCCGACATGTTCTAAAATTTACAGGGCTTTTAATCACACGTGATTTTAAAATCAATAACAGTTTTTCAGATATTTCGTCACAATTTATTTTAATCCTTCTATTGTTTAGAACATCAACTATTATTTCTAAGAGAAAAAACTTGTGCAGCACCATAGTTAATTTTAAAATAACATGTGCTTTAAAGCTATTTGATTTTAAGAACACTTCTAATTCTTTAAAATCGTTAGTTGAATTTTTATTTATTTTTCTGCTTGCAGGGCATTTTAATAAAACTTGTAACAACTCCTTGACATCAGCTTTTATGACTTCAACTCGCAGTTTGTGTTTGCATGTGTTTTCACAAAAAGCTGCTGCTGTGAGTGTCTGTATGTGTGTTTGAATCATGATTTGCAGTCTATTATGAATTTGCTGACATAAAACATAAAACTCTTCTATTTTCCAATAACATGCTCATGCATGATGATAAAATGCAATAAAATGTAGACGAAAAATTAATATCCGTTTTATAGCTAAAAGAAAATATCATCGTATGTGTGTAGATGTGAGTAAGTATTTTAAAGGACTCAACTGAAGAATATATTTTAAAAGTGTGATTAATCGATTGAACCAATATTTGGTTTTATAAATAAAGACCCGAAACAACTCAAATTATTGCAACAATTTTTAGTATAAAATTTACTCGTTTTTATTTTATTATTATTAATATAAAAATAAGATTAAACCGATTTCAATATATGCATCAGAGTCATGGTGTAGGACAAAATGATGAAAGTGCAAAATTGTGGAGAGTTCCGGCCTCGGTTCAAGCCCCACTTTGAGAATTTCTTATTAGATACGAAACAGTTCTTGTGATGGGTAAACAGACCTGACAAGATCAGAATATGTGGATGTCAGTACACTGCATTTGAAATACAAGTTGCTTCTTAACTTACTTTGCTTCTTACTTTTTATAAAAGGTACTACAGGGTGTTTTTTTTTAAAGGTATAAAACTTCGAATTGAAATAAAACACAAGAAAATCGTTTTAATGTCCATCAATTTGGCTTTATTGGAAGGATAATTTTATGCCATTAATGTTTAAATATGATTTCGGGCATGTGGCCGCCGCGGCTGGCTCGAATAAAGCCAATTCTACAGGTCCAATTTTCAACCACTTTTTCGAGCATATGGGGCCGTATGTTGGCAATAGCGCCACGAATGTTGGCTTCCAAGTCCCCTAACGTTTCTGGTTTGTTGGCGTAGACGAGCGACTTCACATATCCCCAAAGAAAATAATCCAATGGTGTCAAATCACACGATCTTGGTGGCCAATTGACAGGTCCATTCCGCGAAATTATGCGCTCATGGAATGTTTCCTTCAATAAATCGATTGTGACGTGCGCTGTGTGGCATGTAGCGCCGTCTTGTTGGAACCACAACTCATCCACATTCATTTGCGCAAAATCTTCCATAAAGTTGATGGACAAAGCTCCAATTGCTGTGCACGGTGGCGAATCGATTCATTCGGGTCCTCTTCAACACTTTGCTCTACAGCGGCAATTGTTTCTTCGGTGCGCACTGTTCGACGTCTCTGCGGATGCGTATTATCACATAGAGTAAACGTAGCGCGAAAACGATGCATGGTTAACCGAATTAATTGCTCTGATGGACGATTATGTCGACCATAAAATGAACGGAGCTTGCGGTAAACTTCGCGAACTGAACCATTACTTTCGAAATAAATTTGCACGATTTGCAAGCGTTGTTCTTTTGTCAACCTGTTCATGATGAAATGACAAACCAAACTAAATATTGACAGCTGACAAAATGGCCGCCAGTTAAAAAAGTGATGCCAACTTAAAGTTCTATACCTCAATAAAAAACACCCAATACTTATAAAAAGTACTCCTTACAAAAGGTACTACATATGAAAAGTTGTTCATATAAAATTTAACTTTTTATAAAGGTTGTTTTTTTATAAAAGGTGATTTTTATGAAGGGTCTTTTTATATAATAGGTGCTTTTTATAAAAGGTACTTTTTATGAAAGCTACTTTTTATAAAAGGTACTTCTTAAAAAATGCACTTTTTATAAAAGGTACATTTAATAAAAGGGACTTGTTATAAAAGGTATTTTTTATATAAGATACTTTTAATAAAAGGTACTTTTTAAAAAAGGCACTTTTTATAGAAGGTACTTTTTATAAAAGGTATTTTTTATAAAAGGTACTTTTTATAAGACGTACTTTTTATAAAAGGTATTTTTTATAAAAGGTACTTTTTATAAGACGTACTTTTTATAAAAGGTACTTCTTATAAAAGGTACTTTTTATAAAAGGTATTTTTTATAAAAGGTACTTTTTATAAAAGGTACTTTTTATAAAAGGTACTTTTTATAAAAGGTATTTTTTATAAAAGGTACTTTTTATAAGAGGTATTTTTTATTAAAGGTACTTTTTATAATATGTAGGTAGTTTTAATAAAAGGTACTTTTTATAAAAGGTACTTTTTATAAAAGGTACTTTTTATAATAGGTACTTTTTATAAAAGGTACTTTTTATAAAAGGTACTTTTTATAAAAGGTACTTTTTATAAAAGGTACTTTTTATAAAAGGTACTTTTTATCAAAGGTACTTTTTATAAAAGGTATTTTTTATAAAAGGTACTTTTTATAAAAGGTACTTTTTATAAAAGGTACTTTTTATAAAAAAGGTACTATTTATACTTTTTATAAAAGGACACTGGACATGTCATACTGGGACTAGGACCATAGCCGACTAGTCAAAGAGACACTACCGGGTCAATAAAATTCTAGAACAAACACAGAGAGCCAGCCCATGATAATACAATTGGTAATGAGCGGACGAATGGTCTTTTGAACTAGGCTAGAATCAGAAGTGTGCAGACACTAGCTCCTGCCAAAGCAAAGCCATTCGAGGCAGCAAGTATTGAAGTACTAGTGAGAGAAGATACCCAACAGGGCATGAAAGCACAGGGATACTGCGTCTAACACAACCAAGGTTACGTAGGCTGACCGGGAAGAGGATACTGTTAAAGCCCGAACTAGGAGCGTCCTAAGGGGGTGCTGCAATTTAAGAGAACAGTTGCAGCGACCTGCAATGAAAATAAATGCAGGATGTGCACCGGGATATGAAGACAGTAGAACATTTTCTTATCACATAGAAATCAATTTATGAAAGGGTGTTTTAAGAATTCGAAAGTATCTGCCCGCTTCGTTAGTCCAATTCCATAAATGACTTATTTGCAACAAAAATACAATAGAATAGCTCTGTTATAAACAAAACTTGTGGTAATCCATGAGCACTTGTTTTATTTTCTGTAAACAAAAAAAAAACAAAAAAAAAAGACAAAAATCGGTTTTGATAGCAATCCACTTAAGTTTTATCCATCATCTCTCCAAAACAACACAATTTCCACATAAAATCAAACAAAACTTGAAGATAAACATAAAAACTGGCAATTTCTTTCCGTTACCATCAAAAGCAATCCCTTAAGAGAAATTTGATGTGTATCAAGGACATTGCCTACATATTTCAACTACAACAGTTGTTTGGTTTGTGTTTCTAAAGGATATACGTTACACATGCACATACACACACACACACTCATACAAACACTAAAACAAGAAGCAGCAAGTTAAATAGTATGTACGAGTATGAAATAAAAAAGTTTATTAAAAATGTATAAAGTTAAAGGAAAAAAAAAGAAATAAAGAAAGAATTGTGTCAAAGTAAGAATGATAAGAGCCAGCGAGAAGAAGCCCAAGTATAAACAACACAATATTCCTAAGACCTTGTACATGTTTGTTTAGTCTTGTTCGTTTGTGTTTGGGTCTCTGTGTTGTCTTGACTGCATGTAACATGTTGCAACATTACTAATATTCTGTAAGTGAAAATCTCCTGAGGTACAGAGAGCAAATAGCAGCATTAACAAAGAACAACAGCAAAAACTTGGAAAAAAATATGCACAAGAAATATGCTTATTAATGCTAACAACAACAACAACAACCACAACAACAACAATAATGATAATAATAATTCAGTTTATTATTTATTCTACAGAAAAATGCATAAAATAAAAACTCACACACACACACACACACACTCTCGCACATACAATAACATTTCTTCTACCTGGCTGCGGCACAGAATATTCTGTTTCAACAGCCTTCACTATTTCTTTCTTAGCATACAAATAAAAATAAAACAAACTCTTTCTTAAGCCTGCTAAGACGCTGAGCACTGCTGCAGTCAACTGGAGAAAGAGAACAAGAGTCAACTTGTATTTGATTTGAATTTCAAATAAAGTTAAGTCTAAAACACTTTAAGTAGATTTACGGCAACGATACGAAGTTGCAACCTACGTTGATTTTATTTATTTATAATCTTGCAAATGGTGGCAACAAATGCAGCAAATGGAGAACAAACCTTAAGGAAATGCAACTAAGAGGAAATTTTATATGAAGCACGAATTAAACTTCAGAAAATGTTTCTTAAAGCTGCAAATTCTTTTATAAATATTAAGTTTATAAAAAATTCTCTTATTTAAAAAACACTACCTTTTTTAAGAAGTACCTTTAAAAATTTTTTTTATACATACTTATTTTCCTTAAAAAGTAATTTTGTTGAAATTAGCTTTTATAAAAAGAACGTTTTATAAAAAGTACCTGTTATAAAAAGTACGTTTTACAAAAAGTACATTTTATAAAAAGCACATTTTTTAGAAAAAGTACTTTTTTTATAAAAAGTATCATTTTTATAAAAAGTACCTTTTTATGAAAGGTACCTTTTTTATAAGAAGTACATTTTTTATAAAAAGTAGCTTTTTTATAAAAAGTACCTTTTTTATAAAAAGTGCATTTTTTATAAAAAGTACCTTTTTCAAAATAAAAAGTACATTTTCTATAAAAAGTACCTTTTTTATAAAAAGTACATTTTTTATAAAAAGTACCTTTTTTATAAAAAGTACCTTTTTTATAAAAAATACCTTTTTTATAAAAAGTACCTTTTTTATAAAAAGTACCTTTTTCAAAATAAAAAGTACATTTTCTATAAAAAGTACCTTTTTTATAAAAGGTACCTTTTTTATAAAAAGTACCTTTTATAAAAGCTATCTTATAAAAAATACATTTATAAAAGATACATTTATAAAAAGTACCTTTTATAAAGAGTACCTTTTATAAAAAGTACCTTTTATTAAAAATACCTTTTACAAAAAGTACTTTTAAAAAAATGTACCTCTAATAAGGAGTACCTTTAAGAAAAATATCTTTTATAAAAATTCCTTTCATAAAAAGTATCTTTTATAAAAAGTACCTTTTATAAATAGAACCTTCTATAAAAAGTACCCATTGTAAAAAGTACAATTTACACGAAGAACTTTTTATAGGTAGTACTTTTTATAAGGAGTATCTTTTATACAATCAACTTTTTATAAAATATACCATTTGTGAAAAGAGTCCCTTTATAAAAAGTACATTGAAATAACAAGCAACTTTTATTCTAACTTTTTACAAAAAATACCATTTTTGAAATGCACCTTCTATAAAAAGAACCTTTTAGGCATCTTTTATTAAGTGCGCCCTCTATACAAACAACTACTTTTAGAAAGTACCTCATGTAAAATGCACTTTATATAAAAACTACCTTTTACAAAAAGTACTTATTATAAAAAGTTCCTTTTATAAAAAGTACCTTTTATAAAAAATACTTTTTTTTAAAAATACCTTTTATAAAAAGTACATTTTATAAAAAGTACCTTTTATAAAAAATCCTTTTTTTTTTAAATACCTTTTATAAAAAGTACCTTTTATATAAAGTACCTTTTATACACACAAACAACTTTTTATAAAATGTACAAAAAGTACCTATTATAAAAAGTACCTATTATAAAAAGTACCTTTTATAAAAAATACCTTTTATAAAAATACCTTTTATAAAAAGTACCTTTTATATAAAGTACCTTTTATACACACAAACAACTTTTTATAAAATGTACGTTTTAGAAAGAGTACCTTTTATACTTATACAAACAACTTTTTATAAAAAGTACTTTTTTATAAAAGTATATAAAAAGTACCTTTTATAAAAACTACCTTTTATAAAAAGTAACTTTCATAAAAAGTATTTTTATAAAGAGTACTTTTTATAAAAAGTACCTTTTATACAAAATTTTTTTTTTTAAGTACCTTTTGCAAAGAGTACCTTTAGTGAGAACAAGTTTTTATAAAAAGCACCTGTTGTAAAAATTAGCTTTTATAAGAAGCAAAAAGTATTATTCCTGAAATGTACTTTTTATAAAAATAACCTTTTACACAAAAACATTTTTAATAAAATGTGCCATTTGTGAAAAGTACCTTTTATAAGAAATACCCTTAACAAAAAGTGTATCTTATAAAAAGTACTGTATATCAAAAGTACCTTCTTACAATTTATGCCTATTATAAAAAAGTAAGTTTTATTTAATTGCTGCACATCGATTAAAAGAATAGAGCTGACAGAACTAAAAACGGGCACTTCTTAAAGGAGAGTTGGGCGCTTTTTAAACCAATTTTCAGAAAACTGCAAGTGCGCTTTGCACATATTCTTTACAGTAATTCTTGGACGCAAAACTTTTCAATTATTAGCAAATTTGAGAACTATTTCAGCTAAATTAAATTTATTTTCATTACAAAAATAAAATACTAAAAGTGAATAAAACACGAATTGTTGCAAACTTTTAATTGACAAAAGGGCAATAAAACTTTTAGATTTTCTGCTTAAATTTTTTCACTTACTTCGCACACACACACACACATACAGACTTTTTATCAATGAGAAAAGTTTGCCTAAATTTGAGGTTTAGCCACAGAAAAGAAAGTTTACTGAGTTAGTCAATGTTTGGCTAAAGCGGTTGCCACTGTTTCTTTTTAAATACAAAAAAAAAAAATCTCTTCCTCAAAAGGCCTGTTACTGACTCAAGTGCTTTAAAGAAACAATTTCATATTCCAACAATGTTTTGAACTTTTCTTGTACCAGGTGTACAACGACAAAGGAAAACTTATTTAAATATAACTGCAAACATTCACACACACACACATACATTAACACTTACTTACAAGAAGAACTTTGCAAACTACCACTACAACCAAGAAAACTACACACAAACATTTTGCTTCAAGAATAACTTAGACGGTAAAGCAAAATAATTTTACTGTCAAAGTAAAAGATGAAGTGGAAACTATACGAAGCAGAAGCAGAAGAAATAGGAAATGCAAAATAAAAAATATACAAAGAAGAAAATAAGAAAAAAAAACGGCAGCGTTATTACATTTTTGTATAGAATTTGTCAAGCGGAAAAATATGCATGCAACAACAACAACAATAATAATGTCTTGTAAAATGTTAAAATATGATAATGCAAACATAAACATCCAAATACACACACACACACAAACACAATATTACCAATACAGCTTCATGCCAGCCGTAACACATTTACATATAAAAATAAATTTATAAAGAATTTCACTGTGCAAGACACTCGTTTCACAGCAAGGAATTCCCTGTTTGAGATCTCTGAAGGCCATTAAAATATTTTGTTGGCGGTAGAGCATTATAACCATTAAATCATCATGTCCACAGACACTTACAGCACTTTAGAAGTTATTAAATTCATAAACGTTGCTACTCAGTTGCATGTGACAGCTGGTGCAGGTGTGACTTTAAGCAGGAGATTAGAAGGACTCACGAATATCTTAACGGCTTTTGGCGCTTTTGTTATCACGGACGTTAATAACATTAGCAGGAGTGTTGTAGTGCTTGGCAGTGGTGGAATTATGAATATACGGCAAGATCGAATCATTATTTTACTCAACTGCAGTGCTTGAGATGTTTGATTAAGTGGATAGATCGTCCTCTATTCATTAAGACTGAAATGGGGGCCAGACGAAATTGCTTCAATATGACTTCCATTTTGTTATCAAGTTTATGCACGATCATATCGAGACAAGAGAGAGAGAGAGAGTGAGAGAGAGAAAGAGAGAGAGAGAGAACTAGACAAGTTCCAGCATGTCAAATTATTTTCATTGTGGAAATAAAGGGTGTTTTTATAAGAGCTTGCTGATTTGAAATTTAAATAAAACACATGCCAAATTATGAAATGGCCAAAAACAAATTTTTTATTTGGTAGATAATTTCTTGTCATTTAACATTTAAATATAATTTCGGGCATATGGCCACCACGACTATTTTGCACAAAGGTCATTCTGGAGGTCCAATTTTCGACCACCTTTTCAAGCATTTGAGGGAGTATTTCAGCAATGACACGTTGAATACTGGTTTCCAAAGCGTCAATCGTTGCTGGTTTATCCACGAAAACCAATGATTTCAGGTATTCCCACAAAAAATAATCGAGTGGCGTCAAATCATACGAACGCGGAGGCCAATTCACCGGTCCATTTCTCGAAATAATGTTGTCGTTGAAATGTTCTTTCAATAAGTCCATTGTTTCGCCCGCAGTATGACAAGTGGCACCATCCTGTTGAAACCAGATTTCGTTTACATCCATATCTTGAAGTTTTGGCACCAAAAATTCATCATGATCATGATTCTGTATCGATTTCCATTCACGGTAACGCGTCGTCCTTCCTCATTTTTAAAGAAATAAGGACCGATGATTCCACCAGCCCATAGACCGCACCAAACAGTACATTTATCGGGATGCATTGGTAATTCTTGAACGGCGTGTGGATTATCTTTTGCTCCAAATACGGCAATTTTGCTTGTTGACACATCCATTCGACCAAAAATGCGCCTCATCACTGAAGAGAATTTTGCGGTAAAAAAGCGGATAAACATTTTTAATTGAACACTGTTTTTGAAAAAAAATTTCCACGATTTGGAAGCGTTGTTCTGCAGTTTACCTGTTCATAATGATTTGCCAAACAATACTGAGTAGAGACGTCACTTTAAACTGTCAAAACAGCTGTCAGACAACAGAGTGATTCGTATAAAAAAAAAACTTCATAAAAAACACACTTTACAATATCCGTGCCATTCGATCTGCAGAGATGACACTGTCATGGACATGAATGTTTTTCTTCAATCACTTGCAACTTTTAAAGCTTTTTAAGAACAGTAGTTTTTTTTTGCATCTACCGATAGAATCAAAGGAAATAGTGGAGAAATAGTTCATGTGTATGCGATTTGCAACAAAATGTAGAAAAGCATGAAATTTTGCACTGCAGATAACAAAATACGGAAAATACACTCCCTGGCTGCACGCATTTATCTTCTGTTGAACGAATATTAAGTAAAAAATATTTGTGCAAGAGAACAGCTGAAAGGAATTGCTGGCGAAAATGAATGCTTGCGAGCGGGTGTAAATGTTTTCACATATTTCATGTCTTTCTGCATGTTTATGGAAGAGGAATGGTTGGGAAGAAGGAAGAAGAGAAAAAAAGCAGCAGCAATAAAAATAGAATAGAAAAAGGGTAAACTATTTATCTGTATATAAATAGTTAAAGCCAGTTAGTATGTGAAGGAAAGCTGAGTTGAGCGCAGAAAAACGAATAATAAATTCAGTAAAACAAATCCACTTCCATCTATTATAAGGCAGTTGTGTGAAGGAGTTAAATCAATATTTAATTCCAATTACTGATTTAATTGAAAAATTTATATGAAAATATTTTCCGGTGGCAAAATATTGAAAAATTAATCACCCCTATCATGAATAATTTTTCCCTAGAAATTTTTCGCTTTTCCCTAAAATTGCAATCATGAAAAAATTTCCCGTGAATGATTGTACGCTAAAATTAAATTCCCCATGAATGATTTTTTTTCATGTGAGTTTTTTCACTTTTTCGTTTAATATATTCATTTAGGTTTTGGTGGGCAATAGAGTAGAAAATGTAAGTATTTTCTATTATAATTCGACTATTAGAGTTTGCAAATTTTGTTTTAGTGTCAAGACCCTTTAATAAGGCACACACTTATATTTCTTGCAACAAATCAATTGCCTGTGTCTTTCTAAAACTTGTTGCAGATTAAGAATATTTTCAATTTGTTTTGTCTGGTTTTCAAAATGTATCCAAATTATTTGACTATTAAATATTTGGCCATACTTTTTTTAAATTATTGCATAAACTTAAATCTTTCAACACAAATTCTTTGATTTTTCATGTTGTTTTCGGCTTCTTCTCTTTTTTTTGTCATTCACTGAGAACTGATAGTGGGAATAATTTCTAACGGGAGATTCACGATACCATTTTTCCCTTCGAGTGGAATAAAAATTTCATGTGAACAAAAATTTCCCTTGTTATTCACGATAGGGGTGAATAATATTTTTAAGTAAAATAAAGAACATTTAAGCTTAAAAAGTATAGCGTGTTTTTTTTAGAGTCACAATACCAGAGCAACGCGTGCAAGTTGTTGAAATATTTCAACAAAATAATTGTTCTATTCATCAAACTCATCGTGCACTTCTATTTCATGGCTGGCGTACATAATCGTCCTTCAGAGCGGCTAATTCGAAGAAGAATAGATGGTTTTCGGATCACATTTATTGTCACTGATCATGTGCATCCCCCATGAGACGCCGCACCGTTGCGCACTGAAGAAGCTGTAGCCTCTGTACAGGAAAGCATTTGGATATGATCCTAATCAATTAATTCGTCGCCGTTCTCAACAATTGGGTTTGTGTCTTTCCAGTTTATGGCAGATTTTTTTTAGTTGTTGAATATTGCAGTTCCAGATTGCGTGTTCTACACGGCAGCCGTGGCGGCCACATGACAGAAATCATATTTAAACATTAATTTCATACAATTTTCTTGCCAATAAAGCCCGTTTCATTGATATTAAAAATATATTTTTTTGTTTTATTGTGATTTAAACTAGTGGCACTCTATAAAAAACACCCTTTATTATAGAGGCTAAAAAACTAAAAGCCCTAAATATTCTACTCTTAATAAATAATTTTTATTTTGGACAAATTTGTAAATAAAATAATTTCAAATTTCGCAGATTCGAACTTGGGTCTGATTAAAAATTTTTAATATAATAATTAAATTTATTTAACTTCCTATAATAAAACACACATTCATGTTTAATTATTCTTGACCAACTACCGATTCCGTAATGTCAAAATTTAATAAAAAAAAATTTTTTTTAAATAAAATTGTTCATGAAATTGTCAATTAATTTTATAGTTACAAGGTTTTAATAAATGCTGGTTTTAATGTTAAAACCAACCTGGCTTGATCATACAAAATGATTTCGTTAAAACCAACTTAAAACTACTTTCGTATTGCTTTTAAGTAGCTTTCATAAAATGCAACCTTGTTTTTGATGGTTTTTGACTGTGCTAAGTTGAGTGCTGCCAAGTTGTATAATGAAAACAGCTGGTATTGTTATTAAAAATGTTAATAAGAATATAATATATTATACTGACGCCTGAATTATTTTGAAAACATTCTCAAAGTGGATGCAGCCACAAGGAGAACTGCCAGAGAAAAAGGAAATTATGGACGAAGATTAATGAAAATATTTTCATTGATAGGAAAATACGCGAATAGAAATATAATTTTTTTTTTTCTTTCAAACAAAAACTTCTGTTGTGCAGTTTGTCAATTAAAGTGTTGTAAAAATAGAGAACAAGTACAGCAACAAATTCACATATTTCTATGAGCGATTTAATTTACTTTGAACAAATTTATTATACAACCTGTACGTTAAAAACACAATTTGCCGTGTGGACGCAAAATCAGCAGTTTATGGTTTTAACACTAAAACCAGGTTTTTAACTTTCAGTGTGAAAACACTGTTAAGGAGGCTGCTGGTTCGACTTGAATTTATTTTTTTTTTATGAATTGAGTCCTTTACACTACAATTTCCGTACACTGTCTTGACTATTAACTGCAGGTTCCATAGAATGACTTTCACCACATTTCTTTTGTTTTCCACATTTTTTTTTGCTGCCAACTAAATATATAAATAATAAGAAGCGGATATAATGCCTCATGCCTTTAAGAGACATTAAAGCTAAAATGGGAGAACTTATCGTATACTTTCTTTCAAATGAACTAAAAGAAACTGCTTTACAGACAAACAATTTCACTTGTGTGCTTTAAAAAAAAAATAAATTAATAGTAGATCCTAGACTTTTTGTGGCCAGATATTTAGGGTAGAAACCGAGGCGATAAGTGGTTCTAATAGGATAATGCCACTTGCCACACGGCCAACGAAACAATCGCCGCTATTCTCAATAGAGCTGCAAAACTATCGATAGTCACGCCATTCGATAGTTTCGATAGTTTTTTGCGATGCTATCGATACTATCGATAGTCTCGAATTCTCGGAAAATTGTCTATAGCAAAAAATGTATGCAATTAAACTAAAATTATGTTATCTTCCATAAAGTAAAAAAAAAGTTTTTTTTTTAGAAACTTAAAAAGTTTTTTTAAATAACAATAAACAAACAAAACATACACATATATGTATGTACCCGGCAACACGGGTATTAGAAAACAAAAATGTGTTAACATCAGGTTGATACAGTTCTCGTATGCGATTTCCTAATAAAATGTATTTAAGTAAGAACAGTTATCATATTTAACTAAGCCACCTAAAAAGTGGTGACAAACACAATACACATGAGCACTGATGAAAAAGAGTTGCGGATTTCGAAAACAGCTGTTCTGCTCTACTGTGTAAGTTGAATAACTAAAAAACTGGTATTGACTTTCCTTTGTGCCTCGGATAATTTGTGATGTCTTTCTGGATTTAAAACAAAAAAAATTCGAGCAATTAGCCAATAAATCTTAATTCAATTTAAAAAAATTTATTAATTTATTTTTACATTTATGTTTATCATTATTTTTATTATTACAAAAGCTTACAGACGGCGAAATTTGAATGTTGCATTTTTTATTTCAAAGCCGCCGTCAGAGCCTTTTTATTACCTTCACTTTTACTTTTTGAATAACCTGATTTTTCTCGATAGTATCGCTATCGGATAAAAAACATCGATAGTCCACTTAAAACCAAACTATCGATAGTACCATCGATAGTTTTGCAGCTCTAATTCTGAATGACGACATCAACGCCGTAACAAGACGGCAACAAAAAAATTGTCGCTTGTTCATGGGAGAAAGATGGAGTGGTTAAAAATTGTTGGTGGCGTATAAGTATTAAAAAATGTTTAAGCAGGAAACGAAATATTAATCATACGCCTGCAGCCAATTGATATGCAAACAGAAATAAATGCGACTGACTGAAATCAATTATGACACGATATTAATTGTTTGCATTGCGTATTTCGAAATGTTTTGAGTCTTTGAATTGCATTTTTTTTATTTTTAAAAGCTAAGGACGAAATACAAAATATATGATTTTATGGCCTTGTTTTCAGTTAAAAAATATTCCATAAATTGAAATGTTTCTTTTAATAAAATTCTTTATTAACACTCTTGCCACTAACGCACCTTAAGTAATATTGATTAAAAAATTTTCAACGGGCTTAAGTTCAAATCTGCTAAACTGCAAATAATTTTTTTATTTTTTAATAATACAGTAGTCGCTCAGTTATATGAAATAATTCAAACAGAGCCTGTTCACTAAATGGAGAAGTTCACTAAATCGAGAGAATAAAAAATAAGTAATTCATATGACTTTTCTTAAATTAAGTTTTCATTTTTAATGTTTTTTAATAATTAATGAACATGAAAGAAGTCGGTTATATTTTTTTGTACTTTTTTTGCTTCAAGAGATTTTGCCTTGTCCCTGATTTGCGCAATACCAAAATATCATTAATATCAGATATAATATTTTCACTCCAAGCAATAATTTTATTGAATGCTTCGATTGCCTCCGTTTTGCCTTCCCTATCACCAGAAGCATTTGTACAGGGCAGGAATGTAAGACGTGCTTTTTCGGTTTTTCTTCCAGGTGCACTTTTTTCACTTCTTAAAACGTATGTTTTGTCTGGAAGCAGTTTCCAAAATAGGGCAGTTTCGTCCGCTTTGTAAATTTCATCATGCATTAAATTGTGTTCTACTATTAAAGAATGGAGTTCTTTTTTAAAAGGTTCTACAAACTCCGGATTGGACGATAATTTTTCACCGGATATCTATAAAAACCGTATACCAAATTGTCGCTTAAATTTCTGCAGCCACCCATCACTTGCAGTAATAGAACTTTTTTCTTTCAATTGGTCGTTTAAATATTTTTGCTTTTGTTGATTGAACCAATGATATAGCTTCGCCTCCTCCAACGACATTTCAGCTTCTCTCAATGTTCTCCTTTTAATTTTTCCTTTACTTTTTGCAGTCACTTCCAAAATCGGATTTTTATTTTTCTTAATAGCACAAATTGTTCACTTGGCCACTTCATATCTGTGTGGAAGAGAAGTAACGCTTGCACCCTTATCCAAAATGTCACTTTTTTCAGATAACGTTAACACCTTGCGCTTCATCTTCGATGCACTATGTTACAAACAATAAAGACTTCGAAAACCTTTTTTGTATTCGTACGCACACGCTTGCTTATCTCGGGGAAGAACCGATTTTTAATATGTAAGATAATCACTCAACAACTCAACACTCAAAACATTAACAAAATCAACAGTTTGAGGTTTTTCACTCATTTAGGGGAAGAACATACTTCCAATAAGACAAACATTAAAAAAAATTAACGGCTGAACGCTGTTCACATAATAGAGATTGGCTGTGTTCACTCTTTAGAACCCCATTTGTTTAAATTTTGTTCTTCACTATTCTGGAAGTTCATTAACCGAGCGGCTACTGTAAATGAATTTGTTCATTGTTTAAATTCTATTTATATCTGAGATGGCGTAGCAGCCTCGAAATCAGTACTGATCCGTTCTGCTGGTTTGATGATTATAGAAAATATTCTTAATATTTAAATCTTAATATAAATAAATAGAATTTGAACAAATTCATTTATTAATAAAAACTAAAAAAAATGATTTGCAGTTTCGCAGATTTGAACTTAAAACATCCTGTAGTACAATTTACATAAGAAAGTTCGACTAATAAAATAGAAATTCATACATAATTTAAAATATTGATTAAATGTTTTTTAAATTCAATTAAGGATTATAGGCCAAGATTTGTAATATTAAAGTCAGCAAAATAAAGGGTAGAAAAAAACAATTAAACAGCATTATAGGTGTTTAATGTGTCTCAGTTTAGTATGGGTACACCTCTCGTATAACATTTTCTAATAAAATTTATATAAAAAATAATACTGTTAGCACCCTCAGCTTAGCCATCTAGAAAAAAATTAACTTGAGTACTGATGATGAAAGTGCAGGGACTTTAAAAAATAACTCTATTTTGCTGAGCAGTAAACATTTTAAATTAAATTGTTGTAAATTAATTGTTGAGCCATTTTTATGGCATTTTCCGTCACTTTGGCCAAAACTTCCGGCGATAGGTCCTCACATTCTTGACGGATATTGTCTTTAAGAGCTGCAAGAGTCTGAGGCTTGTTGACATAAACCCGCGACTTCAAAAAGCCCCACAAAAAGAAGTCTGCAGCGGTCAAATCAGGCGATCTTGCTGGCCAGTGCAAATCGCCAAAAAGGGGAGATTAGGCGCCCGGGAAATGCATCCTTCACCATATCGGTTGTGGCAAGTGAAGTGTGTGCCGTTGCACCGTCCTGTTGGAAACACATGTTTTCCAATCCCAATTCATCAAGTTGCGGCAAAAAGAACTCGTTGATCATTGCTCTGTAGCGCTCACCATTCACAGTAACCGTTTGGCTCGCGACGTCTTCGAAGAAAAAAGATCCGATGACTCCTCCAGCAAAAACAGCACACCATACAGTGACTTTGAGCGGGTGTAATGGCTCTTCGTGGGTTACACGCGGATTTGCAGTGCCCCCGAAACGTAAATTTTGCTTATTTACGTACCCGCTAAGATGGAAATGGGCCTCATCACTCATGATTATTTTTGATGCAAAATCATCTTGCTGTTGGTGGTGATTAAGGATGGCTTGAGCGTATGTTAGACGCGATTGGCGGTCAGCAGCTAACAGCTGATGCACCGTCTGGACTTTGGACGGAAATATCTTCAAATCTTGTACCAAAATTCGCTGTAAAGACCGTCGACTGATACCCATTTGCGTGGCACGTCGTCTGGTCGATGTCGACGGCGCTTCCATGACATCCTCGGCTACAGTCTCTTCGAGGCGAGCGGATAAACGTCGCAGTGTTTCACCAGTAGGCGTTGGACGGCCAGGAAATCTACGACGAAATTCACGTTGTGCCAAAGTCACCGACCGATTATTGGTCAAATAAATAGTCACCAATATTCCGCGTTCTGGAGCAGTGTAGCGTAACATTGTTTATTAACGTCTATTTCGCATGTGTTTACTACACAAATGTCAAAACAGAACTGACATTAGGGGCCAATCGCAAAATTTATAGCATTTTCTGATAGGATTACTTTTGCGCCACCTTGTAGATGTCTTGCTGAAATTAATATTATATTTTTGCTCTGGTGTTGTGACACTCTAAACACAACTCGCTTTATTTACAATTAACATCGTGCGCTTTAGCTGGGCCACCCTGTAGATCTTTACTATTCACATTTTTAATAGATTTAGTAAAATATTTATATAAAAATAAAATTATATGATTAATTTTTTGGGCCACATTTGGGACCAAAGTTAGTGGCTAAAGTTAACAACTCTAAGCCGTATGGACATTTCAGATTTAAAGTTCTGGATATTTTGCAACAGCCAAAAATTCCCATATCTGTTTGCTTAGCGGCTTTATTCTGTCTTTAATTAAATAGATGGCCAAGTTTGCTGAACAAACAACAGAAAAAAATTCTAAAAGCATCAAAAGCCGATTATGGATTGTTATCGTGAGCTTTTATAAGTCTCTGGAATATCGTTTGGAATTCTATAAGCCGCATGCTTGTGCGTTTGTTGTAATTGTATGATATGGTATTGTATTGTATTGTATCTGGTTCTGTGAACCATAAATGGAAGCTACAAATAGTCTTAAGACGAACGAACAGAAGAAAAAAAACACTAAATAACTTTATCCAACTAGCAATTGAGGATAAATATTTTACACCCACTTTATGCGGAGAACACAACAAAAGGTCTTAAATAAATAAACAAATAAATGGAAAAATGTCCCTGGAGAGCAGCAGCACATGCAATTGAACACAATCGACACGAAAATGTATCTGTTAACAAAATAAATCCATTGAAATTGAATATGAATGAAACTAAGGACTTGAATAAAAATATTAATTTTTTATTTGCTGGTTATTGTACAACTGAAAATATTTCAGTTGCCAGCAATCTTATTAGTAAATTACTTGTACCTGTTAGAGTGCAATCAATTGTTTTCTGGTTTCCCATTCATTTGTCGTTGTGTAGGGTTTTTTGCATACGAATTGTTTCTTTGGCATTGAAGGCGAGTGTGTGTGTGTGTGTGTAATTGAATAATCAGGACTGTTGCAATTCAATAAAGAATGTAATAAAATTTATTGAATATAAAAAGCAATTTGTGATGATAATCGTATTTATTTATTTATTCGTCCATGGCAATTGTTGTATCAATTCATAATAAAAACAATAAAAACTCTGTAACAATTCCCTGTTTTTTTTTTTGTATTGTTTCGGTTTCCGTAAAGTTTTCTTTGAAAAAAAAAACATTAAAAAAAACTGAATAAAAACAGAAGAAATGTTTATTCAGTCATAGAGTAGAAATAAGGAAACCAATGAAAATATTTGCTTCATACGAGTGTGTGATACTCGTAGTCACTCAGTGGTAAATTGTGTTTGAAAAAAAAAGTAACTATAAATTGAAAAGGAAACAGGATATAATATATACATTTCGGGGATAAAATATATTTTCGGATGCACTAGTGCTCCTCATACCCTGGGCCAGCAAAACAACATGTGTTCCACTCTGGTTAGAGTGTGTGCTCCAGTGTGTGAGTGAATGAATGTGTGCAGCTGCAAGGATTTTGCATGTATGATAAATTACATTCTTCTTAGCAAATTTAAAATATTATACACCTCATTCCGGACTTGTTCACTCTGGCTCCCTCTATTGCTGCTGTTGCTGCTGCTGTTCATCATCATCTTCATGATTTTCTAAGTTTGTTGTATGCAACTCCATCGTACATTTGAAATCCGGACTAAAAAAATATTGCACAGCATTTGCATTGGAGAAACCAAAACAGCTGTAAAGTTGCATGTGAAAAATCCTTTTTGCTCGTCCTTTTTTTTTTTTTTTTTTTTGTTAAATTCCATATTGATGTCATGAATAAATTGTTATACATTTGCACATACTTTGGTCTGGCTGGTTTAAGAGCAAAAATATTGTAATAATGAAAACTATATGTTGCAAAAATGTTCGAAATTTACATTGTTACTTCATTCAATCCTGTTTCCTTTTTTTTTTGTTTTTTTTTTTTTTTTTTTTTTTTTTTTTTTGTTAAATTACTGACACATTTTTCAGTTACTCATACAACTTTGTGTATCCATAAGGGAGAGAGATCTATACGGCGTACATGTAAAATTTACCAAAATAATTTGTTGGGAATTTTCGAATTTTTTTTTTTTTTTAGAGAGTCCTTAATTGATGTATTGCCGGCATAGACTTTGGGGTTTTGTTCCCTTTTAATAATGCTAAGATATAAATTTGATATCGAAGGCATAATAGCTGTAATGGATGATGGGCAACACGCAAAGAAATAATAAAAATATTGAAACGAAATGCTCAATATTTTAATTAATTATTGTCCAGGTCGTTGCCGTTTAAACACCGACTTTTTTCGTTTAAAAAACTTGCGGTCACGCATAATAAAATGTTAGTTTTACTGCTTTGCTTACAAATACAAAATAATATTTTTTCTTCTTTCTATTATGAAGTGAGAGAGAGGAAAAAAATAGCAACAATTTAAAACCATGAAACACCAGATATTAATCAGCTACAATTCTGTGCTCACACTCGTGTGTGGAAACTCTTGATTGTGTGCATAAAAAATGTACGTTTTCCGTTTTGCATGTATTTTTACTTTATTATATTTTTGCAATTTTAGTGGACTCTTGCTACATTCGTCGCAACTTATGATGAATGTTGGTTGACTGCTATTGCAGCAGCAGCAGCAGCAGCAGCGGTCGTGGCAGTGCTGTCACACGCCATTCTTAGCCACCACCAGTACCACCACGACATGAATTTGCATGAATTTATTCATGTTTAAATGAATAACATTAAATGAATAAATGTTTCAGTATTTGTATGAGCTTGAATAAATTTTAAAAGTCTGCACAGTGGGATTTAAAATACATACATATATTTTGAATTTTAACCACGCGAAAAAATTCAAATTGAGTATATAATAAAGATATTACGAGTGTTTATATGAAAAATGTTGTCAAATATTTCATCACTTTTCCTCAAAATTAGCGGGAACATTATTTTCTAAATATCACACAATTACAAGTTTTTTATCTGAAGATTCTCGATGTAGAGAGACAATTGGTGTAGCAGAAAATATCACATAATGTTTAATCCTGGTTTGTTTTACTTGTATTCGAATTTTTGTAAAACTGCTTCATATATTTATCATTTCAAAGAAACAATAGTCCTTTACAGTACAAAATCACAATTGTGTATTTGATTTTTATTTCATGATTTTTTCTAAAAAAAAATTATTTGATTTTTATTTCATGATTTTTTTCTAAAAAAAATTATTAGATTTTTATTTCATGATTTTTTTCTAAAAAAAAATCATGATATAAATGGATAAGGTTTTTGAGAAGCAACTTTTAAAGGGAATTAAAAATTAAAAGTTATTCTTAAGTCATCATATGAACTAAGTCTGGCACTCAATTGAAACGACAATTTGATAAACAAGTTTTATATTTCATTGTCTTGAAAAATTTACTCCGTAAAACCGTATGCATTTACATTGTGATTTTTTTTTTAAATCTTATTTTTTTATTTCTGTTTATTTATTCCAATAATTTATTTTTAAAATTTATATTTCCGTTTTATTTTCTTTTATAAAACAAAATTATGTGATTTTGTATTGGAATATTTTGCATGATTCTATTGTCACTTTTAAATAAGAAATAATACTTAAGCCGCTTTCACACTATAAGACTGAGTCGTATGATTTTCATTCGAATTTCTCTTTTGAGAATGCCTGACATGCCGAAAAATCTAACGTATCATTACAAACCGCTTTCACACTATCACACTTAAAACAATTCATGAAATTTCTGTAGTAAGAAAACAGCTAAAAACAACCCTGATAATATGAAATGTCTCAGCTTTTAGAAAAATTTAAAAAAAATGGAGAGAGCCATCGGTATGTAGAATTTTACTTCTCAATTTATGAGATTTTACTTAAAATCGCTTTCACACTATAAGACTTTTCGTATTACTTCGAATTTTTGAATACTCAGTCTTATAGTGTGAAAGCCGCTTTAGCGATATAAAAAAAATATAATGCGTGTACGGAAGATTATAAAAAAAATCACAGAGAGCAGAAAATTCGTTGTTCTTACACTGATCTTCAATAAACAGAAAAAGTCTTCAAATAAAAAAAAAATCCTGGGAAAAATCATCGTATGAACTGTACTTCATGTTTTTTTTTTAATTCCCCTAGAAATGTTGAGCAATTTTCTAAAAAATAATTTTCTTTCGAAACGACTACAATTCCCGATATCAAACCCGCCCGTTGAATGGCTGAACTCACACAACGAACACCCTGGCGTATACTTAATACAACAACCAGCTACTGAATTAATCATACGCACGGTGGTACCACTACTTAAATCATATTTCATTTTAATATCATTTCTACCAATAACTAATGATATTTTTTAAAATAAATTATTTTCATTATTATTTTTTTTTGGTGCATTGCATTTGCAGCATAAATTGCAGTTCACAGATTAAATGATCAAAATGCATTCGAACAGCAAAAGCAATTGCAATAAAAGTGTAAATGCAAAGAAAAAACGGAAATGGCAAAATTTATTCATTTTCAGTTTCATTTTGAAATCACCACTGTGAAGAAGCCAGAGAATTCCTTTGTTGAGTTCGCCTTTCACAAGATGTACACACACGTTTGTTTGGTGTGTGTGTGTGTGTTTTTGTTCTGTTGAAATATGATATTTGACCTCAATATAATCAGTTGTTCATTTTAGTTATTTTTTGTTTGTATTTTTTATTTTTTATTTTATTTTGTAAGGAAGAAAAAACATTTTTTCTATTTTTTTTTTGTGGAATTGTCTTTAGATGACTGTTATGGTAAATAATTTTTACTTAAAACACTCGTCACTTAAAGTTGTGGGTAAGAAAGAAACTTAAGTACTTACAGCATTTCGCATAAGAATAGGGCTGCATGTTGTAATAATAACGTGATTTTTTTTGTTTTTTGACGTTAGATGTATAAATCAAGTAGAAATATTGCAGTTTGCTGACATTTAAAAAAGGGGTGTTCTTTTTAAAACAAAATCAATCGTATGGCTTATCGTTAAAAATGCGATTTTGTTTGATTCAGAATCCCTTATTAAAGTCGCACACTGGGGAAGGCGATAAGTTCACAAATTAATTTTAAAATATTTCAACTAAGTGTTCTAGGGTAGAATATTAAAAATTTGACATCGGCAGCCAAAAAATAAAATATTAAAAAAAAAAACGCCAGAAATAACAAAAAAATTTATTATTATACATGCATGTGCTGTGAATCGCACGATTGTCGAATCACATGCGATTTGAAAAACGCCAATTTTTTATGAACGATTTTGAGCGATTGCGAACTCCAGCACACCAATTTTGTGACTTCAAATCGAAAACGCTTTATTTCATGCGATAAGCGATTTCCATAACATGGGCGATAGTCTAATATTTTTAAGCTTAAGATGTTTTTATTTTTCTGTAATATATATTAATTTTCAATATTTCGTCACTCCTTTGTGTGACTTCTTCAGGATATTAATTATTTTATTTGATGTGAAAAAATTTTTGTTTGATTTTTATTTTACACAAAAATAAAGGGACCTTAAGCTTAAAAATATTAACCAGCAATAATAATTAAAAAGACGTCAAGAAACCAGAAAAACTTATAAAAAAAATTAAAAAATTCAAAATATAATTTATTGTGACCGATGGAAATTAAAATATTCTAAATGAAAACCGCAAAGCCAAGCAGTAAAAATTTAAATTTTTTTCCGTAACTAAATTTTATTTCTCTGCAGGTATTTTGAAAATATAAGTGCTCTATCTTCTAATCTTTCTTCAATTATCCTTTCAACTCTATTGCCTCTTTTTTACAGTACCGGCAAACTGTTCTGCATGATTAGAGTTCATACCCTGAGTGGAGGTACGAGTTAAAAAATAATCTTTTAATTAAATTCGCAATAAACATTATTTCTAGAAGTTTATGTTTCCTATGTTTATAATTGAAATGCGAAAAAAAAATATTTATTAATTTAAATGGACTTAAAGTTTTCCATGGAACTCAACTAAATTTTTTCATTTGATTTTAAAGATAGAACAAATGAGAGTTATAAAGCAAAAGTTATGTTACACGTGCCTGCAATTCATAATAATCTAACCCGTTGTTGGCAAACAACACCAAAATCGAAGAAATAACGTACCAATGGCCGAGTCTCTTTGTGGCTTAATCCGAATAAAAGACTCTTTGAAATCGCAAAATCGTTATTATTATATTATTATACATTTATAAAATGTAAAAATATTATTCACAATACAATCACAAATTTAGAGTAAGATCAAATTGGTGTGAGCTATATATGAGTGTATTAGTGTAGTCATACGGACAACTAGAAGTACAGAGAAACTTAACAGCTGCATAGAAATACACACAAAACACCATCTAGTGTGCAGTAGAGTTGTGTCCAACTAGCTCATTCGCTCAGTTTTGACAAGAACCTCCGATCTAACCCTTTTAATTACATCGGTTTGATTAAAGGTTATTGTCAAAACTAAGCGAATGAGCTAGTTGGACACAAGCCTTGTGTGCAATAGTAGTAGTCGATAGACTTGTGTCCAACTAGCTCTTTCGCTCAGTTTTGACAAGAACCTCTGATCAAACCCATTTAAATTACATAGGTTTGATCACAGGTTCTTGTCAAAACTGAGCGAATGAGCTAGTTGGACACAAGTCTAGTAGTTGTACATTATGTTATCGTAGGCAAATAAAAACACTTAAATAAAATGAGTACAAAATTATTAATAACCTTTAAAAAGATTTTTTGCACTTTTAATAAGAAATTTACTAAAACAAAGCAAAATAAGGAAAACAAAAGAACTAAACTTGCCAAACTAAAAGTCTTGTTCGCTTTGAGATTGTCATTCATACGGACAACAAGAAGTGCAGAGAAACCTAACACCTGTATATAAGCGCCATCTAGTGTGCAATAGTACCTACTAATTTTCATTAACACATAATTGTGCTAGCGCTGTACAGTTCGAAATTCATTGCTGTAAAATAACTACATGCATTACATTTCAGTAAACAGCTGATTAATAGCTTTTTCATTACTAGATGTTTACACATCTCCCCTGTGATCGGACTCACACTGCTTTTTTTATATGCAATTCCATTACTTCACAACATTTTTTAGTGCTTTTAGGCAGCCTTTCTATAACTCCCAGGCTAAGTATTTAAAAGCGTTATTTATACCGTGTTTATCTACACAACAGTACCTTTGAAACCATATATGTGATGCCAGTGTTAGTGTGTGATGACATCCTTAAAAGTGTACCACAAAAATATGTGACTTGTGTTTTTTTATAAGATTCTTTAATTTTATATAAAACAAAATGTGTGCAAGAATATATAGAATTTTTTTTCAATCGATTGAGAGGCCTATCGATGCCATAATGTGCAGAATACAATATCGCTTAAATGTCCTCGCGGTTTTTCTGGCTGGACTGTGTAGAAATGTCAATCTCTCCAAGACTCTGACTCATTAATCAGGTTGACTTTGGCAATGGCATGGCTTACGTTGGCTTTGGCAGCCGCCGTGTTTTGTGATTCTTTTAAATACACCTGCGCCTTAATGAAACGCCATAAGAAAAAGCCTAAGGGGGACAAAGCACACGATCTCACAGGTCGGTTTACATCACCCCTATTGAGGTCAAGATGACCATGACCTCAAATCGCTAGTGCATAGTATCGAAAGTAATATGGGCTGTATGATCGCAAAGCCGTCTGGAGGAAAGCAAACGTCCTGGGAGTCCACACAATTTAATTCAGGCCAAAGTTAGTTATCAGATATCACGATTCAGTTCAAATGAAAAGTCAGACCCTTAAAATTTGGTATAGATAAATTCCGAAGGATAGCACAGGTCAAGTTCGTAAATGGGCTGAATCAGGCCAGAGGGAAAAAAAGTTCCCTTAAGAAGAACTAAACCAACTTCTGCAAAACAAAAATTTTTAATATTAAATTGAATTAAGATTCTATAGGCTAATTGTTCGAAATTTTAATTTAAATCTCAGAAAGACATGATAAATATTCCAAGGCACAAAGGAAAGTCAACATCAGTTTTATTCAATTTACACAGCAGAGCAGAACTTGATAACAGTTGATGGAACAAACAACAACAACAACAAGAAAAATGGGACATGAAGAAAAATAATCAAACGGTAACACGGGTATTAAAACAATAACATGTTAACATCAGGTTGAAACAGTTCTCGTATCCTTTTTCACAATAAAATTTGTGTAAATAGGAACTGTTATCACATTCAACTAAGCCACCTCATAAGTGGTGACAAACACAATACACATGAGCACTGATGATGAAAGAGTTGCGTCTTTCGAAAACAGCTGTTCTGCTCTGCTGTGTAAGTTGAATAAAACTGATGTTGACTTTCCTTTGTGCCTTGGAATATTTATCATGTCTTTCTGAGATTTAAAAACAAATTTCGAACAATTAGCCTATGAATCTTAATTCAATTTAATATAGCAATATAAAATGTTCCTTAAAATTCTTACTATTGGGTGTTTTTTATTGAGGTATAGAACTTTAAGTTGGCATCACTTTTTTAACTGGCGGCCATTTTGTCAGCTGACAAGTGATTAATATTTAGTTTGGTTTGCCATTTCATCATGAACAGGTTGACAAAAGAACAACGCTTGCAAATCGTGGAAATTTATTTTCAAAAACAGTGTTCAATTAAAAATGTTTATCCGCTTTTTTACCGCAAAATTCTCTTCAGTGATGAGGCTCTTTATGGTTGAATGGCTACGTCAACAAGCAAAATTGCCGCATTTGGAGTGAAGAGAATCCACATGAGACCCTTGAGACGCCATTACATCCACAAAAACTGACTGTTTGGTGTGTTCTATGGGCTGGTGGAGTCATTGGGCCATACTTCTTCCGAAATAATGCTGGAGAGTCAGTTACCGTTAATGGAGACCGGTATAGAGCCATGATAACCGACTATTTTGTTCCCGAATTGGATGGCATGAATGTGGATGAGTTGTGATTCCAACAAGACGGTGCTACATGCCACACAGCGAACGTCACAATCGATTTATTGAAGGAAACATTCGATGAGCGCATAATTTCGCGGAATGGACCTGTCAATTGGCCACCAAGATAGTGTGATTTGACACCATTGGATTATTTTCTTTGGGGATATGTGAAGTCGCTCGTCTACGCCAACAAACCAGAAACGTTAGGGGACTTGGAAGCCAACATTCGTGGCGCTATTGCCAACATACGGCTCGAAAAAGTGGTTGAAAATTGGACCTGTAGAATTGGCTTTATTCGAGCCAGCCGCGGCGGCCACATGCCCGAAATCATATTTAAACATTAATGGCATAAAATTATCCTTCCAAAAAAGCCAAATTGTTGGACATTAAAACGATGTTCTTGTGTTTTATTTCAATTCGAATTTCACCTCAATAAAAAACACCCTGTACATAAAAATTTTTAATGTTTTTTTCGGAATTTTGTTAAGCAAATATTTTTTTTTATCTTGGACCAGCACTCAGGGGATGACCCCTACATATGCAATGCATTGCACCGGAGCTAGAAAGGAGGGGATAGTATTGAGATACTCTGCTTTTTACTACATGATAGTGTCAGTCGCTACCAATTATCTTCGGTGACCAGTGCCATTGAAACAGGCTGGCAGAAGAATTCAACACAATATTTCATGACTCAGCGCGGGCTCGAACTCACGACCCTCCGCTTCATAGTCTCGTGTTCTACTACTTCAGCCAACAGCACCCATTTGACAATTTGTAATAGACCAAAGAAGCTGAATTCTCTTTAATCCATTAAAAATTTCCGGATTTGTAGACGAAAGCCCCAGGATGAATATTAAGTGGACATTTTCAATTTCTAACGCTTATATTAAGCAGAAAAAATATTATTCATATAAGATATTTTTGTAAAAAAGAAACTTTGTCGCAAAATAAATTCAGCTGATATTAATTATTTCTATAAGAAAAAAAAAGAGTTCGCAAGACTCTGGCCAAATAAGTAAATTTGTCAAAACTTACGCAAAACATATTTAAATGTTTTGCACTGTGGGTAAATCTGATGAATGTATTTTTTACACAGAGTGTAATATATGCAGTGCCTGTATACACACACATGCACAAATTCGCACTCGCATGTGCGTCGGTGTGCATCTGCATTTGTATTAAGAATATAATAGAGATAAGAGAGGGATACAACAATAACATACCGTATGTACTTACTTGTTATGAATGAAAGCACAAGAATCATATCTAATGCCACTTGAAACCACTTCATCTCATTTCCCCTTTTGTGATGTTTTTCTGCTTTTTTGTTTTTAGTTTTGTTTTCTGTTTCTTTTATACTTCCTATTCCTTTTTTTCGTATTTTTTTTTCTTTTGCTTTGTTGGTTTATTTTGAAACTAGTGTTTGTTGTGCAGTGAATGAGTTTTGTTGGTGCCCTCTTTGCATGCGAACAACAACAACAGCAACAACAAAAAAGACAGAAATGCAAAACAAAAGATCAATTTGCAAATCTTCTGCTGGTCTCTGCGTATTCAAATTTCCAGCAAGTAGTTGCTGTTGTTCTGTGTTATTCTAATGTCTTATTGGCGATGTTGTTGTTTTATACGGGTTTTTTTTTTGTTTTTCGGCTGCTCCTGCTGTTGATGTGTTTTTTGAAGAAGCCTTTCAAAGTAAACGATTTTTAGTCGGTGGCATACGAAGTCTATGTAGAGAGGGGAGGACAGTTGGATGACGACAATGAAATATGTTGAGGATAAATGTTGTTTGCAAAGATTTTAGGAGATTTCTGTTAATTCTTCCAGTTGCTGCAACAAAGAGTTTCGAAGATTTTGTAATTTCGTTTTAAAGCAAAGTGTTGCTGATGTGGATGCGAGATGATGGTGGTGGTCGTGCTGGTGGAGGTGCTGTTGCTGTTTCTGGTGCTGCTTCTGCTGATGATGTCAATTGTCCAGTGTAAATGTGTAAGTAATTTGTAAAATCTTGGAAACAATGGCAGTCATTATGGTATTTGTTAGTGTTGTTGTTGTTGTTTTACCTCTGCTTATTATAGTTGCAGTTATAAATTTTTACTTCGTTATTATTAATTTCATAAATAATTAAAGAAAATTACAAGATTTTTGCCAAAGATTGTTAAGTTTCGTAGTAGTTTGAATTAAAGTTTTCGTTGTTGCTTAAGTAGTTTAAAAAGTTTTGTTGTTGTTGTTTTTTTTTTGTTTTTCCTAGCGGTGGTTGTTTTGCTGCAGAGCCACAATTAGCCAAATGAAACATACAAAACGGCTTTAGAGAGTTACACAAATTGAAAGATTGTGCTGGTTAGTATAGATATAGAAAGAGAGACAGAGAGAGAGAGAGAGAGCTACAGCTAGAGAGAGATGGAGCAAGTAATGGAAATTAATCCACGGTAAAGTGCTTTTTGCTATCTAAAGCTTTGCTTAAGCGTGTTCTTACAGCCGCAACTACATTCAAGCCACCAACTCGTACGCTGTAGTAGTGCAGTTTCAGTTGCAAAAGAGCCCAAGTGTAACAGCCGCGTAAGATCTGCTGCTACTGCTGCTGCTAGTCGTGCCCGCAGCAAAGCGGTTGACAGTGCTAGTGGTGTTGCAGTTGTTGTTGTTGCTGTTGTGGGGGGTAGTGGCAGCTTTGGCGTTATTGATATATTTGTGACAGCTTGTCGCCTTAGTTGTGTCTCTGTAGCTAATGATGTGGCTGCTAATGATGCTGTAGCCGCTGCAGGAGTTCCCGTTAAAATTATCTGCTTTAGAGCACCAACCACGTTGTATGTTTCTGTATGATGTCTTGCTGTTGCTGTTGCAACGGCTGCTGTTGTTCGAGGAGTGTTTGTTGTTTCAATTACAAACGCGGATTCATTCATTGGTAGCTGCGTTAGTGAAAAATTTTAACAGTTTTACAGAGTCTTAGGCACTTTTTCAAACTAGTCCAACAGATAAAACGCCCGTTTGTTTTACAGACTCATTATTTTTGAATTTCTTAAAGACAGACAATTTCATTTCTTGCTTAATGCTTCTGTGACTCTGCTTTTGCCTGTTTTCAGTTGGCTTTGTTGCATCATTGATTGATAGTTGCTTCATTATTTGTGTTAGCAAATTTCGTCAAGTAGTTGAATTTAGAGCACTTGATTTATTTCGTTTGGAAAGTTGGCTGTTGCTGAGGTGTTGTTTAGGTTTTTTGTTTCTGGCAGCTTGTTGGTTTTCTTGTTGTTATTATATTCCTTTTGTTTGCAACATTTTGTTTTTGCATTAATTTCATTTTAAAAACTACAGTTGGTATTTTTGTTGGCTTTGTTCGTTATATACGTTACAATGGCAGCTGTTTTTTCCTTTTTATATTTAATTAATTATAATTTCCTTTAATTTAATTAACTGCTATTCTACTTAAATATAGATCTGGAAAATAAAAAAACAAACATTAAAATTAGATTTTGTCTTAAATAAAAGTGTTATAAATACATATTCAGAAAATAAGACATTCAGAAAATAAGATATTAAAGAGTGTTGCTATCAGCTTGATTCAGCTCTCTCATGCTATTTCATAATAAAATTTTATTAATAAAACCTGTTGCGGCATTCAAAAAGAGTCACTTAATGAGTGTTGATAAGCAAACATTCACACAAGTATTGATGATACAAGTGTAGCGGATTTCGAAAACAGCGGTTCTGCTCTCAGCAATTTTCTCTGGTACCTGGGAATATTTACCATGTCTTTATGAGTTAAGTGACGTTGTAAACAATAGTTTGTTCATTTTATTCATTTTTATTTTATTTTTTCTTGAAATATTTAGTATAATTTAAATAAAGTTGTTTTTAAAAAAGCTATTACACACAACTTTGTCCGCGAAGAATGTGTGAAATTTCAGCTAATATGTGTGTTATGCCAATGAAGTGCTGTATTTTTACTAGATCAAAGTTTGAAAAGTTCTTAGTTATCAGTTTAATAGCTGCATATGTCTATACAAATTTTCGACCACCCTTGACCACTATACAATCGTTTCCAAAAACAAAAAGCACCCTATGTAATTCCTGAGATTTTAAACTTTCTCTACGCCAAATTTCATCTAAATCGGTTCAGCGGTTTGAGTATGAAAAGGTAACAGACAGACATACAGAGAGATAGAGTTACTTTCGTATTTATTATATTAATAAGGAAAAAAGTGCAGGTCTTTATAAAAAGTGCAAGTCATCATAAAAAATGCAAGTTATCATAAAAAAATGTAAGTCATCATGAAAAGTGCAAGTCATCATAAAAATTGCAAGCCATCATAAAAAGTGCCAGTCATTATAATAAAAGTGCAAGTCATTATAATAAAAGTGTAAGTCATCATAAAAAGTGCAAGTCATTATAAAAAGAGCAAGCCATCATAAAAAATTCAAGTAATCATACAAAGTGCAAGTCATTATAAAAACTGCAAGTCATCATAAAAAATGCAAGAAATCATGAAAAGTGCAAGTCATTATAAAAACTGCAAGCCATCATAAAAAATGCAAGTAATCATACAAAGTGCAAGTCATTATAAAAAGTGCAAGTCATCATAAAAAGTGCAAGTAATCATATAAAATGCAAGTTATTATAAAAAGTGCAAGTCATCATAAAAAGTGCAAGTAATCATACAAAGTGCAAGTTATTATAAAAAGTGCAAGCCATCATAAAAAATGCAAGTACTCATACAAAGTGCAAGTAATTATAAAAAGTGCAAGTCATCATAAAAAGTGCAAGTAATCATAAAAAATGCAAGTCATCATAAAAAAAATGTAAGTCATCATAAAAAGTGCAAGCCATCATAAAAAGTGCAAGTCATCATAAAAATGCAAGTCATTATAAAAAAAGTGCAAGTAATCATACAAAGTGCAAGTTATTATAAAAGTGCAAATCATTATAAAAAGTGCAAGCCATCATAAAAAGTGCAAGTCATCATAAAAATTAAATTCATTATAAAAAAGTGCAAGTCATTATAAGAAGTGCAATTATCTAACCATAAAAAGTGCAAGTCATTATAAAAAGTGCAAGTCATCATAAAAAGTGCAAGTAATCATACAAAGTGCAAGTTATTATAAAAAGTGCAAGCCATCATAAAAAAGGCAAGTAATCATACAAAGTGCAAGTCATTATAAAAAGTGCAAGCCATCATAAAAAGTGCAAGTAATCATAAAAAATGCGAGTCATCATAAAAAAAGTGCAAGTCATTATAAGAAGTGTAAGTCATCATAAAAAGTGCAAGTCATTATAAAAAGCGTATATGAAGTATCATATTTGGCTTTTTTTTATTTTATTATACTTTTTACCCGGGACTTTGCCCTTAAAAAATATTTAAAACTACAGCTGATGTGTATGTCAAGTCAATGATTTGATGTCGGTCTAGCGGTTTAAGCGTGAAAAGGTAACAGACAGACAGCCAGACAGAGTTACTTTCATATTTATTATATTAGTAAAGATTCATACAGTATTAAACATGTCTTAAGAGGACACACAAGGAAGTACCAAAATATCATTAATAATAAACTAGTTCAGTTTTTGTATGAAATAAAAGACCCCGAACTGAATTATTTATAAAATGTTTTAATTAATTTAATTTTAACATTATTTTTGTTTCTACAGAACACAAGGCAAACCACCCAACCAATAGATGTCAAAGTACTCAAAGTACGTTAAAAGTCAAACGTTGGCCGTACTTCGCTGTGACGCAGATGTACTTCATAAGAAGTCCTGTATTTCAGCTTAATTGTCAATTCGAAAAGCTTTCACGGCCTGTATTAAGAAGAAATAGCGCCTTGAATAAAATAGCAAATAGGGAAATGCTAGAGCCATTAGAAATTTATTACAGACTTTTTCCCACAACAATTAATTTCAATCACACAAGTCACAAAGAGCAATTCAACAAATACAAAAAAACAGCTTTTAAAATATAAACAAAACTTACAAATTAAAAGAAAATAATAAGCAGCCTTTTCATGGCTTTTCTTTCACTTCTTTTTTTTCTCTTTTCTCTGCTCTGCAAGTCATTATTTCATGAAATACTTGATAAAAAATGTCTGCAGGCTCTTGAGCACCTGCAGCCACATTCAATGCCTTTCAGATGTTGCTGCCGCACAATTTTATATACTTTGAAAATGATATTTGCAAAAGGGTTTTGTATATATTTTAAGAAAAATATTTTTAAAAAAACTGCATTTGCGTTCATGAAAAGGTAATGAAGGCAATAAAAAATATTTCTTTTAATGACATTTTTTCAACAAAAAAAAGAGGCAAAAATATTAAAAAACAGTGTCACAGCTTTATTTTTACTCAAACTTAAACTGCCACAACTAATAATAATAATTAATGCGATTGAAGATGCGCTCATACGGGCAAAGAAAATTTATAAAAGAGTGTAAGTGTATGTGTATGTGTGTGTGTGTGTGTGTGTAAACAACTCGCATTCATACTCATGAATACAACATTTAAATTCCACTTCTTGTTTCTTTTTAGAATATTTTTTCCTACTGCTGCTGTTGCTGCTGCTCTTTCTTTTTGTTTAACAATTTCTCCTTTTTATTTATGTTGAATCGTTTTATATTTATGAAAAAAAAATATATGAAAAAAATATTAAATAAAGTATGCGAGAAAAAAAAATACACAAGCATTTTACATTTTATTCCCTCGAGCATTGAAAGAACACTTTTACTTTTATTGTGCCATTTGAGCAGAAAGATATTCATTCATTCATTCATTCCTTTTCATTGCAGGTTCAGTGGTTACGGCTCTTGCACTCCTTCTAACACTTGTTCTAACACTGGCGGGAAGTAAGACTCATGTAAATTATTGATTCATATGGGACACTTGAGATATTGTTTTTTCTTCTGCTATTAACTGGCGGGTAATAAATTTTAAGATATCATCTCCCCCGCACCCTCCACAGATTTCTAGGGACTTGATTGCGTTAGAAAGATTTTTGGGGAAAATGAAAAAAAAAGAAATATTCGATGTGGCAGAAAGAAATTGTTAAATAACCTGCAACAAACATTCAAATTACAGCTGGCGATGACACAAGACGTGAAATATTAACAGGTGACGAAATATTTTATATTTGACTTTTATTTTATTTATTTTATGCTTTTGTGTAAAAGAAAATTGTTTTAATTCTAATTCTCTGATTTACTGATTGAATTACAGATTTATGCAAAGAAAAACAGGAATAAAAATAAATAAATAAAATAAAATTGATGTCGCTTTGTTATTGTTGTTAAGAATATTTGCATAATATATATTTTTTCAATGAATATTTTCAAAGTTATAATTTTTTTAATATAATATTCCGCCTTAAAAATTGCTGTTAATGCAGCACAACTGGATTCGAGTTGTAGAGGGTGTTTTTTATAGGGTGAAACAAGTTTAAATCCCAATTACACAAGGAAACATATTGGAACGAAGTTCCTTATGGGACGATGCGGGATGATACCCTAACAGGGAAAAAAAGTCCGTAAGGTAAGATTTTGTGTTTCTAGCAGGGACCGGAAATAAGAATTATTTTTAAATTTTTGAGGAAATAAATCATACATAAATGAACATCGTAGAAAACTTTTAATTACACCATCATGATTTTTAGGCGAAATGCATCCAAGATATTGCATGATTTTTAAATTTTTGATTTCTATTTTAACAATCAAGAGTAAGAGTTATTTTTGATTTTTATTTTTTTAAATGAAAAATAAAAGTTATTTTTGATTTTTATTTTTTTAAATGAAAAATAAGAGTTATTTTTGATTTTTATTTTTTTAAATGAAAAAAGTTATTTATGATTTTTATTTTTTTAAATGAAAAATAAAAGTTATTTTTATGTAGTAAGAATTTTAACGAACATTTATATTGCTATATTAAATTGAATTAAGATTCATAGGCTAATTGTTCGAAATTTGTTATTAAATCTCAGAAAGACATGATAAATATTCCAAGGCACAAAGGAAAGTCAACATCAGTTTTATTCAACTTACACAGCAGAGCAGAACAGCTGTTTTCAAAAGACGCAACCCATTCATCATCAGTGCTCATGTGTATTGTGTTTGTCACCACTTATTAGGTGGCTTAGTTGAATGTGATAACAGTTCCTATTTACACAAATTTTATTGTGAAAAAGAATACGAGAACTGTATCAACCTGATGTTAACATGTTATTGTTATAATACCCGTGTTACCGTTTCGTGTTAATATATTAATATAAAATATAATAAATAAAACCTATGTCACGAATTTTGAATTGATTTTTATTACTGATATAAAAATATAAAAATCAAAAATAACTTTTATTGTTCATTTAAAATAATAAATATAAAAAATAACTCTTATTTTCTATATAAAAATAAAAAATAACTCTTATTTCTTGATTTTTTTGATAAAAGTCATAACAGTTACGGTCCCTGGTTTCTAGATCAATGTTTAAGACGTATGAGTAATACGATTGCATACAAACAAATAATCATACGCAGCCGTGCCGTGACAGAATTCAATTTCGTTTGGAAACAAAATTGTTTCTGTATTTTCGTTGGTCGACGAAAAAAACAAATCATAATAAAAAATGTATACCCGAATAATTATTTTCTTTATACCTCGAATAGAACTTAAAATTAATATTTTTATAATAAGGAACTTCATTCGCATCCGGTGTCCCACGACACCACACATCTGTTTTTTTTAATATCAACGAAGCGGGCTTTAATGGATAGAAAATTTTATGAAATTAATGTTTAAATATGAGTTCTGCCATGGAACAACATTAATTTTCAGCAACAACAAAAATTTTGCATTAAATGGAAGGACACAACCCCAGATGCTGAGAACGGCAACGAATTGATTGATTAGGATCGTTTTCAATGGTTTACTGTACAGCAGCTACAGCTGATTCAGTGCGCAACGGTGGTTCGGCGTCTCACTAAGGAGGCACATTATCAGTAAAAGTAAATGGTGCCCGAGAACGATCTATTGTTCTGCGAATTAGCCGCTCTGAAGAACGGTTGTGTGCGCCAGCCATAAAATGGAAGAAGCCTGCGATGAGTTTGACGAATAGAACAATTATTTTGATTAAAAATTTCAACAATTTGCACGCGTTGCTCTGGTGTTGTGCCACTCTAAAACAAACACCGTCGGTGCTCAGATATACAAGTTGATTGAGTTCTTCGTAATCAGTGCCATTATTGAACTCAACTCAAAACTATATAAAATTTTGATTCAAGTAATTGCTCAATTAACACTTAATTGTTATAAAATTGCATAAAATTACAAATGCATCACTGCTAAAAAAGTTTGTTTAGTGAGCAAAACTCAGCTCACTGCACTAACTTCACATATATATTCATATTAACCCTCCGATGAGTGAGAAGGTTCCTAGGGACCTTTTTGCCTCTTCAAACTGAAATTACTCCTACTTCGGCCACTACAACTATGAATTAAGAGTCATAGGCTAATTGTTCGAAATTTGTTTTTAAATCTCAGAAAGGCATGATATATATTCCAGGGCACAAAGGAAAGTCAACATCAGTTTTTTTATTCATCTTACACAGCAGAGCAGAACAGCTGTTTTCGAAAGCCGCAACACCTTCATCATCAGTGTTCATGTGTATTGTGTTTATCACCACTTATTAGGTATATTTTCATGTCAAAGAAGGTCCAACGCCATAAAAAAAATTTTTTGGACTCCGCCTCTTTTAGTGGGCGTTATTATATGCAAAAATATTGTAAAAATTTAACAAATTGTTTTACTTAAGCCTGCATTGCTTAAAAATAACATTTTTAAGCTTTAATGACGCAGCTGAGACGTAACCTGGTACTACTCTGCCCTACCCCCACCTCCCCCCTTGCCCCCTAAATTACCCTATCAAAAAAAAAAAAATTGTTTTTTTTAAATAAATTTTACATTTACATTTTACCAAACATTTATTTTCAGAATTTTATGACAAAGATGCAATATCTCCCCCACAGCCCTTGCCAAAGCGGCCCCACCAAAATACAGCTTTAATACCCTACAAAGAGAATTGGACCCCATAAAGTATATATATTCTTGATCTGTGATGAAGTCTAAGACGATCTGGCAATGCCCATACGTTCGTCTGTGGAAAATATTATATAGTCTATTTTTGGACCCCGCCCCCTTTAGTGGGCGTTGACGTACGATATTACATGCAAAACTAGTGTAAATATTGAACAATTTCCTTAAGCCTTCGTCGGCCCTGTAGCAAAAATTAGCCGGCGAAGTAAAAAGGTTGAAATAGCTACAAAAAAACTGTCTATCTTCTCATCTTTCCTCATCTGTCCCCTTAATACTATCCCGTCGTTTTCAGTTCCGGCACAATGCATTGCATATGTAGGGGTCATCCCCTGAGGGCCGGTCCTACTCCTAAAAAAAAAAAAAAAAAAAAAGAAGCTGAGATGTTCTGTGATCTTGCAGAAGTAAAACGTCTCTCCCATGGCTCTTCCCAGAATGAATCTCTCAAAATAGAGTTTTAAAATTGGGTACAGAAGTGTCTTAAAGGAACTCTATCCCACCAACTTAAACATTTTAAATTTACTTACTAAATATTTGGAGGGTATTTAAGATTCGATCCGGTCGCATATAACGTTTTTACTTGTTTTTTTTTTATTTTAGTAGAAAAACAAATTATTTCTTTTTTTTAATTTCTTTTGTAAAAATGTGTCTAAAGTTTTGGTAATAAGACAAATAATTATTACATACTTGTTATAGGCTTGGAAATCTTCAGTGATAAAACAGCACACATTTGATTAGTCGAATATAATTCTATTAAAGTGATACATTTTAGCCTTAAAGTGTGTGGTAACTAAAATGCAGTTGAAAGCGTAAAGCTTTTATACTTTAGAGCCTCATTTATAAAAAAAGTTATTAATAAGAGGCTTATCAAATTAATTTTTATATGATGATGGTATGCTTTATTAAACTGTTGTAAATTAATTTTTTTTTAAATTAGGCCTTTATAATTTAAAACAATTTTTTTTAAATTTCCTTGTGTTAATAATCCGAGTGGAAATGTTTTAATTTGCCTGCACTTTTCATACTTGATTAATTTTTTTTACGAAATTCTTTCTCATTAACATTCGAAATTGTCCAACTGGGTATTCGTCCCTGGTTATTTATTTCAGCACTTATTCAAGTGCATGAGTGTGTGAGTGAAAGAAGACTGCATGTGCTCGTATAATGAGAATGATGATGACGGTGATGTGAATGTAGTTGTGCCGGTTTATATGAATATTTAGTCAAGTAGGCATTTAGGCGTAAGCTTTTGTGTAAATTTCAAATCTTTCTTTTTCAAAGATTTCATGTTTTTTACGGTCTTTTCTTTTTTTTCTGCCAGTTTTTGGTATAGAGTTTTTTAAATGAACAGTGAGCTTAAGGGAAAAATAAAATTACATAATATTGGAAATTTAATTTAAAAAGCTGTTCTTTGACTGATAACTCAGGAATCAAGCATGAAGTTGCATTGTCAATGAAGTGTTAAGGAATTGTTTGCGGCCCTAAATTAATATATTTTATTTTTTAATATTATTTTTTGTTTTGTGTGAAAAATGACCAAAATGCTTACAAATTATTTAGTTTTGGAAAGCAGGGCTCTCACGATACTGTCCACATAGAAAGATGCTTAGAGTTTTATTAACTGCCACGTAATAAGGGAAGAAGACTTAAATACTCGAAATATAATTAATCAACTTGAAGTCAAGTGTCGAAGCAAACAATTAATAATCTGCTTGTCACCCACTGTGCGTACGGACGGAAGCTGCTACTCTATTAAATAGTCATGTATGGATGTGTATAAATGTCTGTCTGTCTGTCTGTCTGTCTGTCTGTCTGCCTGTACGTTTCTCCCATGAAAGTGTCTTTCAGTCAAATGTTTTATACGAGTTTCTCACTTACCTTTGCACTCGGGCACTTTTTCTTCTTCAAATCTCTTCTCGTACAACACAAAATAACAAAAAAAAAAAAGAGAAACCAAACGATAACGTAAACCAAAATCTAAAACCAACAACAATTGTTCAGAAGAAAACAAGTAGAACAAAGAGATTGTGTCTCAGCAGCAGCAACTTCTGGGCATTTAGTTTTCAAAAAGGTAAAAGCAATAAGAACAAGACAGAGAAAAAGAAGAAGCAGCAGCAGCAGAAGAATAAAAATCACAAGAAGATGCAGCAGAAAGATATTGTATGATGAACGCCTAAAGGGGCGTTTATATGAATGGCAGCCTGAATTGTTAGTGGCAATACACGTAATAGATACAATTTAACTTTCGTTTAAGTTGGCTTCGTTGGCATTTTGTTGTATTTGTAACACAAACATTAACATGCACTATGGCACACACACACACGACCGCAATCACAAATCTATAGATTTTTAAACTTGTGTTTTTTTATATTTCTAAGATTATTTTTTGGTTTGTATTTTTAATTTTGAACTCAGAGCACAAATTGCGGCATTTAATATCGATCGAAATTTTGTATATAAAATGTATTGAAATTTCGATCGATCTGGAATGCCGTAATTTGGCCCCCCGATAAGTTCGATTAATTCGATTAACATATTAAATAGAACTTTTTGAAAATACCACGAGGCGACTTACGGCATTCGGTATCAATCGACATTTTGTATTTAAAATGTACTGAAATTTCGATCTATCTGGAATGCCGTAATTTGGCCCCCCGATAAGTTCGATTAATTCGATTAACATTTTAAATAGAACTTTTTGAAAATACCACGAGGCGAATTACGGCAATCGGTATCAATCGATATTTTGTATTTAAAATGTACTGAAATTTCGATCGATCTGGCATGCCGTAATTTGGCCCCCGATAACTTCGATTAATTCGATTAACATATTAAATAGAACTTTTCGAAAATACCACGAGGCGAATCACGGCAATCGGTATCAATCGATATTTTGTATTTAAAATGTACTGAAAATTCGATCGATCTGGCATGCCGTAATTTGGCCCCCGATAACTTCGATTAATTCGATTAACATATTAAATAGAACTTTTTGAAAATACCACGAGGAGAATTACGGCATTCGGTATCAATCGACATTTTGTATATAAAATGTATTGAAATTTCGATCGATCTGGCATGCCGTAATTTGGCCCCCGATAAGTTCGATTAATTCGAAAAACATATTAAATAGTCCTTTTTGAAAATACCAGTGGCGAATTACGGCATTCGGTGTCAATAGAAATTTTGTATTTAAAATGTATTGAAATTTCGATCGATCTGGCATGCCGTAATTTGGCCCCCCGATAAGTTCGATTAACTCGATTAACATATTAAATAGAAAGTTTTTGAAAATACCAGGGACGAATTACGGCATTCGGTATCAATCGATATTTTGTATTTAAAATGTATTGAAATTTCGATCGATCGGGGATGCCGTAATTTGGCCCCCCCGATAAGTTCGATTAATTCGATTAACATATTAAATAGAACTTTTTGAAAATACCACGAGGCGAATTACGGCATTCGGTATCAATCGACATTTTGTATTTAAAATGTATTGAAATTTCGATCGATCTGCAATGCCGTAATTTGGACCCCCGATAAGTTCGATTAATTCGATTAACGTAATAAATAGAACTTTTTGAAAATACCACGAGGCGAATTGCGGCATTCGGTATCAATTGAAATTTTGTATTTAAAATGTATTGAAATTTCGATCGATCGGGGATGCCGTAATTTGGCCCCCGATAAGTTCGATTAATTCGATTAAGTTATTAAATAGAACTTTTTGAAAATACCAGGGGCGAATTACGGCACTCGGTGTCAATCGACATTTTGCATTTAAAATGTACTGAAATTTCGATCGATCTGGAATGCCGTAATTTGGCCCCCCGATAAGTTCGATTAATTCGTTTAGCATATTAAATAGAACTTTTTGAAAATACCACGAGGCGAATTACGGCATTCGGTATCAATTGAAATTTTGTATTTAAAATGTACTGAAATTTCTATCGATCTGCAATGCCGTAATTTGGCCCCCGATAAGTTTTTTAATTGTTTTCCCAAATTTGAAATGTAAATCTCCAAAAATTATTTGCCTGGCTAAAAGGCATTTGGAGGTAACAGAATTGCTGTTGAGATAAACTACTTAACACTTTTCACTAGGCATGATCATGCATGCAATTATGTTAACCCTATAACCGGTCATCAGGGCATGGCCCCTAAAAAGTAGGTTAGGGTTGATTGAATGAATAAAAATTGGCGTATTTACTGTGAAAATTCACTTCTTTTATGCAGATGATGGGCCGTTGTCATCATTTTTCAAAGACAACGAAGGCAGGAACGTTGCCTTGAATGGAGAGCAATACCGTGTGATTATTATAGTATTTTTTTTACCCAAAATACAAGAGCTGGACTTGGCTGGATAGGTGATTTCAAAAAGGCGGTGCCACCTGCCATACACCATGCGAGACAGTGGCCCAATTGAGAGACGACTTCAGGGCAAATTACCACATTCGATATCAATCGAAATTCCAATACAATTTAAATTGGAAATTTCGATCGATATTGAATGACCTAAATTGCCCCCAGTTTATTTGAAGCGGTTTGTTTAGCCGCGTAGATCGTGCGATTTAACTCCTTTAGACTATTTTTTGTGGGGCTGTGCTAAGCCTGCAGGCACAAGTAATCAACTATTGACGCATTGTAAATCAATATTAAGGAATTTATTCTTTAGACGCCGGCCCCGATATGTTAAAAAGAGTCTGCCAAAATTGTGTCCAGCATGCTGTAGCTGCTGTTGTGTTGTGCCTGCCCATTCATGCAGAGTCTTGTCGGAAAATGTTCTTTTTTTTATAAAATGAGTCAAACATTTAAAGCGTTTGAATAGTGGACCCCAAATTTAGCTGAAATTGCCTTTAAACATTCAATTCTAAAAATCGTCCTTTCAATTCAAAATTTTATGTCATTTTTCTTAAATCAAATACGAAAGCTCTAAAAAAATCACCTATTATTTACAAGCATTTTTTTCACAGCTTTACTCTTCCATGGCAGCAGTTCTTACTCTTCACACTGACTACTCGCCCCCCTCCCCTCCCTCACCAATGCCCGGGAATTGTTTATGGCGCAAACGAGTGTGGATGTACATTTGAGTGTTTATGGAAATGATTTTTATTTTTGTCTGTATTTGATATAGAAAGCAAATAGTTAACTAAAGACTAGTTATTCTTTTTTTTTGTGGCTTTGAAAAATTACTTTCCAGCACGTGCGTATACTTTTTTTTTTGATATTCAAATGAAAAAAACAAAAAAAGAAATAAAGAAAAGGAAATTCCAACAAAATACCTCGGAATAATATTTAAATCATTTAAAGGAGGCAGCATTAAAAGCATTAGTTGCTGTCATTTATTTTTCTGGCGACTACAAAAATTAATGGAAATCTTTGCTGGGCTTAAGCGAAAACACACAAGGCTTTAGCAAAGATTAATCACTCACACACACGCAGGAGTAGATGCAGCTATTTTTTTTTTGTTTGGCTTTAAAATATTGTAACATGCGCTAAAATAATTTATTAGTCTGTGATTCCTTAAATCATCATAATAAAATTTCACACGGCTGTTAAAGCTTGTGTAGCTGCTACTGTATAGTGCCTGCCCATTCATGCTGTATCTTGTCGGAATATGTTTTTTTTTTATAAAACGGATCAGATATTGAAAGCGTTTAAATAGTTTGAGGCTTTGCTACAGCTTAACTATATATAATACGACTACTTTTGACTCACGCCTTAAGTATTAAAGGAATCTGCAATATTTCGAGATTGATATTTTATGAACATGATTTGGCATGTTTTATATACGAATGCCTTTTACGACTGTTAAACTTTAATACGATTATTAGGAGATATTTTAAGAGAAACGGTTACGTGTTGTGGGTTATAAAATGGCATATATGCCCGTGCACACTGGGGTCGTTTGCAAAAAAATATGCTAATACATACGAATAATTTTCAACAGTAGCCCTATTTTTCCGTTAATTGAAGAAATAGGATTTAAATCAAATTTGTGATAAAATATGCTTAACGCAGTGTTAGATAAGTTTAAACAGATAAAACTCGTTTGTAGCAAAATTTTAATTATTTGCTATTGTATTAAGAATACAGTAAAACAGAATATATTTATTTTGCCTCAAACTCTCTGCCTTCTATGTTTATACAACATGTATGTATGTATGTGTGTGAGTTATCTCAGATATTTTGCATATAAATCGATATTGCGTGAGTGAAAAGATATAAAATTATAACGTCATGATTAACATTTTCCATTATCCCTTTTCAAAAGCAAATTGTGTCACATGTCTCCGCTTAAGCCAGCGATGAAATATGCATCTACTTGAAGCTGTAATCGATCTAAGTGATTTAAAAAGCAAATAAATAAACAGCAATTTAGTTCCACTCTAAAGCAATTGGCTTTTAAATAAAAAAAAATTTATATAAAAATTATGTAAATTGCGGTGAGGAAAATTTACTCACATGCCGCTTAATATTTTTCAACACAAAGAATTTTGCTTTATATTTTCCATTTTCTCAAAATTTAACTTTAAAACATAAAATATATATAATATATAAATTTATATAAAAAATAAGCGACATTTTATGAAAACTTTAAGTAAAAAGTTTCAAAGTGACAAGTTAAAGATTTTCACTCGTTTTTACTTTTAATAAAGAAATATGACTGAACAAAAAAAATGTGTATTTTTATTTGTATAAAATGAATGCTTTAAGCGTATGAAATTACAAAAAAAAGAAATTTTATATAAAAATTATTTTATACACAAGGACATAAAATGTTGAAAATTATTAAAACATAATTTTCATTACAAGAGCTCAAGTCGTAGAAAAGCAACAAAAAAAAAAAAAAAAGAGAAAAAAGCAGGAAAAAAAGAAAGAAATAATAACAGACATAAATGCTGATGAGTAATAAACTGCTGCGGCTGCTGTTTCTAATGCCAACCAACAAGAGGCAACTAACATTTGAAACTTAAGCAGCATTAACGAGCACAAACATTTTTACATACACTTTTATAATAATAATTATTACGAGGGTGGCACTCAAACTAAACGCTGAGGAATAGTTTTGTTTTTACTAACAACTTATGAGGAGAATCTATTTTAGAGGAGGAAGCCGTTGCTTTACAGACTATCCCCCTTATTCATAAAAATTATGAGAGGCTTATAAGAGTGTAATAGAGGAAATTTCATATGAAATTTTGTTTTATTACGCTGCTTTTACTCTCATAATTTTTGTGAATAAGGGGATATTTGTAAAGCAGCCTTATATAATTTTGTTGCAGTAATTCTCATTTAGTTTAAAATTATTTGTATGCAAATTTAAAGAGCCGAATAGGTATTTGACAGAATTTTTTTTTATTGCCTTCTAAAGAATTTTTTTAAGATAGAAAAATTGCGGTTGGAAAATGTAAGCCTGTGTAATAACACTGTCCAACAAAAAAAATAAAAGATATTAGCGGGTGATAAGCGATTTTAGAAGAGGAGCCTAACAACAGCAAAACTTTTATTGGCATTTGAGGAAGCCGTTTCTTTACAGACTATCCCCCTTATTCATAAAAATTATGAGAGGCTTATAAGAGTGTAATAGAGCAAATTTCATATGACAATTTGTTTTATTACGCTGCTTTTACTCTCATAATTTTTGTGAATAAGGGGATATTTGTAAAGCAGCCTTATATAATTTTGTTGCAGTAATTCTCATTTAGTTTAAAATTATTTGTATGCAAATTTAAAGAGCCGAATAGGTATTTGACAGAATTTTTTTTTATTGCCTTCTAAAGAATTTTTTTAAGATAGAAAAATTGCGGTTGGAAAATGTAAGCCTGTGTAATAACACTGTCCAACAAAAAAAATAAAAGATATTAGCGGGTGATAAGCGATTTTAAAAGAGGAGCCTAACAACAGCAAAACATTTATTGGCATTTTTCTAGATTATTCCGAATTTAATTTAACAGCAATTTGGAGTTTCCTTCTTTTAGCCTGTTCTTGTTGCATGTATGTGTTCTTTCCTTTTGAGTTGTAGGATATGTTTAGCAAATTTGTTGAAAATATTAAGTCAAGTATTTTTGTGGCACAAAAGAACCCTCTAACTGCAGCTCATTGAGGTCCTTTAGGGCTATTTTCAAAAAAAAATCGTGAACAGCACCCCCTAAAACTGACATGGGCGGAGATAAAATGCTGTATAAAAATGCTGGCCATAATCTTTAATTATACGATTTAAAAGAGGGCTGAGCTCTAGACTCAAATTGTACTCTAGAAATCATTGAAAGCTTAAACTGCGTTTCAGGATTAATTTCATACTTGGCGAGAGTTATTCTTAAGTAATTCTTAAATATCTTTGAAAGTTTGTGCATAAGCCACTGGAATAAAATAATTAATAAAATAAATATTTATTCATAAAGGCAAATTTTATTTGTCGAACCTATTAATTTTATTATTGTGACAGAGATTCCTTTCATGGACTCAAGTTCAAATCTGCATTCTGTAAATTATCTTTTTTATGAATTTTTATTAAATTCAAGTTATTTTTTATTAATAATTTGGGGTTTGGGAAATTTCCTGCAAACCAAAAATAATTTAATTTAAAAATTAATATAAGAAGTGCTCATATTCCAGTTCGTTAAAAACATTTGTTAAACAGTTGATATTCCTAATGATTAGTACCACCGTGAAAAGTGAAAAAAGTTGATGAAATGGAAATCATAAAAAAATTATTGCAGAATGCAGATTTGAGCTTGAGTTCAATAAAGGAATTCTTATCTTAATAATAGAATTAATTAATTTGTTCAATGGTGCTGTGATTTAAACATAAAAAAAAATTCGCCTCTTCCTCTATATTTTTAAATTCATTTTGTATTCCTCTAAAGGCTACGATTCGTAATATTAAATCAATAATATTTAATAAAATTTATTTATTGTCCTTTATTTGGTACATTATAAATAAGGAATTATTTAAAAGCATTGTGTATAGGGTCCGCCAAATAACTTTTTTTTTTGAAAATGCTATAAAAAAGAAACTACTGAATATTTT